>OU744341.1:14444709-14923084 GCA_916610165.2 Gymnosoma rotundatum | reverse complement strand
CTGGATTCAGCCCGATATCGGAGATATGAATTTTTGAAAATTTTGCTTTTAGGGAAAATCAATATGAAAAAAGGGCATATTTTGAAGTGGAAAAATTCGATATTTAGAGAAGACATGAATCGGGTCACCGGTATAGTGGGAGTAGCCTAGGACTAGTAGATTCCAGCGGTGTACAATCTACGTCTGGATTCAGCCCGATATCGGAGATATAAATTTTTGAAAATTTTGCTTTTAGGGATAATCAATAAAAAAAGGGCATATTTTGAAGTGGAAAAATTCGATATTTAGAGAAGACATGAATCGGGTCACCGGCATAGTGGGAGTAGCCTAGGACTAGTAGATTCCAGCCGTGTACAATCTACGTCTGGATTCAGCCCGATATCGGAGATATGAATTTTTGAAAATTTTGCTTTTGGGGAAAATCAATATGAAAAAAGGGCATATTTTGAAGTGGAAAAATTCGATA
The DNA here is from genome assembly GCA_916610165.2 of Gymnosoma rotundatum. Classification (NCBI taxonomy): domain Eukaryota; kingdom Metazoa; phylum Arthropoda; class Insecta; order Diptera; family Tachinidae; genus Gymnosoma; species Gymnosoma rotundatum. The sequence continues at coordinate 14,922,618 of OU744341.1, read as the reverse complement.
TTTAGAGAAGACATGAATCGGGTCACCGGCATAGTGGGAGTAGCCTAGGACTAGTAGATTCCAGCGGTGTACAATCTACGTCTGGAATCTACTAGTCCTAGGCTACTCCCACTATGCCGGTGACCCGATTCATGTCTTCTCTAAATATCGAATTTTTCCACTTCAAAATATGCCCTTTTTTCATATTAATTTTACCTAAAAGCAAAATTTTCAAAAATTTATATCTCCGATATCGGGCTGAATCCAGACGTAGATTGTACACCGCTGGAATCTACTAGTCCTAGGCTACTCCCACTATGCCGGTGACCCGATTCATGTCTTCTCTAAATATCGAATTTTTTCACTTCAAAATATGCCCTTTTTTCATATTGATTTTCCCTAAAAGCAAAATTTTCAATAATTTATATCTCCGATATCGGGCTGAATCCAGACGTAGATTGTACACGGCTGGAATCTACTAGTCCTAGGCTACTCCCACTATGCCGGTGACCCGATTCATGTCTTCTCTAATATCGAATTTTTCCACTTCAAAATATGCCCTTTTTTCATATTGATTTTCCCTAAAAGCAAAATTTTCAAAAATTTATATCTCCGATATCGGGCTGAATCCAGACGTAGATTGTACACGGCTGGAATCTACTAGTCCTAGGCTACTCCCACTATGCCGGTGACCCGATTCATGTCTTCTCTAAATATCGAATTTTTCCACTTCAAAATATGCCCTTTTTTCATATTGATTATCCCTAAAAGCAAAATTTTCAAAAATTCATATCTCCGATATCGGGCTGAATCCAGACGTAGATTGTACACGGCTGGAATCTACTAGTCCTAGGCTACTCCCACTATGCCGGTGACCCGATTCATGTCTTCTCTAAATATCGAATTTTTTCACTTCAAAATATGCCCTTTTTTCATATTGATTTTCCCTAAAAGCAAAATTTTCAAAAATTTATATCTCCGATATCGGGCTGAATCCAGACGTAGATTGTACACGGCTGGAATCTACTAGTCCTAGGCTACTCCCACTATGCCGGTGACCCGATTCATGTCTTCTCTAAATATCGAATTTTTCCACTTCAAAATATGCCCTTTTTTCATATTGATTATCCCTAAAAGCAAAATTTTCAAAAATTCATATCTCCGATATCGGGCTGAATCCAGACGTAGATTGTACACGGCTGGAATCTACTAGTCCTAGGCTACTCCCACTATGCCGGTGACCCGATTCATGTCTTCTCTAAATATCGAATTTTTCCACTTCAAAATATGCCCTTTTTTCATATTGATTATCCCTAAAAGCAAAATTTTCAAAAATTCATATCTCCGATATCGGGCTGAATCCAGACGTAGATTGTACACGGCTGGAATCTAATAGTCCTAGGCTACTCCCACTATGCCGGTGACCCGATTCATGTCTTCTCTAAATATCGAATTTTTCCACTTCAAAATATGCCCTTTTTTCATATTGATTTTCCCTAAAAGCAAAATTTTCAAAAATTTATATCTCCGATATCGGGCTGAATCCAGACGTAGATTGTACACGGCTGGAATCTACTAGTCCTAGGCTACTCCCACTATGCCGGTGACCCGATTCATGTCTTCTCTAAATATCGAATTTTTCCACTTCAAAATATGCCCTTTTTTCATATTGATTATCCCTAAAAGCAAAATTTTCAAAAATTTATATCTCCGATATCGGGCTGAATCCAGACGTAGATTGTACATGGCTGGAATCTACTAGTCCTAGGCTACTCCCACTATGCCGGTGACCCGATTCATGTCTTCTCTAAATATCGAATTTTTTCACTTCAAAATATGCCCTTTTTTCATATTGATTTTCCCTAAAAGCAAAATTTTCAAAAATTTATATCTCCGATATCGGGCTGAATCCAGACGTAGATTGTACACGGCTGGAATCTACTAGTCCTAGGCTACTCCCACTATGCCGGTGACCCGATTCATGTCTTCTCTAAATATCGAATTTTTTTCACTTCAAAATATGCCCTTTTTTCATATTGATTTTCCCTAAAAGCAAAATTTTCAAAAATTTATATCTCCGATATCGGGCTGAATCCAGACGTAGATTGTACACCGCTGGAATCTACTAGTCCTAGGCTACTCCCACTATGCCGGTGACCCGATTCATGTCTTCTCTAAATATCGAATTTTTTCACTTCAAAATATGCCCTTTTTTCATATTGATTTTCCCTAAAAGCAAAATTTTCAATAATTTATATCTCCGATATCGGGCTGAATCCAGACGTAGATTGTACACCGCTGGAATCTACTAGTCCTAGGCTACTCCCACTATGCCGGTGACCCGATTCATGTCTTCTCTAAATATCGAATTTTTTCACTTCAAAATATGCCCTTTTTTCATATTGATTTTCCCTAAAAGCAAAATTTTCAATAATTTTTATCTCCGATATCGGGCTGAATCCAGACGTAGATTGTACACGGCTGGAATCTACTAGTCCTAGGCTACTCCCACTATGCCGGTGACCCGATTCATGTCTTCTCTAAATATCGAATTTTTCCACTTCAAAATATGCCCTTTTTTCATATTGATTATCCCTTAAAGCAAAATTTTCAAAAATTTATATCTCCGATATCGGGCTGAATCCAGACGTAGATTGTACATGGCTGGAATCTACTAGTCCTAGGCTACTCCCACTATGCCGGTGACCCGATTCATGTCTTCTCTAAATATCGAATTTTTCCACTTCAAAATATGCCCTTTTTTCATATTGATTATCCCTAAAAGCAAAATTTTCAAAAATTTATATCTCCGATATCGGGCTGAATCCAGACGTAGATTGTACACCGCTGGAATCTACTAGTCCTAGGCTACTCCCACTATGCCGGTGACCCGATTCATGTCTTCTCTAAATATCGAATTTTTTCACTTCAAAATATGCCCTTTTTTCATATTGATTTTCCCTAAAAGCAAAATTTTCAATAATTTATATCTCCGATATCGGGCTGAATCCAGACGTAGATTGTACACCGCTGGAATCTACTAGTCCTAGGCTACTCCCACTATGCCGGTGACCCGATTCATGTCTTCTCTAAATATCGAATTTTTTCACTTCAAAATATGCCCTTTTTTCATATTGATTTTCCCTAAAAGCAAAATTTTCAATAATTTATATCTCCGATATCGGGCTGAATCCAGACGTAGATTGTACACGGCTGGAATCTACTAGTCCTAGGCTACTCCCACTATGCCGGTGACCCGATTCATGTCTTCTCTAAATATCGAATTTTTCCACTTCAAAATATGCCCTTTTTTCATATTGATTATCCCTTAAAGCAAAATTTTCAAAAATTTATATCTCCGATATCGGGCTGAATCCAGACGTAGATTGTACATGGCTGGAATCTACTAGTCCTAGGTTACTCCCACTATGCCGGTGACCCGATTCATGTCTTCTCTAAATATCGAATTTTTTCACTTCAAAATATGCCCTTTTTTCATATTGATTTTCCCTAAAAGCAAAATTTTCAAAAATTTATATCTCCGATATCGGGCTGAATCCAGACGTAGATTTTACACGGCTGGAATCTACTAGTCCTAGGCTACTCCCACTATGCCGGTGACCCGATTCATGTTTTCTCTAAATATCGAATTTTTCCACTTCAAAATATGCCCTTTTTTCATATTGATTATCCCTAAAAGCAAAATTTTCAAAAATTTATATCTCCGATATCGGGCTGAATCCAGACGTAAATTGTACATGGCTGGAATCTACTAGTCCTAGGCTACTACCACTATGCCGGTGACCCGATTCATGTCTTCTCTAAATATCGAATTTTTCCACTTCAAAATATGCCCTTTTTTCATATTGATTATCCCTAAAAGCAAAATTTTCAAAAATTCATATCTCCGATATCGGGCTGAATCCAGACGTAGATTGTACACCGCTGGAATCTACTAGTCCTAGGCTACTCCCACTATGCCGGTGACCCGATTCATGTCTTCTCTAAATATCGAATTTTTTCACTTCAAAATATGCCCTTTTTTCATATTGATTTTCCCTAAAAGCAAAATTTTCAATAATTTATATCTCCGATATCGGGCTGAATCCAGACGTAGATTGTACACCGCTGGAATCTACTAGTCCTAGGCTACTCCCACTATGCCGGTGACCCGATTCATGTCTTCTCTAAATATCGAATTTTTTCACTTCAAAATATGCCCTTTTTTCATATTGATTTTCCCTAAAAGCAAAATTTTCAATAATTTATATCTCCGATATCGGTCTGAATCCAGACGTAGATTGTACACGGCTGGAATCTACTAGTCCTAGGCTACTCCCACTATGCCGGTGACCCGATTCATGTCTTCTCTAATATCGAATTTTTCCACTTCAAAATATGCCCTTTTTTCATATTGATTATCCCTAAAAGCAAAATTTTCAAAAATTTATATCTCCGATATCGGGCTGAATCCAGACGTAGATTGTACATGGCTGGAATCTACTAGTCCTAGGCTACCCCACTATGCCGGTGACCCGATTCATGTCTTCTCTAAATATCGAATTTTTTTCACTTCAAAATATGCCCTTTTTTCATATTGATTTTCCCTAAAAGCAAAATTTTCAAAAATTTATATCTCCGATATCGGGCTGAATCCAGACGTAGATTGTACACGGCTGGAATCTACTAGTCCTAGGCTACTCCCTCTATGCCGGTGACCCGATTCATGTCTTCTCTAAATATCGAATTTTTCCACTTCAAAATATGCCCTTTTTTCATATTGATTATCCCTAAAAGCAAAATTTTCAAAAATTTATATCTCCGATATCGGGCTAAATCCAGACGTAGATTGTACATGGCTGGAATCTACTAGTCCTAGGCTACTACCACTATGCCGGTGACCCGATTCATGTCTTCTCTAAATATCGAATTTTTCCACTTCAAAATATGCCCTTTTTTCATATTGATTATCCCTAAAAGCAAAATTTTCAAAAATTTATATCTCCGATATCGGGCTGAATCCAGACGTAGATTGTACACCGCTGGAATTTACTAGTCCTAGGCTACTCCCACTATGCCGGTGACCCGATTCATGTCTTCTCTAAATATCGAATTTTTCCACTTCAAAATATGCCCTTTTTTCATATTGATTTTCCCTAAAAGCAAAATTTTCAAAAATTCATATCTCCGATATCGGGCTGAATCCAGACGTAGATTGTACACCGCTGGAATCTACTAGTCCTAGGCTACTCCCACTATGCCGGTGACCCGATTCATGTCTTCTCTAAATATCGAATTTTTTCACTTCAAAATATGCCCTTTTTTCATATTGATTTTCCCTAAAAGCAAAATTTTCAATAATTTATATCTCCGATATCGGGCTGAATCCAGACGTAGATTGTACACGGCTGGAATCTACTAGTCCTAGGCTACTCCCACTATGCCGGTGACCCGATTCATGTCTTCTCTAAATATCGAATTTTTCCACTTCAAAATATGCCCTTTTTTCATATTGATTATCCCTTAAAGCAAAATTTTCAAAAATTTATATCTCCGATATCGGGCTGAATCCAGACGTAGATTGTACATGGCTGGAATCTACTAGTCCTAGGCTACTCCCACTATGCCGGTGACCCGATTCATGTCTTCTCTAAATATCGAATTTTTCACTTCAAAATATGCCCTTTTTTCATATTGATTTTCCCTAAAAGCAAAATTTTCAAAAATTTATATCTCCGATATCGGGCTGAATCCAGACGTAGATTGTACACGGCTGGAATCTACTAGTCCTAGGCTACTCCCACTATGCCGGTGACCCGATTCATGTCTTCTCTAAATATCGAATTTTTCCACTTCAAAATATGCCCTTTTTTCATATTGATTATCCCTAAAAGCAAAATTTTCAAAAATTTATATCTCCGATATCGGGCTGAATCCAGACGTAGATTGTACATGGCTGGAATCTACTAGATGATTCATGTCTTTTCTAAATATCGAATTTTTCCACTTCAAAATATGCCCTTTTTTCATATTGATTTTCCCTAAAAGCAAAATTTTCAAAAATTTATATCTCCGATATCGGGCTGAATCCAGACGTAGATTGTACACGGCTGGAATCTACTAGTCCTAGGCTACTTCCACTATGCCGGTGACCCGATTCATGTCTTCTCTAAATATCGAATTTTTTCACTTCAAAATATGCCCTTTTTTCATTTTGATTTTCCCTAAAAGCAAAATTTTCAATAATTTATATCTCCGATATCGGGCTGAATCCAGTCGTAGATTGTACACGGCTGTAATCTACTAGTCCTAGGCTACTCCCACTATGCCGGTGACCCGATTCATGTCTTCTCTAAATATCGAATTTTTCCATTTCAAAATATGCCCTTTTTTCATATTGATTATCCCTTAAAGCAAAATTTTCAAAAATTTATATCTCCGATATCGGGCTGAATCCAGACGTAGATTGTACATGGCTGGAATCTACTAGTCCTAGGCTACTCCCACTATGCCGGTGACCCGATTCATGTCTTCTCTAAATATCGAATTTTTTCACTTCAAAATATGCCCTTTTTTCATATTGATATTCCCTAAAAGCAAAATTTGCAAAAATTTATATCTCCGATATCGGGCTGAATCCAGACGTAGATTGTACACGGCTGGAATCTACTAGTCCTAGGCTACTCCCACTATGCCGGTGACCCGATTCATGTCTTCTCCAAATATCGAATTTTTCCACTTCAAAATATGCCCTTTTTTCATATTGATTTTCCCTAAAAGCAAAATTTTCAAAAATTTATATCTCCGATATCGGGCTGAATCCAGACGTAGATTGTACACGGCTGGAATCTACTAGTCCTAGGCTACTCCCACTATGCCGGTGACCCGATTTATGTCTTCTCTAAATATCGAATTTTTCCACTTCAAAATATGCCCTTTTTTCATATTGATTATCCCTAAAAGCAAAATTTCAAAAATTTATATCTCCGATATCGGGCTGAATCCAGACGTAGATTGTACACCGCTGGAATCTACTAGTCCTAGGCTACTCCCACTATGCCGGTGACCCGATTCATGTCTTCTCTAAATATCGAATTTTTCCACTTCAAAATATGCCCTTTTTTCATATTGATTTTCCCCAAAAGCAAAATTTTCAAAAATTCATATCTCCGATATCGGGCTGAATCCAGACGTAGATTGTACACGGCTGGAATCTACTAGTCCTAGGCTACTCCCACTATGCCGGTGACCCGATTCATGTCTTCTCTAAATATCGAATTTTTCCACTTCAAAATATGCCCTTTTTTCATATTGATTATCCCTAAAAGCAAAATTTTCAAAAATTTATATCTCCGATATCGGGCTGAATCCAGACGTAGATTGTACACCGCTGGAATCTACTAGTCCTAGGCTACTCCCACTATGCCGGTAACCCGATTCATGTCTTCTCTAAATATCGAATTTTTCCACTTCAAAATATGCCCTTTTTTCATATTGATTTTCCCTAAAAGCAAAATTTTCAAAAATTCATATCTCCGATATCGGGCTGAATCCAGACGTAGATTGTACACGGCTGGAATCTACTAGTCCTAGGCTACTCCCACTATGCCGGTGACCCGATTCATGTCTTCTCTAAATATCGAATTTTTCCACTTCAAAATATGCCCTTTTTTCATATTGATTATCCCTTAAAGCAAAATTTTCAAAAATTTATATCTCCGATATCGGGCTGAATCCAGACGTAGATTGTACACCGCTGGAATCTACTAGTCCTAGGCTACTCCCACTATGCCGGTGACCCGATTCATGTCTTCTCTAAATATCGAATTTTTCCACTTCAAAATATGCCCTTTTTTCATATTGATTATCCCTAACAGCAAAATTTTCAAAAATTTATATCTCCGATATCGGGCTGAATCCAGACGTAGATTGTACACCGCTGGAATCTAATAGTCCTAGGCTACTCCCACTATGCCGGTGACCCGATTCATGTCTTCTCTAAATATCGAATTTTTCCACTTCAAAATGTGCCCTTTTTTCATATTGATTTTCCCTAAAAGCAAAATTTTCAAAAATTCATATCTCCGATATCGGGCTGAATCCAGACGTAGATTGTACCCCGCTGGAATCTACTAGTCCTAGGCTACTCCCACTATGCCGGTGACCCGATTCATGTCTTCTCTAAATATCGAATTTTTCCACTTCAAAATATGCCCTTTTTTCATATTGATTTTCCCTAAAAGCAAAATTTTCAAAAATTCATATCTCCGATATCGGACTGAATCGAGACGTAGATTGTACATGGCTGGAATCTACTAGTCCTAGGCTACTCCCACTATGCCGGTGGCCCGATTCATGTCTTCTCTAAATATCGAATTTTTCCACTTCAAAATATGCCCTTTTTTCATATTGATTTTCCCTAAAAGCAAAATTTTCAAAAATTCATATCTCCGATATCGGGCTGAATCCAGACGTAGATTGTACACCGCTGGAATCTACTAGTCCGAGGCTACTACCACTATGCCGGTGACCCGATTCATGTCTTCTCTAAATATCGAATTTTTCCACTTTAAAATATGCCCTTTTTTCATATTGATTTTCCCTAAAAGCAAAATTTTCAAAAATTCATATCTCCGATATCGGGCTGAATCCAGACGTAGATTGTACACCGCTGGAATCTACTAGTCCTAGGCTACTCCCACTATGCCGGTGACCCGATTCATGTCTTCTCTAAATATCGAATTTTTCCACTTCAAAATATGCCCTTTTTTCATATTGATTTTCCCTAAAAGCAAAATTTTCAAAAATTCATATCTCCGATATCGGGCTGAATCCAGACGTAGATTGTACACCGCTAGAATCTACTAGTCCTAGGCTACTACCACTATGCCGGTGACCCGATTCATGTCTTCTCTAAATATCGAATTTTTCCACTTTAAAATATGCCCTTTTTTCATATTGATTTTCCCTAAAAGCAAAATTTTCAAAAATTCATATCTCCGATATCGGGCTGAATCCAGACGTAGATTGTACACCGCTGGAATCTACTAGTCCTAGGCTACTCCCACTATGCCGGTGACCCGATTCATGTCTTCTCTAAATATCGAATTTTTCCACTTCAAAATATGCCCTTTTTTCATATTGATTTTCCCTAAAAGCAAAATTTTCAAAAATTCATATCTCCGATATCGGGCTGAATCCAGACGTAGATTGTACACCGCTGGAATCTACTAGTCCTAGGCTACTCCCGCTATGCCGGTGACCCGATTCATGTCTTCTCTAAATATCGAATTTTTCCACTTCAAAATATGCCCTTTTTTCATATTGATTTTCCCTAAAAGCAAAATTTTCAAAAATTCATATCTCCGATATCGGACTGAATCCAGACGTAGATTGTACATGGCTGGAATCTACTAGTCCTAGGCTACTCCCACTATGCCGGTGACCCGATTCATGTCTTCTCTAAATATCGAATTTTTCCACTTCAAAATATGCCCTTTTTTCATATTGATTATCCCTAAAAGCAAAATTTTCAAAAATTTATATCTCCGATATCGGGCTGAATCCAGACGTAGATTGTACACCGCTGGAATCTACTAGTCCTAGGCTACTCCCACTATGCCGGTGACCCGATTCATGTCTTCTCTAAATATCGAATTTTTCCACTTCAAAATATGCCCTTTTTTCATATTGATTTTCCCTAAAAGCAAAATTTTCAAAAATTCATATCTCCGATATCGGGCTGAATCCAGACGTAGATTGTACACCGCTGGAATCTACTAGTCCTAGGCTACTCCCACTATGCCGGTGACCCGATTCATGTCTTCTCTAAATATCGACTTTTTCTACTCATTTTTCCTATTATTTTACTCTGATAACATTTTTCTATGTAATTATGTTTTAAAATTTTTAATGGGGACGAAGACGGTTTTTGTAAAATTTTTAAATATTTTTATTAAATTGTTGTAATTTATAGCTATATGATCTTTTTTTAATGTACATGTAACTTTAACAGCGCAGTTTGCAGTATGTGGAACGTATTTGACATTTTTGTAGGACGTATTTATCTGACGTATTTATCTTCACACCCTTAGCCAAACCAGCCCTATTTACTTGCAGGTTGTTTTGAATTTCATACAAATTATTTGTTCTTAAGTCCACTTCGCCTATAGTCCATTTTCGTTTAAAGGCCAAATTTTCTTTGCTTACATAGCTAATACTGTATACAAAAAAAATTTTCATATAGTCCACCCTGGTTTTTTAATACTTTTTTATTTATTATTCATTACCAACAAACTAAAAATGCTTTAAAAGAAGTATTAGTTTCCGTTAAAATTATAAGAACATTTTGTTCTGAAAACGAAATTGAGCAAAACTTATTTTTTGAAAAAATAAAAATTTTTAAAAATGTTCAACAATTTATATTTCATATGGAAATTTATATCGATCTTGTGTGTTATTTAGTCATCCAAAGAATTAAAATGGATCTCATATTTTAAGTTTTTTGTTTTTTATTACTGTTTAAGCTTGAATAAAAGGAACTATTACTCCCGTCCTTGGGTTTAGTTTTGATGGCATTGTCGTCATGGGTTTGATGAGATTTCAGATCTTAGGGCCACCCCGGGTTTTACGTGGTGTATAAAAATTGAGTTTTAGGCGCGATAGAGTAAAGTTTTTTTTTTTGTTACTTACTTACCTTTGGTACTTTGAGTTGACATAGCGCCATCTTAGTTGTATTAACTCTTAATTTTTTTAGTATTTTAAATCAATAAATTGTAATACATATTAAAAGAAAAGGAAGTGGTTTATTCATTTTTTTTATCCTAAAGGAAGCTTTAAAAAAATACAAACGAAAATAATTCGAATTTATGATTTTGCTGCGAAGATTGTTACAATCAAAAGTAGCAGATCCCCTGTTGATTTTGGATTTTAAGATACCCTAGGTTCCACACACTTGAGGTCTCATCCAAACTTGGTACATTAACATTTGGTCCAATCGAGCCGGATATATTGGTTGGTGGAACAAACTTCTTTTTTTTCTGAGAGTAAACAGTATACAGAATAGCACAAGTTTTTGGTTTTAACAGTGCAAAAGGTACTGCATTATCTTTGCTTTTGTACTGTGACATTGGTTTATAAGATAAATACTGAACAATTTATCCTAGTATTTTTCTTTGTCTGTAGCCAAGTAACAAACCATAAAATACAGTCCACAAATTATTATATATTTTTTGGTGTAGCAACTCTGGTTTTTTACCATATTGACCGTTTTTGCGTATTTTAATGACAGCTGTTTTTTCTTCTTTTAATTAAATTCGCCGTATTTTTTAAAATCAGAAATAATGTCATAGACGAAAAAGTGCAAACAATTTATAAGGCAAGCGTGAATAAATATAAGTAAAGAAAAATAAAATTCAGTCGGTGTGTTGTTTGATAGTTGCAGTTTTTGTGCCATTTTTTGTTTCTGCTTCGTGACGACTGTCCGGCCAGTTTATTGGAAAATCAAATAAACCTACAACCAACTTCTGTGTTATTGTGACTTCGAAACAAAGTTGCATCCATAATTGTTGGCCATGAATGTGCAGGAGATGCTGCGAAATGGTTTAATGGACATGGTGGTTTAAGCGGGAGCTAAGGATCAGAAGTCGTTTATTGCAGAAAAGCAATAGTGCAAATTTTTGTAAGCGAGCAACATACAAAAGGTAACAGAGTTTGATTTGAATTTGAGATTGAATAATATTGAGTTGCTAGATCTGAGTGTGAATTTTAAAGAAAAAACTTTAGAAATAGAAGTCAGTGGTTTATTTCTATATAAGTAGCGGCTGTGTTGTTATTTATATATTCGAAATAATACATAGTGCAGATCAGCCCTCAACATATGTACATAAATGCAAACTAATATTTCTTTTTGGGCTTAAATACTCGATTGGCAATAATCTCTGTATACTGATTGATTTCATTACTTGGGTAAATGTAAATATTTAAATTACATATGCGGAATTATTTTTTAATTTCTTATGTTTTATCAAAAAGACCGATTTGTCAGATAAAAATCTATTCTTTTCAATTAAATTTTTGTAACTGAATAGATTAGTCGTGCGTTTGAAAGCAGAATTCTTAAATATTTTTGACAAGTTTTGGATGGTGGGGTGTACGATTTAGGTAATTGAATAAGCAACTTTCGGTCAATTTGAATGCCGACAACAAAAGAACTTAATAAGTTTTTTTTTGTATTGAAATCAAATTTAGTTCTGTTTTCTGTTTGTCATTGTATGAGATTATAATAATCGAGATATTTGAGTCTGCGGATTGGTAAATGCGAAAGAAATTCAATTCAGATTTTTGTAAGTGCTTCCATTTCAGAACCTTTTGTCGAAGTTTTCCAATTACGTATTATAAAATTATATATAAAACTTATTATTTTTTATTTGTATTTGTTTTTTTTTTGAGTTGGATTTTGATGTGGCGTTTTTAAATAATACCACTTTGTATATTGGGTACGCTGTGAGTGTTTTTTATAAACTTTGAAAGTTTGTAAATAATTTGCTCATATGTAAATATTTAATCAAGCTGGCGATTGAGATTTTTTAACCATAGTATATTGGGGATTTTTCGATTTTGATTTTCGTTGTTGAATTTTGCAAAGGTTTTTGTTTAGAATATTGATTATAATGCCTAAATCTTGCAAATTGATTATATTTGAGAAAACTGCTAAGTTGTTTCTAGAATTCGAAAAAGAATACCTTGATTTGCCATAGAGAACTCTAAGCTCTTATATGTTGGAAATACAAAAGGAGGAGTTCAAAACGTTGTGGGATAAGGTAAGGAACGCCTTCGAAGACTTCGCCACAAGAAACCCCGAAGAGGATTCTGAGGAAGATTTGGAAAGCGCAAGAATACTTTTTAAAGAATGTAGAATGGGATACGTTTCGTGTGCTGCTCAAATGGGTGAGTTATCGGACTCATTTATGAACAGACCAGGGCTATCGTCGACACAGTATGGAAAAATATGGCAGACACAGATGGAAACCAGCGGCATAATCTTAAGCTGCCACCTTGTATTACCGAGGTCTTTAAGGGTGATTACCAGTCATGGCCATCTTTCCGGGATATGTTCCAAGCTGTTTATATTGATGGGGCAAATTTGACAGGGGTTGAACGACTTTGTTATTTGCGTCAGTTCACGAAAGGTGATGCTTTATTGATCGTTAAAGAGTCTCCACTTACAAATGATGGATTTCAGAATGCGTGGGAGAATCTCAGAGATAGATACGAAAATAAAAGAATTTTAGTTCATGATCAGTTGAAAGTTTTATTTAATTTGCTAGTCGTAGAATCTGAATGCAGTGAATCAATAAAAAAGCTACAACGGGATATAAACAATTGCATTTCTTCACTTAAGGTTCATCGCATTAACATATCTGGTTGGGACCCAATTTTTGTATATGCTTGTTTAACGAAGCTGGCCTTTTATACTTTATCATTGTGGGAACAAACAGTTAAGAGTAAAATGGAAATACCACTGTGGAAGGAACTGGATGAATTTCTTACGGGTCGCTTTCAATCCTTAGAGACGATATCTAACATTCGTGGTGCAGAGAAATCGAATTCTGAAGGCAAGGCTGTGAGGGCAAATTCTTTAAAACAACGCAATTCAGTCGTTAGAGTATACCAGGCTAAAATTTCATGCTTTAAAGGACTGCCAACAGTTTTTGAAGAAGGATCAGGCAGGGCGATTTTTAGTGGTCAAGACCAGAAACCTGTGCATTAACTGTTTGAATGATGGTCATAAAGTAGGCAGTTGTAAAAGTAATTTCAGTTGTGCAAAATGTCATCTTAAGCACCATACGCTGCTCCATAAAGAAGTAACGCCTCTTGCACCGGCAATTGGCAATTCAAGTATTGAAATGGCTTCTGTCTCAGCAAATAATAATGCAGGTGCTTGCAATTCGACTATACAGAATTGTTTTGTTACGACATCGAGGCAGATTCTTTTGGCAACTGCTGTCGTAAATGTGATATGTCGAGGGGAGATTTTTATTGCTAGGGCGCTCATTGATCCAGCTTCTCAATCGACATTTATAAGTGAGAAATTTCAACAAAAACTGGATTTGCCGACAAGAGAGGTAAATTCTAATATTTCTGCCCTTAACTGTGCTTCAGCTGGTTCATCACGAAGAGAATGCACTTTCGTACTGGGGTCTCGCTTAGATGGCGGGTTTAGATTAAAGGTGTCAGGCTTGGTACTTCCGCGATTAACTGGAAATTTACCAAATAGGACGGTAAATGTTTTGGACTTAGGTTCTTCGTTGAACATTCGCTTGGCTGACCCCAATTTTTTGAAAAGTGGACCTGTTGATCTTTTAATAGGTGGAGATTTTTATCCTATGATTATGCTGAAGGGCTTAAAACACAACGTTTTAGGAAATTTGATGGCCCAGGAAAGCGTTTTTGGCTGGGTTTTGACTGGTCCTATTGAAGACAGACATTTTAGGTCAAGTTCTACAGTAGTTTCTTGTTATACTGAAGTGAGCTTGGACAAACAGTTGGAAATGTTTTGGAGGTTAGAAGAACCCCCACAAGCTAACAAAAATACACCAGAAGATGATTATTGTGAAGAATATTATAAGAAAACGACGGAAATAAATCACGATGGGCGTTATATTGTCTTGCTACCCTTCAAACCCCAATACTTAGACGGTAATCATCTTGGCGCATCTCGGGAAAAGGCAAGTCGTCAGTTTTTAAGAAGTGAGGCATCATTACTAAAAAATCTGCAACTAAAGCCGACTTATGATGATGTTTTATCGGAATATGAGAGTCTGGGTCATATGGATAGAGTTTATGTTGATACATTGAGTATGTCGAAAGTTTACTACTTGCCCCACCATGCAGTCTTTAAGCCAGAAAGCTCTTCCACTAAAGTAAGGGTTGTTTTCAATGCATCAAGTAGTACGTCAACTGGATTAAGTCTGAATGATGTTTTATATACGGGTCCAGTTTTACAAAACGATCTGATGCTCCTAATTATTAGATGGAGATTTTACCGTTATGTATTCAGTGGGGACATAGAGAAAATGTACCGACAGATACTATTGAAGCCCGAACAGACCCGATTTCAACGAATTGTGTTTCGCAGGGATCCTCAGGAGGATTTGAAGGATTTTGAGTTGAAAACTGTTACTTTCGGGGTAAAATGTGCTCCCTTCTTAGCAATTAGGACCTTGCTTCAACTAGCTAACGATGTTGAGAAGAAGTGGCCTGTGGCATCGAAAATCCTACGCGATATGATGTATGTAGATGATGCGTTGGCTGGGTCTCACAATGTCCATTTAGCGATAATGGCTCGTGACCAATTAATTTCTGCATTGTCATCTGCAGGATTTTGTATGAAAAAATGGACTGCTAATGACGAGAGAATTTTGCAAGGGTTGCCAACGGACCATTTATTAAATAGGCATTTTTTGGAAATCGATGATTTTAGCAACACAAAAACTTTAGGTGTGAGGTGGAATGCTAAAATCGATTATTTTTATTTTTCTACGGCTCCTATTTCGTTAAAGGAGAATTTTACTAAGAGGGAAGTACTTTCAATTATCGCTAAGATTTTTGATCCAGCAGGGTGGTTGGGGCCTATTGTTATTATTGCAAAAATGTTAATGCAGCAAATATGGAGCGACAAGACGGATTGGGATGAAGTTTTGTCGAAGGCTAGCGGTATGAAGTGGCAACAATTCGTAAATGATTATATACTCATCAACGATATAAAGATTTCACGATGGATTGGATTTAAACCATCGGTTAATTTGGAATTTCACGGCTTTTCAGTTGCTTCAGAACAGGCATATGGTGCATGCCTATATGTTCGTGAACAAGATGGAAATGGTGCGGTACAGACTCACTTATTGATGGCTAAGTCTAAAGTGGCTCCACTCAAGACAGTATCTTTACCTAGGTTAAAACTTTGTGCTGCATTGTTGTTGGCAAATATATTAGATACTGTTAGAAATGACTTAAAATTTGATGGACCTAGCAATAAATTCTACACATGGACTGACTCTCTGATTGTTTTAGCTTGGCTTCAAAAACCTCCTAGTTCGTGGACAACTTTTGTGGCTAATCGTGTTTCTAAAATTGTTGAAAAAACTGGTATAAATTGCTGGAGGCATGTAGGTTCTAGCGATAACCCAGCAGATTTACTAAGTAGAGGAGTTCGACCTCAGGAATTAGTTGAAAATCGTCTTTGGTGGCACGGTCCTAGTTTTCTTTTTTCGGATTCGGCCTACTGGAGTATCCCAAACGATAACAGTTTTGAAACTAGAGAAGAGAACAGGACCCAGAAAGTATTTTTTACGTACTTTGAGTCTTACTGCGATTTGTTAGAGAAGTTCTCTTTTTATACGAGGGCGCTACGTATTATGGCTTGGATAATGAGAGGAATTCGAAGATTACGAAAGATGGATGGGCCACAGTATATTTCGGGGGAACTAACTTCAAAAGAACTGCAAATTGTCAAAGACAGGTTAATAGTTGTGGCTCAAAAGGTATCGTTTGGTGACGAGTATTATAAACTCTCTAATAGCACAGTTATTGTCAGAGGTAACTTGGCTAACTTAAACCCTTTTTTGGACAAAAATGGTATAATGAGAGTTGGAGGACGCTTAGCTCATGCTCCAGATTTAACATACAATGAGAAATTTCCGATTCTACTGCCTTTGAACTGTCGTTTTTCTTTCCTACTTGTAGACTTCATTCACAAGGTCACATTGCACGGAGGGAATCAACTAATGTTAAGGGTCTTACGTACTGAGTTTTATATTTTGCGAGCGAGGAATTTAGTGAAGTCAATTATAGGCAGATGTAAGGTTTGTACTATACAGAAAAGGGCCATTCAAAGTCAGATTATGGCATCTCTCCCCGGGAATCGCACGATTATTACACGTCCGTTTACCACTACAGGTGTAGACTTCGCAGGTCCGTTTGATATTAGGAATTTTACAGGTCGGGATTGTCTAATTACGAAAGGTTACGTTTGCTTATTTGTGTATTTCGCTACAAAGGCGATTCACTTAGAGGCCGTCAGTAGTTTGTCAACCGCGGCTTTTTCTAGATTTGTTGCTCGCCGTGGCTATCCAAGCGACATGCATTCTGACAATGGTACGAATTTTGTTGGTGCTTCTAAGATGTTGAAGATAGAATTTCGAGATTTTTTAAAAACTGTAGGTTCAGAATTTAACGCTTCGTATGGAGCTAAGGGAGTGAATTGGCACTTTAACCCCGCTGGTGCGCCTCACATGGGAGGACTTTGGGAGGCGGGGGTGAAAAGCTTTAAGCACCACTTTCGAAGAATTGCAGGTAATTTAAAATATACCTTTGAAGAATTTTCAACGCTGTTAGCACGCATTGAGTCATGCTTAAACTCGAGGTCTTTGTGTCCTTTAACGGACGACGTGGAATGCTTAGATGTTTTGACGCCTGGACATTTTCTAGTTGGAGCACCTCTTTTAGCACCACCGGAACCGGAAATTGCAGAAACCCCACTGTCTATCACTAATCGTTGGCAAAGAGTCAAAGCACTGAATCAATGACTATGCAACAGATGGAAGGATGAATACTTAAAAGATCTTCAAAAGAGAAACAAATGGAAGTATTTAAAAAAAGATTTGGAAATAGACGACATGGTTGTTATAAGAGAGGATAACTTACCAACAAATGAATGGCGCTTGGGTAGAGTCGTAAAGGTTTATATGGGTAAAGATGGTCATACCAGAGTTGTTGAACTTAAGACAGCGTGGAATTATTACAAGACCTATAGTGAAGCTTGTAGTTCTTCCAAGTAACTAATATTTATTTTTACTTTTTTTTCTATTTTGTTTTTTTTTTTTTTTGTATATTTTAGCATTATGGTTTCCCGCAAAAAATACATAAACAATGGTTTGCAGAGTCTGCCTTAAAGATCACCCTATACGATTTTGCGACCGGTTTTTAAGAGAAGATTATCAGGAACGAATGCGTTTAGTTACCTTTTATAAATATTGTGCGGGGTGCCTGGGACATGACCACACTTGGCGCACTTGTGAAAGTACAGGGAAATGCAAGAAATGTGGTGACATGCACCATACACTGTTGCACAAACCTAACCCAAGACCTCGTTCGTCTAGGTATAATAACAATAAGTATGTAAAGCGTTTGCGTAAGGGACCTTATTCATCTGACCGCCGAAAACGCGAGGCACCAAGTTTGTCTAAGCGTAGACCTACTTTGTCTCAGGTAGATGCCGACGGACCTCGTACGTCCAAGGATTGTCACGACAGCACACGACCTAGTACGTCGCGAGCTTTAGTTCCAGCTGCTTCAAGGAACCTTCAAATTTGCAACCATTCATCCAATAGGCGATCTGGTCGGGATAATTCGACAATACCTTTTTACAAGCTTACTGAGACTATAATGTTGAGGCCGACTGCAATGGTAAAATTAGTGACAACAGAAAGATATATTTTGGAGCGAGCGATAATTGATCCAAGCTTGGAAAGCTCCGTGATTGCAGAAGAAGTTGTGAGGCGCTTAGAGGCGAAAACCGTTAAGGTGGGGAGACATGAGATGTGTCATATTCAGATTCGAGGCAACTTTGGCAACAGTACAACGGTCGAGACTTTCGCCAAAGTCGTATGTAGGCACCATGTGGTTACTCCTCGAAAGTCTATTGATGAAAAAATTATGGATCATTTCCCAGGCCTGCAATTGGCAGATCCTCAGTTTAATGTGTCAGCACGGACACATGTTACTCTAAAATCATGAGAAGTGGCGTCGCTGGGGGTTCTTTTGGTAAACCTTTAGCTCAGTACTCGATTTTTGGGTACCTCATCTCTGGACCATGTTCAGAGTAAACAGTTTGCAGTCTGCGTCGCGCTTATCCTACAAAGTTCAACGAATGGAGAAGTTGACTTTTTTGTATTATCAGCAGATGACTACTTTTGAATTTTTCCCTTATTATTTTAATTTTCTGTATTGCTTTATACTTCGTATCCTGGATAATTTTTCTTCTTTTTCTTTCCTCTTTCTAATAAGATATAGGTTTTAGTTGCAGTGCTGCAAGGCCTACGGGATGTTTAAGCTTGAATAGAAGGAACTATTACTCCCGTCCTTGGATTTAGTTTTGATGGCATTGTCGTCATGGGTTTGATGAGATTTTCAGAGTTTTAGGCGCGATAGAGTAAATTTTTTTTTTTTTTGTTACTTACTTACCTTTGGTACTTTGAGTTGACATAGCGCCATCTTATTTGTATTAACTCTTAATTTTTTAGTATTTTAAATCAATAAATTGTAATTCATATTAAAAGAAAAGGAAGTGGTTTATTCATTTTTTTTGTCCTAAAGGAATTTTTAAAAAAAATACAAACGAAAATAATTCGAATTTATGATTTTGCTGCGAAGATTGAACAATCAAAAGTAGCAGATCCCCTGTTGATTTTGGATTTTAAGATACCCTAGGTTCCACACACTTGAGGTCTCATCCAAACTTGGTACATTAACAATTACAATAAGCTTTTAAAGCATTTGACTTACAATAAATAATAATATGTAAGGGTTTTTGCTTAAACTATTGATTTTATTTAAATCAATATTTGCTTATAATTTAAATAAACTTTTATTTTGTGGTAAAAGTGGTTTTATTGAAGAAATTGCATACTTTGTATATACGAGTAGTCCAAAATGTGTATTAAATCTGGATTCAGTTATAGTCCATAAAGTGGCTTAAAAAGAAATTCGGTTATAGTCCTAATTCGTTTATAGTCTACAAAAATTGTGCAACTGTACTTGTGGACTATAAGCGAAAACTACTGTAGTATTTTATTTAAATTTACTTTTCCATTAATTTGGTTTTTCCTTCTTAACTTTACACAATTCACATACATACATATGTACCAATTTACTCTGACATTTTTAGTTTTTACAGCTTATTCCCGCACACGAAATTAAGATGTTGATTGACCGCGATCTTGTTTCTTACTGCAAATGCAAATTTTGTAGGCTGTTGCTGCGGAAATTTGTATGTTGATTGATGTTCTCTTGCTTTTGTTTAATTATTTAAGGTGATCAGTTTTTCGTCGGCGAAGGACCGTGTATATTTATTAGGAGATATTTAGGAAATTACCTGACTTAGTTGATAGTGGTGGATGAGGTAAAACAGTATGTAGATGAATGGTGATGATGGATGCGAGTTGGAGAGAGTTTGGAGGCCAGTTATGCATGCGCAGACCAATTATTAATTTTAAAATTTCTCAGGAATTGACAAATTTCAAATAAAGATTTGTTTGGCAATAATTAAAGAATTAAATAAAAACGAATATTAAACTTCAGTTTCTAAATTCATATGCTTTTATTAGGAAGCAGGAGAAGCTTACCTTTTGGAAGTTCAATACAAAGTGACAAAGTTAAGATTTAGTAGTTGCTATGCAAGTTTTAACAAAAATATAAAAATGGCTACCGTTAGAACTTTATGCTAATTTAAACAAATGGGGATAATTATATAAAAAATAGCACGAAGTTTTTTTTTAATTTAAATATTTATAAAATATTCCCGTATCCTTAATTAAATAACTTGCGAAGTGCCTGTGCATAAAAATAAATTATCGTAGTGTTTTTGATATTTTATTTTTCATCCTCTTTTAACTGTATAAAAGAGCCGACAAAAAGTCAGCCGTATAGAGTGGATAAAGAAAAATAGAATTACTGTTGCTTATTGTTGTTTTTGCTTAAACTTTGATTTCTGTATTTGCTTTATTGTTTGGACAAAAATCTTTATTTAAAATGTTTATCAAAGGTTTCCTGCAGAGTTAAGTAAGCGGTAATGAAATGACCTGCATAAAAGAGCCGACAAAAAGTCAGCCGTATAGAGTGGATAAAGAAAAATAGAATTACTGTTGCTTATTGTTGTTTTTGCTTAAACTTTGATTTCTGTATTTGCTTTATTGTTTGGACAAAAATCTTTATTTAAAATGTTTATCAAAGGTTTCCTGCAGAGTTAAGTAAGCGGTAATGAAATGACATAAAAAAATAACTGTGTTGTTTTTATTTTTAATACGCCTTACGTCTGCATTAAGTGTTGGCATATAACCAACCTACCGCAGAAGGGAATGTAAGCAAAAATAAAAACGTGGTTTGTTTGTTTTTAATTTTTGTTAAAGCCTTAACATTTCTGTATTGGCTTCTTAAATAACTCTCATGTTGTTTTTGAAGTTTTTATACTTAAAGGAAATGTTTTTGGTTTTTCTAAAAATTTGGATAAAGGTTTCCTGATGAGCTGGCTTAAGCAACCGGCGAAATACGTATAGATACCTGCTTTTCCAACCAACAAATAAATTGCATTTTTATTTAAAAATGCTATGGGATATTAGCATAATATAATAAATAATATTATAAAAATTCCCAAAATAATTTTTAAAATAAAATTTATATGCAATTGCTTGTGCAAACTATTGGCATCACTGTTGTTTTTTTCTTTCTCTTGAGAAATTAAAAAATAACTGTGTTGTTTTTATTTTTAATACGCCTTACGTCTGCATTAAGAGTTGGCATATAACCAACCTACCGCAGAAGGGAATGTAAGCAAAAATAAAAACGTGGTTTGTTTGTTGGTAATTTTTGTTAAAGCCTTAACATTTCTGTATTGGCTTCTTAAATAACTCTCATGTTGTTTTTGAAGTTTTTATACTTAAAGGAAATGTTTTTGGTTTTTCTAAAAATTTGGATAAAGGTTTCCTGATGAGCTGGCTTAAGCAACCGGCGAAATACGTATAGATACCTGCTTTTCCAACCAACAAATAAATTGCATTTTTATTTAAAAATGTTATGGGATATTAGCATAATATAATAAATAATATTATAAAAATTCCCAAAATAATTTTTAAAATAAAATTTATATGCAATTGCTTGTGCAAACTGTTGGCATCACTGTTGTTTTTTTCTTTCTCTTGAGAAATTAAAAAATAACTGTGTTGTTTTTATTTTTAATACGCCTTACGTCTGCATTAAGAGTTGGCATATAACCAACCTACCGCAGAAGGGAATGTAAGCAAAAATAAAAACGTGGTTTGTTTGTTGGTAATTTTTGTTAAAGCCTTAACATTTCTGTATTGGCTTCTTAAATAACTCTCATGTTGTTTTTGAAGTTTTTATACTTAAAGGAAATGTTTTTGGTTTTTCTAAAAATTTGAATAAAGGTTTCCTGATCAGCTGGCTTAAGCAACCGGCGAAATACGTATAGATACCTGCTTTTCCAACCAACAAATAAATTGCATTTTTATTTAAAAATGTTATGGAATATTAGCATAATATAATAAATAATATTATAAAAATTCCCAAAATAATTTTTAAAATGAAATCGTTTTTAATTTCCAAATCAAGGACGTAGTACAAAACCATCTAGTTACCTTAATACACGATTACCTTGTTCAATCCACTACCGCAATAACGTCAGCTGAAAAGTAGAAAATAGCTTTGAACAATATCTAAGAGCAACGCGATAAATGGAAACTCCGTTTTGACAAAAGACGTACTACTCAATGCCAGTATTTTGAAAATGACTTAGTTGCAGTTTAATACGAACCTGGAGCTACTGGCAAATTGTAGCAAAAGTATAAATAAATTGTGTTTTATTTTCGACATTAATAATCGAGTCATCCATGAGACAACTTATAAATAACACTTACATACAAATTGTTACGGTTTTCGCTTTTATAGACACACGTACGTATTCTTTTGATTGCAAATACCACTGTGGCTCATTATTCTATATTCAAACTTTATGACTTTCTCTGGCTATACTTCTTGATTCTACCGGTCTTGTGAACCCTTGGTCTCGTATTTACTAAACATGCGTTATTAGTACATACGCAGCCATCCACGCTACACTACTATGTTACTCCGGCGAGACATGAACTACTCGATGCATTGTTTAGTAACCTTAACCATCCACAGACATCTCCACTACTCCTTTTATCCAAGCGACTCATCCCCTTTAATCCAATTGCCACAACACACGGCCATACACTGTTGCTATGTTGTTACACTTCCCTGCGCTAACCGCTACAGTTTTTACTTTTTTTTATTATAAAGGGCTTCTTGACAATAATCTGTTGCTCTTATATTAAATTGGACGTCTCCACTAAATTATTTGCCATGGCTTCACACAATAATTGCCTTTTGCCTCTCGGATGGTTTGTACTGCTGTTTATTAATTTTAAATTGCATTATAACAATTTTTATTTTCCCTTGTGCCCATCTCGAAGACGGAATCATGATCTCCTGTTTTTACAGCACGCACCTCTACCAACGCAACCATCGAAGTTGCTCGGCTTTTGTTGGCCAATTATGGTATTTATCTATACACACCATTAGTTGAGTTAACTTATTCACCACGCTCATATGGATAACAACAACATGGGTAACAATATTATTATACTCGTGTACAATAAGCAAGACTTGTATGTAAGTTGCTTTATTAGGGCAACTAATAACTTCAAATTTGAAAATAAAAAAACAAAAAAAAATTGCAGACTACCTTAGTTTTAAGTTCCTGCCATGTACTTCAAACGAACTACGCCAAGTACTTAATTGAACATACAGTTTTGAGCTTGTGACGTGTTCTTATAATAAACACAGCCAAGTGCCTAAGTGCAATTTGATGTTATAGCAATTTTAATATATAAAAATTTTGATATAAATAATAATATAGAAAGACAGTAATGTGCTTGTCGTTTTTCATTCTTAATGAATATTGCTAAAAAATTAATAGTTGACACCACTGTTTTAAATATTTAAGTTTTTCAACAACAAGAGGTTATGTCATATGTAGTTCAATAGGAAGTTGTGGTTTTATTTACTTATGTATACGGTTATGTAATATCATTTATTCGTTGTAGGTAAAATTCCCGACAAGTGACACACAACTGTCTACTCTTCTTTATTGTAAACACAAAAATAAATATTAGAAGCCAACACGAACTATGTACTGTACATTTTACCTTAAAACCAAGTCAAATTCATTATTAAACAAATAAGAGTGCTATCTTCGGCTACGCCAAATCTTATATACCCTTCACCATATATGCAAATGTAGTTTAGTGAAGTAACTGCAATCAAAAAAAATACATATATTAGGGCGACAAGAGAATTAAAAAATAAGAAAAAATTTCAGTATTTTATATAATTTCACATGAAAGTTACCGGCTCTTAATGGGTTAAGCCTTTTTTAAAATTGTTAGTATTTCCTATCTCTTCAAAAGCTTTAAACTAATACCCATATTGATATCTTAAAAATAAGCCCATACTACCGAAAATATGGGCGAGCGCCAAATTTATCACTTGATGTTTTTTCTCATTTTTAAATTCTCTTTCGCCCCATATATGCATTTGTTTTTTTAATTGGAGTAACTCCAATGTTCTTTGATTGTTTCAAATGATATGGAAAAATTAGATTCAGGCATGGCGTTTTGCCCGATGCCTCAAAAAACATTGACATATCTTGCTGATTTTTAATAACAACTCTTTCGAAACAATGTCTGATCAATCGGCGTATTTAAATCTTCTGTAACTGATCAAGTGCCTTAGCAAACTTGATTTCATTGCTAACACGAACGGACAGACGGACATCGTTCAATCGACTTTAGTATGCATAAGAACTCAGAATGTTATACTTTATTTGACAGATATTGATTACAGATTGGTCCCGTTTCAAAATCAGTTTATAATTTGAAAACTAAAGGGTGTCCCCTCACAACATACATAGTTTTTACGTAAAGGTCACTACCGTAACATTTTAAAAATACTATATTAAAGGTAGTATATAAATAAATCTAAAAATTAAAGGGTTGCCTATAGGGGACGTAAGTTTACTTAAATGGTCCTATCTTTTAAACCGTTATAGACACTTTTTTCCAAATTGGACAGAACGTAAAGAAAGAATGAAGAATGTAAAGTATTAATATTCAAAATTATAAATTAAAGGGTGTCCCAATAGTTCATTTAATTTCATGTATATCGCCATACTTTTGAACCGTTGTAGACAGACAGATGAAATCTATTTTGAAGTAGGTTTTTATTTGCGAGAATTATAAAAATTGTTTACAGTATCTTTTTTTTAATCACAAACTAGTAATCTGGCTTAAGAAACAAAGTAAAAAGGAGTCTTAATTGCAAATTTAGAATATTTAAATATTTGTTTTATCTCTAGAAAAGCAGTATTTTTGTGCAAAGTACATTTTCTTATTTTTTTTAAATACCTTTTCTTTTCAAATAATATTTTTTGCAGTCTTCCAATTATAATTAGTTGTATTTTTAACCGAAAAAAGAAGGAGGTTATCAATTCGAATAAATGTTGCTTGTTTATTTGTGTCTAACTCAGTCATTTTTCGATAAATTTTTATTTTTATTTTTTTCATTGGAAGATTATGCTTACAGATCGGTCCCGTTCAAACAGTTCATAACATTAAAAATAAAAGATTATGAACTGCAAAGGGCACCGCCTTAAAATAAAAAAAACTGCGTTTCATTATAGATCCCAATAGCTGATATTACACTGTTGTCGATACAATACACTGTTTGAGGATAATTGCTGATATTTGAATTCAGTAGTTAACACTAGCTAACAAAAAAAATGATTCGTGCAACGAGTTCGGCAAACTTATTTCTTTTCCCTTTCTACTTGCTATTCTGATAAACTTTTCTTTAATGTTCAGGAAAAATGCGTCTGCTGCTACTCTTTTTGCCGATGTTAACATTTTGAATTTTACATTTAGTACGATTCTCATTTCTTCAAGTTTGTTCAAAAGAAAATCAACATATTTGTTTAATATTTATTCTTTGATTTATCTATCTACATTTAAGGTTTTATAAGAATTTTCAAAACCTTAGATGTTCCCAATTTTCTGTAAAATTTATTTTTGGCCCATTTTTTAGCCCATCTAATCGTTCGTACTTGTTCTTCTTCTATTCTTGTCTTTTTCATTACCTAAAGTTTCCATTCTTCAGCTAATCACTTAATTCATTTTTAAAGGTAGGGGATTCTTAATTTCGTATTGGACCATTTTAAAAATCGGTTTTCTTTTTTTTTTTTCTTAATTTACATGTATATTTTAATATTTGTTTGCTTTTTAATTTTCTTAATCTGTGTTTTTATTTGTGAAAGCTTTTATTAAAGTATTTATGCACTGCCGAATTAGTGCCAAATAGTGGACTAACCATTATTTCCCTTTGAAGGAGTGCTTTTTCCCGATTTACCTTACACGTGTATTTGTGTAACGCTTTTGGGTTTTATCACCTTCGGAATTTTTGTTTTTTCCGCTTTTAATGCCTGTTTTTGTACTCTTCCACGTAACGTAAACTAATTATTGTTAACGCAAATGTGTCGGCAATTAAGGCTGTCGGTCCTCCATCTGAGGACTATAATTAACTCGAACCAACTTTCCTCCTGTCAACATGCATATACCAACGACAAATCCATTTAGACGGCACTACATTATAAGCTTATAGAGCTCATTAAAAAACCCTAGAGCATAAATAATATGCATTGGAGGCTTTTCTTGATAAAGAAGGAGCTTTCAACAATGTGAAATCAGAAACCATTACAATGGCTCCGACGAGACTGAACGTAAATCAGACAATAGTTAGTATAGAATCACTTGGCGAATAGAGTCATTACTTTAAATATGAGGCAGGCAATGTCTACAACCAACGCTAAGGTGTATCTGTAGATAGAGCAACGAAAGAGGGCTTAACGCAAATGCTCGAAAAATGCATCTTGTCCTCCTTACGATAACGAACAAGATTCCTATTATCACTCTAATACTCCTAATCGAGTGAACCTTGGTCTATTTGACAGGGCGAAATATCTAGGTGACATCGTAGGCTCCAAAATGTCATGGAATTTTAATGTCCAATTTAGGGCAGAAATTGCTGCCGTAGCGTTTTATGTGTGCAGAAAGTCTATTGGTATCAATCCCGGCATAACGTACTGACTTCTTAACACAGTGATTAAATCCATACTAATGCATAGGGTACTCGTTTGCAGGATAATTAACAAAGGACTAATGAAAGTTATGAAAGGCGAATGGAACTTTTTAGGGGCAGTTGAACTTTTGAAATGCGAGTATAACTTTGGAGAGAATAATAGATCTTTGACTTGCATAGGGCGGATAATAATCTATAGGAATGGCCTCTAGAAATAAAAGAGAGCTAATAAAAGCTAAGAAATACTGATCACCACAGACTTTTTTGTGCCTTCGTTTGCTTTTATATGTGTAATATACAAATAGAGGGGCAAGTTCACCAGAACGGAGGAAGCACCGAACCACAAAGAGTAGGATGAACCGCTGGGAACGTACATGTACATTCGTAGTTATTTATGCCTTGTTTTGTTTTAATATTAAGTGGTACCAATGGACCTCGGTAAGTTTTAAGCGGACCCCAGGGACCGAATAATGGATCAGCAAGTGTAAGGCAGTGCAACAAAAACTAATGAATCCCGCTTTTGAATGACCAATTTTATTTTTGTTTTGATTTGCTTTAATTTGTATAAATAAAAACTACAGGACGTACAGAATCTTAGGCAAAAAGGCAACACAAACACACCAACAATCTCTTTTATATCAAAAAAATATTTCTTATTTGTGAATGATAAATGAGATACGGTACTTCCGAATATAACAATCTGGCATTTTGTTCTTTATGTTGTCATTACTCTTTAACAAAGAGAAACCTTTTAAAAACAAAAACAAGGATTCGTCAATTTTTATAATAGTCCGCGCCAGGGTTTCCGGTCCATGTCCTTCGAGGCAGCGCAAAACATCACGTCTACCTCTAATTGTTTTATGTCGTTTGGAACACTAAAGTAACTCCAATGAACAAAATAAATATATAAGGCAATAGAGAATTAAAAAAAAAACAACAATTAAAAAAACTGGCGCACTCCCATATTTTTCGAGTTATTGGGCTCTGAAACTTTTAAAGTATCATTATGGGTATCATTTTAAAGCTCTTCAAGAAATCTTTAAGAAAATACTATTTTTTTTTAAAAATGCTTAACTCATGAAGAGCCGATGTCATTTTTACGTAAAATTATATGTATGCAGTACCTAATTTTTTTATTTTTTAATTCTCTATCACCCCAATATTTGCTTTTTTTATTGAAGTTACTTAACTAAACTAGATTTACATTGGTGAAGGGTATATAAGATTCGACATAGCCGAATATAGCACCCTTACTTCTTTTTAAATTCAATTTAAGTATTAGCATACATTGTACAAGCTATATATTAGGCATATATTTTAGTTAAGTTGATTAACAAAATGAAAAAGTTCTGAATCAAAATGTTCTGTGTGTGTCTAAAGCAATTTTTTGATACATATACTTGAAGTTAAACATTTGAAGCATTTCTGAGGACGGAATAAAAGTATTATTTAAAACTGTGCGTTAATTCTTAATTAACCTTCGAGCAGCACGTTCATTGCTGAACAAAAGGAGAAAGAAGAGTCTTACCTGTTATAATATTTTTTGGTACCATACTAGGAAGCTTGTACGTTGCAAAAAGTAAAAATTATATAATATTATCATAATTACAACAATCAAAAATTTAAAAAAAAAATCCCTAAAAAACTTCTTTAAATCCCCAAAACGCAAAATACATCGTCAAGGAATTCCTCAATCCCCATACTGAAATTTGCATACCCATTTTAAAAATACAACCTCCTATTTGGAGATAAATCCCTTAATCATTCGCACGGTTTTTATTTATAATCACAACTACAAAAATTGACAGGGTCGCTCAACATATGCAGACAGTGACTCAATAAAGAAAATATTTTGATATTATCAAAGAGTACAACACATAGTGAATAAAAACCATTTGTCTGTTTTTAAATTTTTAAACGAATTTTTAGAATTTGCTAAAAATGTTTACCCTGGGATATAGATCTGATCCTTGCTGCATTAGAGCTCCAATTGCAAACCAAAAGCAATTTTTTAATGTGAAATCATTACTAATCGTCAACAGCTCTGTAGATTTTCCATTCTCATTATAAAGTTCTATATTGAGAAATGATGCTGGTAAATAGAGGCGATTGTTAGGCCACCAAACCTCAGTAGATTTTGTAGTTGAGAAAGCAACGTTCGGTTTGCTTACTTCTTCTTCGCCATCTGCCTCTAAGTTTTCATCCCTTACCACATTTTCATTTATCACATAGTGTCTTTGTACTAGCTCAATATTTTCGTTTACATTGTATTCCTTTATACATGCTGCTCTTTGGCTTCTTTGATCAATTGCATAATTCATGTTCCATCCCATCATTTGCTGTTGTTTGGTTGGAACCCACTCAAAAGGTGAAAAACGGGCTACAATCCAAATTGTTAGTGACACCAATACGTATCCGCAGGCTATATAAATCCAAATTTCAACAGCTAACGGATTCATGAATGAGAAAAATTTTGTTTGTGCTCGGTCAGATTTCTGAAAATTTAAATTTTTATTAAAAAATAACTAACTTGTTACCAAAATTATAAACGACAAGCCAAAACTTCTTATTGAAACTCTAGGCAAACGGTATACTTCTAACTTGTGTTTTAATGGAATACGGGTTTTCTCGAATTGTACATGCAGCACAGGTCAGATAAATAATAATAATTTCTAGCTTTTTTTAAATCACCATGAATTGAAATAAATTAATTCATTTATTTTGTCCACAATATGAACTGAATAAATATTTGAATGAGTTCTTCACGAATCAAGACTTATTTATGCAAGCATTTAAATGAAATGTTAATTAAATAAAATTTTAGCAACATTATTATTAAGAGTTGAAACTTAATTTAATAAAAACGAGTAAGAGTGCTATATTTTGCTTTGCCGAATCTTTATACCCTTCACCATATATGTAAATCTAGTTCGGAGAAGTAACTTTAATAAAAAAAAAAACAAATACTAGGCTGACAGAGAATTAAAAACTAAGAAAAAAATTAATCCTATAAATAATTTTGCACAAAAATGTCATCGGCTCTCAACGGGTTAAACATTTTAAAATTTCTTTTACCATTTCTTAAAAATCGCTTTAAAATGATACGCATATTGATATTTAAAAAAATATAGTGCACAATAGTACTTTTCTATGAAAAGTTCAACGGAAGATATGAGTGATATATATATATATATATATAATTGAACAAACTAGATTTGTTCCAAATGATATGCAAAAATTAGAAAAAGGCGTCCGCTGCCTCGAAGGACATGGAACAATCATGCCGATTTTCAATAGCAAACTTTTCGAAACTATTTTTGATTGGCGTATTTTAATTTTCTCGAGCTCATCTAGGGCCCTGGAAAAGTTGATTTTAACCCGAACACGGACAGACGAAAATTGCTCAATCGACTTCGCTATGCATAAGAACTCAGAATATATATATAATTTATGGGGTCGAAAATTAATATTGTAGAAATTACACACGGAATGACAAAGTTTTTCCATCTGTAGTGAAGGGTATAAAAATGAGTTATGCGTTCAAGGTAAATATTCTCGAATGCATATATTTAACTAAGAAGATAAATAAATTAAATTGTTAGTGCAATCATCTGCAATAACGACTTTTGAAATAATTAATTTCACGGAAGCAAATGATTTCAATTTAAAGTTTAATGCTTTTTTAAAGAGTGAAAGAAGTATTTTGTTTTTTTTTTTTGCGGATGCTATTTTTAAATCACAAACTAATATTGTGATACAACACAATATTATTCGACATTTTCTTAGCAAATATAGGATAGGGAATAAGGTATTGTTTTCTATTGTATTCCATTAGTGTAATCATAATGACATTTTAACCTTGACCCGTTACCCAACATAAAACATACAATAAATGTACATAATTTTTCAAAGGTATAAAATAAGTTTTTTAGCAGATCAAGTAAGGAAAACGATTTAGCTAGAATTCCTACAAATAAAACTACTAAAATTTTTAATAACTTATTATTATTTTCTATACTTTCGGTTAGCTGGCTTTAGCAAAAAAAAAAAAAAATATTATATTTATTATACATACGGTGCTTATTTCTTTAACCAACTTCCAAAAAAGGAGGGGTTTATTTCTGGTTCGATTTTAATTTTTTTTATTTGAAAGGTAGTGCTTACAGGTTTGTCCTGCTTTAAAAACAGTTCATGAATTTTAAAATTAAAGGGTGTCCCCATATAACATATATGTTTTTTACGTGTATTATGAACCGAAATAAGAACTACGTACCAGAGACCTGCAACTTGTATGATCGAGCCGTCTTGTTCACAGTAGTTGGATTTTGAGAACAATACGAACAAGTATTACATCAATTTAATACTTTTTATACGAAAACACAAAATGTGACAACAAGTGTAAATCATTTTTAACATTAGACTCGAACAGATTTGTATTGAAACAAAAAAGTCTCGTTAACAAGAAGTTATTTTTTTTTGCACTACGTATTTATTGTACATGAACTGATTGGAGTTTTACCCAAAACAATCGAGCCACTCGAAAGTAAAAAAGCGCTATGCAGAAAAATATAAAAACAATAGGAAAAACCTACAGATGTGCATTTTCTATCTATTTAACACATGAGCATTTTCTTATTTCTAGCTGACAGTGAAAAAATTTATTCGTAGGGTATAGAAACACTTTAAAGGTGAAAACAAAATTTTATACAAATAAAATATTTTACAAGCAAACAAAATTTTTGTTAATATCATATTTACACATGTACTACGCAAATAAATGTAAAAATATGTATTTTTATAATTTTTGCTCCAAATATAAATAATGAAATGCAAAGTATATAATTTGTTTTTTTTTTCATTTTAAGACTTTATTTTCTAAAAAAATTATTTATGTAAATTATATAATAACTAAAAAAAGTAACATTTTCATGAAAAAATTATTTATAAAACAATAAAAAGGACATAACAAAATCTTAATTAAAAAATATTTACAAAAATTAATATAAAAAAGGAAAAAGAAACAAAATAAGTAGCAATTCATGGTAAAAAAAAGAACAAGTTCAACGTGTATTCAATAAACGTTTGGATATTAAGCACAAAAATTTATTAAAAAAGAATTTAAAAATGTAAAAAAACGTAATAACAACAAGACAAGAAAACATCGAGTAGAAAATTAATTTACAACTTTGATGCAAAAATAGATTCGAACCTTAAACAACACTATTAGAACATTCATGTTCGCACAAAATGGCGAGTACATAAAATGAATGTTTTTAACGAACGGTTTATTCAACAAGTGTTTTTTGCTTTTGAACAAAAACGATTCGACTCATAAAAAACTAAGTGCTTGTTTAAGTAGACTCGAAAATTACACAACCGAAACCGATCTCTGCTACGTACCACTAAAGGATCACAATAGCACAAACTAATACAAAAAAAATCTAAAAATCAAAGGGTGTACCCATAGGTGACGTAAATTGACCCATATGGGCTACTGGTTAACTTTAACCATCTGTTTACAACTGCTCAACAGTTTGGCAATATAATCCAATTACATTAACTATAGGGGCACTCTTATATTTCCAAATTCAAATTTTTTATATAATAACAAGCAGTTTTTTTTAATTTAAAGTGGTGCCCTTTACGGTTAATAATGCACGTAAAAAAGTTGTATGTTGTATGGGGACACTATTTAATTTTTTTAGATTATGAACTGTTTTTAAAACGTGACCAATCTGTAAGTATCACCTTCTAATAAAGAAAAAAATTCAAAATCAGAAATGGATGCGTGCTGCAGGTACAAACAGAAAAAAGGAACATTTAGTCGAATTGGTAGCTTTTTTTTTGAAGTCAGATAATAATAGAATCAACACAACTTAATTTCTTAGTTACTTACCCTTTATAGTTTTTATCGGTCTAATTTATAAAAGGTTAATATTTTAAGTTTAAAGTTTATAACAGTTAATTACTATGTTTCGTTTAATAAACCAATTTTGAAAATTTGTTATTACAAAACACACAATAACAGTTCAGTAGCTAACCTGTACTAGAGAAAATTTAATATTTTTACCTGGCAACTCCTATTATCCTTTAACACTAATGCAATAAACATAAGCATGTCCACCGACCATCGACTACAAGATATCAAAAATAGAATACATGCGTGCTTATGAGAATAAATATTTAGCAGCTACACGACTACCGACTACACGGCTACTTTTGTAGCCCGTAACCAACTTAGGCTAATTTCTATTTTTCTTGGCTACAAAAAACAGATTAGTGGTGCCAATACAATAAATGCATGAAATAGTGTTTTTAAAAACGCAATACATTAAATATCGCTATTAAAAACGCGAAAAACATTTATAGTGGCACCATTGAAAAATAATAATCATCTGTTAATTTGTTTACATTTTTCATCAGTTTATTACTTTATCTCGAAGGGGGAACATCTGCGCGCGAGAAGATTTTTTTTAAAAAAAGTGAAGTTATAATTGAAGTCGCAACGTACACAGTTTTTATTCAATAGGATTTTCCACTTCCTATACGAAGGTATAGGTTGATGTGCAGTTCCTGGAGAGACTAGTAATATCAAAATAATTGTGGGATACCCTGGCGCTGTAGTTATATACCCCTGCCATTATTAAATTAAGATTAAAAAAAAATACATTTTTCATTTACTTTTTGTTTGTGAAATTTTCCATTTAGTTCTTTTTTCATAAATTTCTAATTTGTTTCATTTATATTTATTTTTTGGGTTTTTTATTGAAATTGATAAGTATATAATAGTAATTTTTACTGTTTATATACATTTATTATATTGTTTAATGTAAATGTTTAGTTCAATTTACATGCAAATATGGACGTGGACACTTCATACCCTGAAGTCTTTGTTTCCAATATTTTAGCAATAGTATTTATAAAGTTAATTAAATTTTCTTGAGACATTTAAATTTTTTTTACACAAATTCACTTAAAAAAATCAAGTTTGTTTTGTTTTGGTTAACTTAAATACATACATATACATATGTCAAAACAGATGTTTTTTTTTGTAGTTAGTGGTCGATGGTCGTTAAAAAAATTAAGTAGCTGGCAACTTGGCTATTTTTGTAGCCAACTACTTTTGTAGTCGGTAGTCGATGGTCGGTAGCCTTTGATTGTGTTTATAGCATAAGTGCTTTAAAAACCAATTTTCGAATACCCGAAAACCGAATGTGGTTTTCTTTTTATACTTATTTATTTATTTCTTTATTTGTGGAAGCTTCAAAAAAATGTATAGATTTTAAAACAGCAGAAGTATAAAATAATTTCTATTTCTTTCTTGCTATGATACGAGCTACCTTCCGGCATTGCAATATAAAATAATTAAATTTAAATTAAATTTAATAATAATATTGTTACGTTTATTTAAGTATGTAAACGTGTTATTTATTGAATTTCTTTATTTGCAAAATAACTACACACACAACTTTTAGAGTTTTAATCAGAGTTCACAAAAGTATACTCACTGTACAAAATTCTCGAACATAAATTAAAAACAAACAACTAAAACCAACACGAACATTTTTTTCTTTTCATAACAATTATATGTGTTACTAAATTTTTAAATTTTCCGTACACAACCACGAATGTGTTCTATTAAAATATTTTTTTGTGTACGCGTACGCTAATGTTCCACTAAAGCTATTGTTTGCGTACGCGTACTCTACTTTTAGTACGCGTTCCGAAAAAAAAATTCATTGAAAAAGTAAAATAACTTCGTGGTTGAAAATAGAGTACAATGAAAAAGTAAAATAAATTCGTAGTTGAAAAAAGAGTACAATGAAAAAGTAAAATAACGTCCTGGTTGAAAAAAGAGTATAATTGAAAGTAACTTCGAGGCTGAAAGAAGAGTATATTGAAAAATGAAAATAATTTGGTGGTTGAAAAAATAGTACATTGAAAATAACTTCGAGGTTGAAAGAAGAGTACATTGAAAAATGAAAATATCTTGGTGGTTGAAAAAAAAAAATAAAACGGTAAAATTAAAATAACTTCGTGGTTGGAAAAAAGAAGCAAAAATATATGCGTGTACAGACGGCAAAATACACCATATTAGGATATACCAAATATAATAACATTTCTTATTGAAGGTTTTTTTAGTTAAAATTAAAGTATAGGATACAAAATCAGATGACTGACAAATACAAGCGGATGGAAAGAAAATTTCAAAACTCACAAAACAGACTGAAAAACGTACAAACTCAGAATTTTACCCACGAGTGAAAAACCTGACAAACATAGAATTCAGCGACAATGAAACAAAACTAATAGAGAAGGGACTAAAACATAATCTACCTTTTGACAAAATAGAAAAAACAATTGAAACCCAAATCGTTGACGCCGAAGCTACTATTACACACTTACCAACTGACCGACAAGAACACATGAGACACAAGATAGCCGATGTACTTGAAAAAACAATAACCCACTTCATCTAAAACTAATCCTGACGAACAAAAAACTACTAAACAGATAAAAGCAAAACTTCGGAATAATAATCTATTACTTACTAAAGCAGACAAGGGGAACACAACTGTAATAATGCACAAGAAAGACTATATAGAGAAAACACAACAATTCATTCAACAAGCAAAATGCACAAAATTCAAGAATGACCCAACCGATGCATTCCAAAAGGAAATACGAAGCCTACTAAAACGCTGCAAAACGTTTACTGACGGAAAGTTATACATATTCATGAACATGCACCCAGGACCCCCTACACTCAGAGCACAACCCAAAATTCATTAAGAAAATATTCCAATCAGACCTGTAGTAAATTACAAACCTGCGCCTGCATATAACTTGGCCAAACACCTTGCCACATTCTTAAAAGAGAAAATATATTTGCAGAACACATACATGTTACGAAATACACAAGACCTCATAAACAAAATTAAGGACATCAAAATCACTGATAATACGAGACTCGTTTCCTTCGACATAAAGGATCTATATACATCAATACCTACACACGAAACTTTGACTATCCTACGTAACACACTTTCCAACTTATACGACAATCAATATATCAACGAAATAATGGATATTGCAAAGACGATATTAAAACAAAACTACTTTAGATTCAACAATAACTTCTATAAACTACCTGATGGATTCGGCATGGGAAAACCAACATCCGCAATCTCCACAGAGATTTTCATGCAACATTTAGAACAACTACACATCAAAAAACTGATGGAAAAACATAAAATAACCCATTACTACAGATAAGTAGACGACATTATATGCATCCTAGAAAGAGACAACGCTGAACAAATTCTTATAGACTTAAACATAATACACAACAAAATCACATACACAATGGAAAAAGAGCAAAACAGAACTTTACATTATCTTCACATATCAATAATACGAGGAATTGATACCTTAAACTTTGACATTTATAGAAAACCAACCATGGCAGACACAACTATCCACAGCTCCTCAAACCATCCTACTCAACATAAACTCGCAGCGTTTCACAGACTTAATGATTCACAGACTTAAAATAGTCCCACTCGCTCCAGATAAATACAACAAAGAACTCGATACAATTTACACTATAGCTAAAAATAACGGTTACAACCACACAACCATCGACAAACTACTCAGACAATACAACAACAAAAACAAAGAAAGAAGACAAGGAAACAATCGACACAACACGACGACACATCTTTACTTACACAGAATCAGAAGTATATAGATTAACCAACCTTTTCCGAAAAGAAGGTTTACACACAACATTAAAAACGAGCAACACTCTACGTAACAATCTCAAGACATCAATAGAAACAACAGATAAATTTAGCACCAGCGGAGTATACAGACTTGCTTGTACTTGCAACCATACATACATCGGACAAACTGGACGAACATTAAAAACAAGGTTTACAGAACACATACGATCATACAAAAGGAAAAGGGAAGACTCCAATTTCGCAAAACACCTTAACACACATGGACACGAACCAAAGGAAATAGATGAATGTATGACAGTATTACACCCAAGTAAAAAAGGACGAAGACTAGACATTCTTGAAAACATGGAAATTTATAAAACACGAACGTTTAGCAGAGACATTATTAACGATCAGGTAAACACAACCTCTGACACGATTTTTACACCACGAAAATTACTAAAACACTCTTACAAACGAAAAACACCCACAGTCGGTCACACTTACCTATCCAATAATAAAAGACCCAAATATTAACTATTAACCCCAATAAACAAGACAGATATCAGGGAATCTACCTGCATAATACTATTTAAACGGACAAAAATTATCTAAACCCATCACCTTTTATTCTTAACACTATCTATTTTTAACACTATCTCTTCAGTTTTAATAAACACGTGGCTTGAAAATGATGTTATCACATCGAAAGCGCTCGCCGAACATCCAAAGTACACAGCCAGTGACGACGGTTATTACCGAAAATTATAACAACAGTTTAATATATACTGACGGAATCAACCCAATTAATTTAATATCAACACAGTTATCATTGAAAACAATTACCGCGAAAATGTACAAAACTATGTTAATTTACATTATGACATTAGTTTACATTAATAAAGTCAAGATTTTTGATAGTAATAACAATAAAAACAATATTAAACATGAATTAACACAAAAATTTAATTTTAAACTGTTTTTTAAATTATTGCAAACATAAAGACATAATTCTAACACAAGCAGACAAAGGTAACAAAACGGTGTTAATATATAAACAAGATTATGAAAAAAAATGGAAAAATTACTGGAGGACAAGAACACATATCGAATTACAAGAATAGACCCTACTCCAAAATTATTAAAAACAAATAACCACATAATAAAAAAGAATATATAGACAACTGGCAAAAACACATACTAACTTGTTCCGCCGCAAAAGCTCCGAGAATTTATGGACTACCGAAAATACATAAACCCAACATGACTCTCAGACCCATAGTGGCAAATACGTAGGATCAAACTCAAAAACATAATTTCTGATAAATACAACGTAAAAAATTCTTTCAAAGTAAAACAAGAACTGAAAAATATAAAACTGGATGCCAATGACACAATAGTTTCAACACTGCAATTAATAACATAATGAATAAGTGGAACTTTTTAAAAACAAAAACAAAAATACCACGTTCAAAATTTTTAGAAGTTTTAAAATTTTTCCTGTAAGGCAGCAATTATTTTGTATACGACAACAAAGTGTATAATCAAAAATTTGGTATGCTCTCACCTACCGTTGCCGACATCGTATTAAACAATTAACTGGACGTAGCATAATCAACATTGACGATAAAGAAGAAATAGCTGACACATTAATTAAATACCACCACAAAATTCAATTTACTATGGAAGTAAAGACGGACAATAGGATAACATACCTTGATATGATGCTGGTTAAAAATGAAATCAAAATAACATTTGACAGGTATCAAAAAGAAACACCATCAGGCAGGATCATCATTTTTAATGCAATACAACCAAAATCAAAATAATAAACACGACCAAAAACCTTATACAACGAATACTGGACATCAGCGACAATATATACCATCTACAAAATATTCAAAAAATTACCGACAGCATACAAACCAATACAAAAAAGCAACAATGGTAACAATAATATAGATAAACAATTTTACAGTGTAAAATACATACCTGGCCTAACAGACGACAACATTATAAAAACAGCAATAAATAAATTTGGCATAAAGTTGCGAAATGTGCGCCCATTCATAAGTACATGTCAGTAAATTATTGAAAAATACGTAGTATTTATAGGTGTTCATTTATCAATTTTTGTCATTCAACAAGTGCCGACGAACGCGAAAAGTACAAGGATTTTTCTCCGGTTTTTTAATTATAACTTAAACTAAGGCCTAAAGGCCCAACTATAATGTACATAAACTAGCTTATGCCAACTTATACAACTGTGCAAATACATTAAATTATATGTGGTAAACTATAATGTGAATAAGATAACTTTTCGTCAAGTTTCGTTAAATTTCATTTCTTTATGCAAGGTACGAAAATGATCACACTTTCCGTACGGAAACAGCTGATTGTGCTTTTAATTAAGACCTAAATTGTTAAATTTTTTAGTTTTTACTTCAATATAAAATGTAGAAAAAACAACATTTTCTTTATGGCCAATTTTTTACAATTATAATATATTTAAATTAAATTTGTATTTATACACACATACATATGTATACCATATACACGATAAACATCGTTGCATTTTTTAGTACGGTTGGCCACAAACAC
Organism: Gymnosoma rotundatum; assembly: GCA_916610165.2. Taxonomy (NCBI): domain Eukaryota; kingdom Metazoa; phylum Arthropoda; class Insecta; order Diptera; family Tachinidae; genus Gymnosoma; species Gymnosoma rotundatum. The sequence goes on along the minus strand of OU744341.1, from coordinate 14,883,304 downwards.
AAAATAGAAAATAATTTGTAATAATTTTTTTTTTTACATTTTCTTAGAAAATAAACCAAAATATGTAAATGTGTTTGTGAATGTTATTAAATATATAAAAAATTTTCTTTAAAGCCTTTTAGTTTTAAAATTTTGTTGATTTATACAGAAATTATTTTTGGCAAAAGTACGAAATAAACATAAATGTGCAACTGTGGCAAATAAGTTACTAAATTTATATATGTACATTGTAGCCACATAAATTTCTTTGATAAGTTACCTAAGCATTTGACAGGCTTTTCGTTGAATTTTTGACATAAGCTAAAGCTAGCTTATGCACATTATAGTTGGGCCTTAAGAGTTTTATGACAATAAAGAGCACATCTTTTAAACATTGGGTTTTATGCTTAAATCTTCTGGAGTTTGCCAAAGACAGAATAAAATTACAAAAGCTTCCGCAACAATTGCACGTTGGCTTAAACGAGAAAGCAGCTTGTGAAATTTTGGATACAATACATAAAGGCCTTTACTCTAACTTCAAACAAAGATGGCAGGGTTCTAATCGTACGGAATCGCGAGATTAAAAAAAGAATGCAAATTGGCTTGAACGCACATTTACAGTTAAGTTTACTGTGGCTGAATTTTCTACCAGTTCTGCACTTGGTCGGCCACGTTAATCGTTTGATGAGTGATGTGATCGCGGTACACGATACAAAAGTACGTGCTATGTTTCCTCGATTGATTTTACTCCTGGTATTTCAAAAACAAACCACAATATTTGTACATTAAAAACTTTGGAGATGTTTACAAAGCTTGAACTTATAAAAGAACAATACGAATATCTAATGCACTGGTTAGAAAATGAAGGGTACAAAATACTCGTACCATACAAAGAACTCACAAAAGAAAAACTAACAGTTATCCTCAAGGAATTTCTACTACTGAAAGTACAGACACTGTTCTTCTGCAAAATCTATTGGATCATAATGCTAAAAGAGTCGTAGAGACCAAGCCAGTAAACGATATAAATGAAATTGAAAGCGGAAATATAACAATGTACTATAAATGGGGATGTCATGGGGCATATAGTCAAAGCGATTACCAACAGAGGTTTTCAGATGATCAAATTTCTGACTCTCATTTATATATGCCATCAGTTGTACCACTTAAATTATTATTAACACAGTATTGTAAAGCACTACAGTTTGCATACGTTAAAGAGCCACCTTAATGTATACGAGAAGAGTCGATGAGGAGATATCTCAACTAAAAGAATTTTAGTTAACAGTACTGAGTACAACAACACAATATTTTCGACGTCTTTCTTACCTCACACCCTGATTAGCATGAAGTAAGCATTTGTCGTCTCTCCGTAACTCGGATCTCTGCACTATTTCGCTTCATTCTCGGTTTAAAATACATGTACGAAACGGCTTGTTGTACTGAGCTCAACGATTTATTCCGGCATTTTAATTGGAAACTTTGTTTTCTGGACAATAGCACCGATGCCATGGGGGAAATAGTTGTGCTAAAGTCCACGGTTAGCAAGAGTTTTTGGTCATTCTTTAAGGGAGTGAAGGATGATGCTAGTTCCTCAATTCCGCTTATTTTAAGGTATGATCAAATTTTTGTCAAAAGTTAACATCTTATAGAAAATTTTTGCAAGTAACTCTCACTTGTCAGAAAGCAATCAACCAGTGGAAAGAGTATCAGTAACTATGCCAGATATATTCTTTACAGCGCGATTTAATAACGATCACAACTATACAAAGACAAACAGTTCACAACAAGCAGCCAGACCATAAAATAAATAAATAAATAAAAAAGACAAGAGCAATCAATAAACACACGCCATCATGGCACCAGACTAAAGAATTCATATGTACCATAAAATATGAGACAGGAATAACCATAGCCTAAACAAATATTGAAAACATAAATAACATATACTTAAAGCATAAATAACCAAGTGGGAAAACCTGTTATCACATCAAAACATGCTAATTATTGTCTGACTAGACAATTATCATTTAAATTTGGGAAAACTTAACCTAGCTCCTAAGTAAACAGTAACTAACTAAAACATGCTTTTACAGCAAAGAATTTCATTTTAAAACACATGTTGAAAATAATTGTAAGAACATTATTATAAATAGATAATAATTGAGATTAGTCTTAAGAATATATTCAAATAAAGAACAGCACAGTGTGTGCTACGGAAAATATATTGTTTTGCTCCTTCTTTGAGAAAAGAAGCTTAACTGAGCCTCAACCGGGATCCTTGAAAAATAAATAGGGATTCTCAAGCCAACTAAATGTTCATCACTACAACTTAATATTGTGAAAACAAATAAGGTAATAGTAAATATTGTAATAAAGTAGTGAAGTGTACAAAAAAGGACATCCAATAGTAAAAGAACCAGTTCAACTGCTGCACAAAAATAGCACCACGTAACCTAAAAAAGCGGTATTAAATTAAAAGGACAGAACAACAAAGTTCACGACAATGAATTAAAGAAACGAGCAGGAAATTATTAAAAAGTCCATGAGTTCAACAAAAATATAATTAAACTGAAAAAGTCCCAGAGTACAGAAAATTTTCGAGATGGGTAGGAGGTCCAATTTACAATCAAAACACAAGAACTATGGCATTACAAGATTAAGCAGTCATCCAAGCACAAAAAACTTCATTAGTAGCAGCTCAAGCAGAAGCTCAAAGGACAATAAATGCATTGACAGCCATCAACGAGTTTTATTTTCTATTCGATAATAAGTCGTTTGGATTATACATACGCTGATTAACGGCCAATGTATGTACTCTTGGAAGAAATGAAAACGATTACTCAAGGGAGAAGGGAACTAGCTGGGTATCATTCGGCGATAAACGAAGCACTTACTCTTATACTTTCAAAAATAAAGATGGAAAAAGGAGATAAAGAAATAAAGTCCTTTGCAAACCAAGAGGCGGTTCGAGCATTCATAACAGGTTTGAATCCTAAATACACAATTGGCACTCGCTACTCTCAAAATCCAAGAGACTTAGAGACAGCATACGCTATAGCCAGTACCATAGTGCCATATATAATAATGACAAACATCTACAGTTTGATTCACCAAATCATCGTCCACACCCAATGAATCTACAGTAAAATCAACATAGAACCTCACACTTTAAAAATAACACTGTTCTGCACGAAAATTCTCCTTTAAACCAAAATATGCTTTCTTTCTGTTTTCAGATATGCTGAACACGAATTTGAAGTCAGATTCTGTCTATCACGCACAGTTTCTTGAAAAATTCTAGTTTTTTATCCAAAAATGTGACTTTTTTGTAAATTTGACGCATTTTTTTTTGGCATTAAAACAAAGTGATTCACCAAATCACCGATGATTTTGAGCGCGATAAAGTATATTTGAACAAAAAAAATATTTGATGGGAATATTATAAGTGGTTGAAGAAATATGGCTAAAAGTTTTTGTCCTGTATGTATAATATTACAATATTTTTTTTATGGTGGTATCCTTTTCATTCAAATCCCTACCTGCCCCCCTTTCACCCACAATACCCCAACTCCCACCCTCCCACTCAGCCACTCTCTTGTCACTATTTTCTTTCAGGATTTGATCAGTTCTCTCGAGGCTTTCGCTCCAAGTTTCTCCTCTTTTCTCTCAAAATCAGAGGGTGATAGAATTTTTCTGAGTTCAGATTCAGACTCAGCTCACCTGAAAACATGAGAAACAAGCAAAATTGTTCAAGGGAGGGGAGAAAAGTTTTTTTTTTGCAGAACAGTGTAATCGTTATCAACCAAATATACAGTACTATCAAAATAAAAATATACGGGCAAAACCCAATCTTCATACAACAAGCCAAGCAATGGAAGTAGAGACTACGGACAAAAACGTACATCAAGCCACTCAGTTCCAACATAACAACGATCAACGAAGATACAACAATCCTTTTCATCCGCAAGAACGTTTTAAACGAGAATACAACGCTTCCAACAACCACTTCAATCAGTACAAGCAACAAAGAATCAACAATACGGTAGAAGAAGATGACATCACCTCAACGCAAGGCGAATATGACGAAGAAGAAGACTACAAAACATCTTTTTTAGACTAAGAGATGATCTACCACATCTACAAAAAACAGACAGAAAAACAGGTACGACCATCAATATTTTAATAGATTGTGGGCTACAAATAATTATATATATTCCAAGTGTAAAATGGGATATAGTATTAAATTGGAAAGTCCAATCGAAGTAAAAACGTTGCATGGAAATTCATATGTGAAAAGTAAAAAATCTATACATTAACTTTATTATGACTTGACATTTTCGAGATTGAGAGGGATTGAGAGGAATAGGTGCAACGATAGATTTGGTAAATAACGAAATGAAATATAGGAATAAAGAAAAAACACACAGAATAAATTACACCAGTAATATTGAAAAAATTGAAATCAAATAGAGGAAATTATTAATGAAAACAATTTCTCTAACGAAAAAGGGCAACTATAAAAGAACCTATATGGACTATACAATATCCATATTTCGGGAACGAGTTTATTAACAAAGAAATTCAGGACCTTTTACATAATGAAATAATTCAGCCAAGTAAAAGCCCTTACAATTGTCCCATATGGATAGTCCCTAAGAAAGGCACTGATGTTAAAGGCAGGCCAAAAAGACGCATGGTAGTAGATTTCCAAAAATGTAATTCCGATAACTGATGTCAATATAAAAATTCAGAATTTAGGTGAGGCCAGAGTATTTAAAACTTTAGATTTGCAATCGAGATTTCACCAAATTAAATAGAGGAAAAAAGATCGCGAGAAAACAACCTTTTCAATAAATGGTGCTAAATATGAATTTTTACGGTTGAAATTCGGATTAAATAATGAAACTTCCACATTTTAACGATGTGTGGATGACATCTTCCATCCATATATCGGAAAGTTATCTTATGTTTGTATAAATGATGTGCTCATATAGTCTTCCTTAGCCGAAGAATATGTAGAGAACATTACTACTATAGTGAATGCATTACGGAAAGCCAACATTCTAATGAAAAATCCCACTTTTTTAAAGAAGAAATCGAATATTTGGGACATATAATAAAACGTGGCGGCATCACTGTAGATCCTAAAAAAATACAAACAAAAAAAAACATTTTCCTGCTCCTACGACACTAAAGGAACTCAGATAATTTTTAGGTTTAGCAAGTTATTACAGAAAATTCATAAAAAATATTGCTAATATTATAAAACCGTTAACCACATTTTTGAGAGAAGAAAATGGAGGTATATCAAAGAACCAAAGTGCGAAGATTTATATAACGAAAGTGCTCTAGAACCACTAAATAAAAAAAAATGAATTGGAAGCACAAGTTCAATTGTTCCAACTATACTTTAATAAACCAATATCGCTCATATTTATCATAGTAAATGAAACTGAACAGAATTACCGGGAAACAATTATTAGCTTTAGTATGGGTATTGCGAAAACTTACGAACTACCTTTATGGAATAGCATACTTAACTATTTATACTGACCAACAGTCATTAATACTTTCGGTGTCAGAAAAGCATCCAAACACGAAATTAAAAAAATGAAAGAACTTGATAAAAGAATATAGAGTTTCTATACAAATTTGGACATCAAAACGTTGTAGCTGACGTTTTATCTCAGCATTTTGCGCAGAGTTCACCAACAACAGAGGGATTAAAAAAAGTGATAAATCTTTGAATCACTTTAAAAATCAAATCTTAATAATACATGACACTTCTGATTCACTCGAATCTAAAAACGTATTCAAATGGTACACCCGACACACAATTCCTTTCTTGATATAGAGGTAAATTGGATGTAATCCTTCTGCAATTTCCCATTATTTATCTTCAGTAGAATTAGTGTTACTGATCCACATTTACTTCTTTCACTTGCTTTTTAAAATTATACCTTTGTTTCCTTACCGACCTTTGCTACCACTTGCACACAACAAGAAATTATATAATAATCAGAATATATATACTTTATAGAGTGGGAAATGCATATTGTAGAAATTACAAACGAAATGACAAACTTATATATAATATTTTCCACTTTTTCTGGTGAAGCTTGTCTGAAGGCTTCAAATTAGAGCAAGGCGAAGTTCGCCGGGTCCGCTAGTAGTTCATAAAAAAAGCACAAAGAAGAAAAAAATTATAGCATAAAAATTAGTAACAGAAGTACTAACATATTTTTATGTTAAGTTAATTGGATTTGTTCATACCTTTCGGTAAAGAACGTCGTCACTGGGTGTTGGTTTGGTACATTTGGCGACCGCTTTCGATGTGACAACATCATTTTCAAAACACGCTTTCATTAGTGTTGGAGAGATAGTGTAAGGTATTTGTTGGGTGCAGGTAATTTTGTCCGTTAGGGTAATGTCTTTTAAATGGTGTTATACAGGTACATTATATGGTTTTACAATTTCTGTCTTTTTTTATTGGATAGGTAAGTGTGACTTTCTGTGGGGTTTTTTTTTTCGTTTTTAAAATTGTTTTAATAGTTTGAGTGGTGTAAAAGAGGTTGTATTTACCTATTCGTTAATAATATCTCTGTTGAAAGTTCCTGTTTTGTAGACTTCCTTGTTTTCAGGAATGTATAGTCTTCGTCCTATAGTCGTGTCAATATGTGTTAAGCTGTATTACGAAGTTGGAGTCTTCTCTTTTTCGTTAATATTCGGCTGTGTTCTATGAACCTTGTTCGTCCAGTTTTTCCTGTCTGTACACTCCGCTGGTATTAAGTTTATCAGTTATTTTTGTTGATGTCTTAAGATTGTTTCGTAGAGTGTTGCTCGTTTTTACTGTTGTTTGTAAACCTTCTTCCTAAAAGGATTAGTTAAGAGTTATAAGTCATGCGTAAGTAGAATTGTGACTTCGTGTTGTTCCAATTGTCTATTTGTCTTATTTCTTCTTATTTTTGGTTTTGTATTACCTGACTAGTTTGTCTATATTTAGTGTAAACTGTGGCGAGTTCTTTTTTATATTTGTCTGGATTAAGTAAGACTTTCTTAATTCTGTGAATCAGATGTCTAAATGCAACTATGGATAGTTTTGTCCATAGTGGTTTGTTTTCCATAAATGTCAAAGTTTAAGAAGTCAATTTCTCGTATTATTGTTACGTCAAGATAATGATCTTTTTCCATTGTGGACGTGATTTTATTATGTATTGTGTTTAAATGTGTCAGAACTTGTTTGGCGTTGTCTTTATGTAGGATGCAGTTTATGTTGTATCAGAAGTCATCAGTTATACGGCACTTACATTATGCAATTTTTCATGAAACTAGCATGGAATTTTTGTTTGTTTGTGAAGCAGGAGGAGTAAGCAATATGGTATTGCTTGAGTTTTATGGGGATGTTACTGTTGCTAATGTTTACTTTTAGATAACGTTATGCGTTATGCGCTGTAACTTAAATAGAAGATTTAGAAAAAAATGCCTCAAAAAATTGCATAGTGTAACTCTGGGCTTATTTTACGTTTTTACATCAGTGTTTTAACGGTGTAGGTGTTCTAAATGTGGCAATCTCTGTAAAAATTGCGGATGTCGGTTATCCAATGCCGAGTCCATCAAGATATATTCACCATCTCGTTAATATATTGTTTGTCGTATAAGTTAGAAAGTATTTTACGTAGGTAAGTTAAAGTTTCTTGCGTGGGTATTGATATACATATATAGATCCTTTATGATGAAGAGGACGAGTCTCGTATTTTCGGTGATCCTATTGCTCTTAAGCTTGTTCATAATTTTAAAAATTAAAGGGTGTCCCTATAGAAAATACATCTTTTTTACGTCTATTACGAACCGCAAAGGGCTCCACGTTAATACTAATAAAAACTACGTATCATTGTAGCTCCCAGCAGAAAAAATTATTACAAAAATAAACATTAAAATTAAAGGTGACTTAAGTTAACCCATATGGTCATATCTTTTGAACCATTATGACCGTTATAAAAACATGTTCAAATATTTAAATTTACAAATTAAAGGGCGACCCAATAGTTCATTAAATTTTTTATATATGACCATGCTTTAGAACAGTTGTAGACAGACGGTGGAAATTTAGAAAGAACCTTTAACAGCCAGTATAAAATTTGGATTTGGAAATTAAAGGGTCTCCCAATACCTGATGTAATTTGATATATTTGGTCAAACTTCTGAACCTTTTTAGACGGACAGCTAACATTTGCAAAGAACCTGTGGCTCTAGGCTCGCCATTACAGGACGTATGCAATTTAAATTTAGAAATTAAAAGGTGTTCTCATAACTAATGTAAATTGACTTATTAACCGACTTAAAAAAAAGAAGGAGGTTATACAATTCGGCTGAATGTCGTTTTTTTATATTTGTGCCTCCAGAACTCAGTAATTTCTGATCCGATTTTGAAAATTTTTGGTAATATGATAGATTAGGCTTACAGATTGGCCCCGTTTTAAAAACAGTTCGTAAATCACGTTTGGTTGAAAATCGATTAGGAAACGAAATAGTTGTGATGTCTGAATGGATTTCATATCGGTTTTACTTGAAATCAAATTACATTTTGTTTCCATTTTGATGGAAAATAAATCTGAATTGTTCTTTTATTATTAAATAGAGGTCAAAGAATTAAAGTATTTTACTAAAAATATTTATACATTTTACATAAAAATTTACTTGTTATTTGAAACGTTAAAATTTAAACAAATAAAAAATTTTCTTAAATTCTATAAGAATCGTGGCCACCGACAATATATTTCCATTAAGATCTATCGAGCGCTAGCATTTGCACAGATGTCTGAGTGGGAGCTTTCTTCTCAATCTACCGTCACTATATATATATATAACTGATATTTTCATAGGGCCTTGAAATCATATGTCTAATCTACCTCTATTTTCCACACATGCTTAATGAGAGAGAAAATCACTCTATATGTTGACTATCAAGCGGCGCTTAAATCTTTGAACGGATAAAGATCAAAATCGCCAAAGCCACGGTAACTGGTCAAGAACCAGTATCGAATTTCTGTAACATGTCCGGCATTAAATCCGGAGACTTCAATGGCTGAGCAATAAATTTAATGATGGTGTTAGCGATATCGCTCAAAATTATCTGGAAGACGCCACATATAGATTGAAGAGTGTCCGAAATTTATTTTTTTCGTGTTCGCCGATTTACCCGAAAAAAGCCACAGATAAAGTTTTTAAGGAATTGATAAAAAAGATTACGCCACATTTCAAACCTGAGAAGAATATTATTGCAGAACGATTTAAATTCTATAATTGTTCACAAAAAGCAAATGAATCAATTGATGAATTCATCGTTAATTTATAACTGTTGGCATCTTAATGTAATTTTGGTACATTTTTACAAGAGGCATTGCGGGATCGCTTGGTTTGTGGGGTACGTAGTAGTCAACTTCAAACAAAATTATTGTCATCTGCAAATCTTTCCTGGGAGGAAACTTGTAAGCTGGCACAATCTTTCGAGTTGGTAGACAGAGAACAAAAAGAAATGCAACCATCGTCGTCGTACGAGGTAAACAGAGTTAGTTATCAACGTCAAAGGAAAACTTATGATAAATGTAAAAAGTGTGCTTCAAGGTATGTTGTTGGTAAATGTCCGGCAACAGAGTGGAATTGTTTTAGTTGTGGGAAAAAAGGTCATTCGTCGAAAGCCTGCTTTTCAAAATCATCTCATAAAGCCAAACCAAGTGCTGACCAAAAAAGTCGTCAAATCAATGAGATGGATTATAAATTGGGATGAATTAAATGGGTTAATCAGGAGAACGAGCCATTATTAAAAAACGTTTTGGTAAGCGGAAAAAGTATTATGATGGAGATTGACACTGTAGCCGTGGTATCTGTTATATCAAATACTGATTATAAATATTATTTTCAAAATTGTAAATTAGATATTGGTAGCTATCCTCCTTTGCAGGTTTAACAGGGTCGAAAGTGAAACTCCTTGGTGAGATACCAGTATTAGTAAATGGTAAAAATTTAAAACTTGTGGTCGTGGGATCAAGTATTCGTTTTAAGCCATTATTGGGAAGAAATTGGTTGGATGCCATATACCCATCTTGGAGGAGAGTAAGTCATGTAAAAGTTTTTCTGTACAAAAAGACTGCCATGCTAGTATTAAGGAGGAGATAAAACTTAAATTTCCGTCATTATTTTCAAAAAGTTCGGAAGCTATTAAGCAATTTGCTGCTAACATTTCGGTGTTACCAGGCTCTCAACCAAAAATTTTTAAGACATATTCGGTCCCTATAAGTTTAAAGACTAAAGTTGAAACGGAACTCAAAAATATGTGGGATGAAGGTGTAATTCAGCCAGTTCGAAATAGTAGTTGGGCTACACTAATAGTTTGTGTTCTTAAGAAAGATGGCATTATTCGAATTTGTGGAAATTTTAAAGTGACCATAAACTCAGTTATAGAAAGGGATGTATATCCATTACCCTTAATAGATGATATAAATGTTTTTGTATATTAGATATGAATAAAGCTTATTTGCAGTTATCCGTAGATGAACCGTCAAGGCCAATTTTGCAGGTTACCATTTGGCGTTTCGACTGCTCCAATGATATTTCAACGTGTAATGGATCAGATAGTACAGGGATTAAAAGGTACTGCAGTATAGTTAGATGATATATTGGTGGCCGGGTGTAGTGAAGAAGACTGCAAGGAAAAATTATTTAAGGTCTTAAATAGGTTGCGGAAATTTAATGTTCGTATTAATATAGATAAGTGTAAATTTTTAAAAGATAATATAGAATATCTGGGGCATATTGTGACTCCGGAGGGTATTCGTCCCTCTAAAAATAAAATAGATGCTATAATGTTAGCACCAGAGCCAGTTAACGTTGACCAACTCCAAAGTTTTTTGGGGCTGTTAAATTACAATTCAAAATTTTTACCGAATAGCTCTACAATTATGGCACCTCTGTATAAATTACTTACTAAAGAAACCCAGTGGCACTGGGATGAGGAGTGCTCTTTAGCATTTTCAAATTGTAAGAAATTACTCTGTGAAAACCACCTGTTGTGTCATTTTGACCCATCTAAGGAGATTGTTGTCGCTTGTGATGCATCTCCGTATGGAGTAGGTGCTATTCTTAGTATTGTAGTAGACGGTCAGGAACGACCATGTTTTATGGCTTCATCTACGTTAAGTAAAGCTGAGAAAAATTATTCCTAGATACACACAGAAGCTTTGGCGGTAGTATTCGCTATAAAAAAATTCCATAAATATGTTAATGGTTATACCTTTACAGATCATCAACCTTTGGAAAGGCTCTTAGGAGCTGAAAAGGCTCTAGCCAATATCGTCTCTATTCGTTTACATAGGTGGATTTTATTTCTATCGAACTTTAATTGCAAAATTCAATATCGTCCTGGTCGAAAACAGAAGAACGTAGATGCTTTGTCTCGGTTACCAGTAGAAGGTACTACCAACATTAATAATTCTAATGTTAATTTTTTTAATTTTGATACAAGCTATATACCAATCTCATTCGAGGAAATTGTAACATTATCTGAAAAAGATCAAGCTATAAAAAAAGTAATGAATTTTGTAGAGGAGTGTTGTTGGCCGAAAACGGCAAAATCAGATAATTTATTATCCCCGTATAATAATGTTAAGAATTCTTTAGAAGTTAAAAACAAATGTTTGTTCTATGCGGATAGGGTAGAAGTACCAACAATTTTGAGGCAAAAAATTTTAATATTACTACATGAAACACATGTAGGCATTGTCAGAATGAAGCTTTAGGCGCGTAGTTGTGTTTGGTGGCCGTCAATTGATTCAAATATAACAAAATTTGTAGCAAACTGTTCGGTATGCCAGAAAACTCAGAATAAGGTCAAGGACTGTTCAAATTGTACTCGTACTCGTCGATGATTTTTCAAAGTGGCTTGAAGTTAACATGTTTAATAAAATAACAACAATAATGGTAATTGAAAAATTAAAACTTATATTTTAAATTTTTGGCTTTTCAAATATTTTGGTGAGTGACAATGGGCCGCAGTTCAAAAGCAAAGAACTTAAATTATTTTTAAAATGCAACGGTATTTGGCAAATGTTTAGCCCACCATATCATCCCCCAAATAATGGTATGGCAGAAAGAGGGGTGCAGACAGTCAAACGTAGTTTAAAAGCATATTTTTTATCGGAGCAAGTGAAAAAATTGTCAATAGAAAATGTAACCTTAAATTTCCTTTTTAAATATCGTAATACTCCCTCAACAGTAACTAGTATTTGTCCAAGTGAATTAGTATTAGCATATAAACCAATAACTCTATTATCATATGTAAATACTTCACAGGACGAAAACATAAAATCACCAGTTACTGATTATAAAGCAGGAAAAATAAAGGAAAAAGTAGATTTCGAAGTGACATCAAAAAATTTTAATTTGCAAATAGGTGAAAAAATATTATATTTGAATCCAGACATAAATAGTGATGCGAAGTGGGTAGAGGGTTGTATTTGCAAGAAAATATCGAAAACTTTATATTTAATAGAAGTTCACAAAAGGCGTAGGGTAGCGCACCGTAATCAACTAAAACCTTTTAGAAGAGATTTGACAGTTTTTGGAACACTTAACAACAAAAAAGATCAGGAAGGTGATGAGGAAGAGTTTTTCGATGCAGAGGATTTGGATAGGAATGAGGAGGATAGAATATACAAAGACTCTCCACCTAAAAAAGAACGTTTAAGAAAAAGGCTTCCTACAAATTATAAAAACTAATATAGGTACATAGCTATACATTTTTTGCATATCATATTACTTATGTATGTAAATTTTATATTTTTATTGTACATTTATTCCACCCAAGCTTGTGAACTAGTATATTTATTTAAAAATTACTTTTAATTTTAAGTTGCTATTTGTATAATTTATAGTTGTTACTCTACAATTGTTTTTTTTAAAGGAAGAAGAAATGTTATACATATAAAATATTGAATAAGATTTTCACTGTAGTAATATAAATAATTTAATTATCTAGTTAGCTGTTGAAAACAGTAAGCCTTGAATATTGTGTTGAATAAAATAATTCAGTCTCTGTCTAGATATTAAATTGTGTATACATATAATAAATAAAATATAAAACTAAAAAACATAACAGCTATGAAAAAAGTATATGTAAATACCTTAAATTATAAATTAAAGGGTGTTACAATAGTTGATGAAATCTTATGTATATGGCCAAACTTTTAAACAGTTACAGACAGACGGGTAAAATTTTTAAAGAACCTATATTGCTAAATCCGCTATAAAATCAAGTATAAAATTTGGGTTTAGACATTAAAGAGTGTATACGGATAACCTTTTGAATCGTTATAGACAGACAGACAGGTTATTTCTTGCAAGAATTATTAAATTATTATTTAAATCGGTTTTTTATGTCGTATGCGAAACCTACTTACATATTTCGCTATTTTAATTAAATTTTAATCTAAATTTTTTTTGGCGTTTTAGAACTTTTATTAAGTACAATTGTATGCAAAGTGGAATTAAATTAAATTGTGTTAATACTATTACCCCTCAGTCTGCTATCTCAGCTGTCTCAGTAGACTGAGGTGCGAAAACTGGAAGTTACTGATGAACATATAGATGCAGAAAGAATGCTTATTGTTATAGAATTCAAAAGTTACCACCTCCATCAGAAACTTTAGTATGGGCATGCATGAAAAAGGCAACCAGTTTCGGGTGGCAGACCAATCAGAATTTAACACTGACCTTCTAACATCACAGGCCTGCGGAAATAAGTCCACAAGAAAGAGCAAAATTTATCAAGAAATAAGCAATTAAATTCTAAAAGATTTAGCAGAGTACGTAGTTAATTTAAAAACAAGTTTCATCAAAGAGCGCAAAATAATACCGAAGCTCGAACGGGTATTAAAGGGATAGAACTGAAAAACATGTCTAGTGTACCCCTATGACATTATTACCATGGAAAACCCGAAGAATGATAAAAACCGAAGAAATATGGAAAGGATATATTCCAGCAGCTGCATTGAAGTTTAGTCTGTTCCCGGAGGAAGTCAAGTACTAGAGGAGTCGTCTGACAGCTGACGGCAATTTAACTAATGAAGATAATATATGGACGGTACAAGACTGGCCTCGCTTAGAAAATCCTAATAGGTTACGTAGTTTTTAGGCCTTGGTACATATTACAGATCATTTGTGCCCTGATTGGACAGAACTGCTTGGTTGCTACAAGGAGCTAACCAAGAATTTGTGTCCATACCAGTTGAGTGAAACCGCTAAGACAGCATTCTAAAAACTGAAAGAGCTGTTGGGTGTGTCTTACCATGTCCAACTGCTTGCCAAAATTCATGCATAGTATTGGTGCGAGCGGATACCGCTCGCGTGCTATCGCGTGAAAAAATTGTAGTTATAGAGCAGAGTACTTCCCAAGCCTGAAACGATTTATTCATTTAATTTTACATTTTTTCCCGAAGTTTCGTCAATTATTTGTTTACTTTCTCAAGAGGATATCTATTTAATTTTTTTTAAATATTTACAATGTGAATAAATTTATAAAAATTGTTTTTTTAATTATAATATGTTTTAATAACTTTTATTCTACGAGTTCATTACTTCAAATCCAGTCTCATTTCGTTATCTAGTCAACAGCATTAACTGAGTTCTAAGACAAATCTAATCAAACAACATGTAAATTTAAGCTCCCAATTATAAATAATCCCACTATTGCAATAAAAAAAAAAATTGTGTTGCTACAATACGAATATACAATCCCTTACGCGTATATTTGTAGTAACAAAGCTAAAAGCTTATGTTCTTTCTGCGCTTTCAAAATGTTGAATTCAGTTTGTTAATAGGTTATTATTTTTCACCACTAATAAGTGCGGTGGGTATGCGTGGTGAAGCAGAATTAAAGAAAAGTTAATTAACGAAGATGGCTGCTTCTTTTCTAAGCAGAGGATTATGAAATCAAACCCAGACAAAACCTTGAGTAAAAGAAATATAAAAGTTGTTAAATTTCAATTCCAATAAATTGTCGTGATTTTGTTTGTGCAATGGCCTGGTTAGTAATAGAAAATCGTAAGTTTGAATGTCGTCTAAGCCACAATGTTTTACACTTTTAATGACTCGCCAAAATCAGAAAGTACTGTGGTGTGGATGGCTACGTTGGTCTATACGATCGAGACGACAAAAAAATATTAAATGACACCGTGGTGTTTGAAATCAATAATAAGAGCACTTTTTAGGGTACATAATTATTCGCCATAACCAACTCCTATTTCAGTGTTTGCAATTCACAAAACTAGGGTGATTCTTAGATCGCCCATCTGTCAGTTTGAGAATCTAATACAAAAGGAATAGAAAAAGGTGAATGTATAGCAGAAAGGATCAATGGTGTACATTTCCTTCTACAAAAGCAATAATAAAAAAATATAAATAATTCAAAAACAAAAATGTAGCCATGATTACTACCCTCCACTCAACCGTAGACACACATCAATCTTAACATTGCAGCTCAATAGGAAGAAAGAAACGACAGCATCAACAATTGCTTCAACAACAATAAGAAGTGCATGAACCAAAAATAAACAAACAAAAAGGAATAAAAACACCACAAATAATAGCAGTTTATGATGGGAAGGTATTTTTTGTTATGGCCATAATAGACAGAGTTAAACTTTAAAGTTGTTTTCTTTTGAAAGAGTTTTCTTTTTCTTGTTTTATAACTTTTAAAGAAATATGCAACAACCAACAAGAAATAACGTTGCAAAAAAGTATCTACCAGCCACATCAATAAAGTTTTTTTTTATAAAATA
The DNA here is from genome assembly GCA_916610165.2 of Gymnosoma rotundatum. Lineage (NCBI taxonomy): Eukaryota > Metazoa > Arthropoda > Insecta > Diptera > Tachinidae > Gymnosoma > Gymnosoma rotundatum. Next base: position 14,867,489 of record OU744341.1, on the reverse strand, counting down.
ATCGTAGTTTTTTGTTGTAAATTATAGTAATTATTGTTATTACCGTTGTCAATGAGTTTGAGTATTTGAATTGATTTAAATCTTTACATTATAACCGCTATCTTTTTGTTATTAAGTGAAGAAAAGCTTAAGGACGGTCAAAGTGGCCGACAGCAAAAAGTTTTCGACTCAAGTGGACGTCAGATTAATAATATCGATGTATTAAACATAAGTTAGCGAATATTGTTTTTTTTTTTTTTCAAAGTAAAATGCATTTACACATTCGGACATGCGTGCAATGAAAAATAATAATTGTTTAAAGAAATTAAAAATTGACAAACGGCAGTAGAAACCTCCCGAGAGGCAAAAGACGATTATTATATTTAGGACATGCGTGCCACGAAAAATAATAATTGTTTAAAGAAATTAAAAATTAACATACAGCAGTACAAACCTCCTGAGAGGCAAAAGACAATTAGTGTGTGAAGCCACGTCCAATTTAATATAGGAGTAACAGATAATTGTCAAGAAGCCCTTTATAATAAAAAGTAAGAACGGTAGCAGTTAGCGCAGGGAAGTGTAACAGTATAACAACAAAGTGTATGCCAGACGTGTGTTGTGGCTATTGGATTAAAGAAGATGACTGACTGGCTTGGATAAAAGGAGTAGCATCGAGTAGTTCATGCCTCGCCTGAGAAACACAGTAGTGTAGCGTGGATGGCTGCGTTTGTGGTGATAACGCATGTTTAGTAAATACGAGACCAATGGTTCGGAAGACCGGTAGGACCAAGGAGTATAGCCAGAGAAAGCCATAAAGTTCGAAGACAGAATTTAGCCACACTGGTATTTGCAATCAAAAGAATCCGTACGTTTGTTCTATGAGGGAAAAACGTAACAATATGCATGATTATATGTAATATAATAATAGAACAATTGTCATTTGTTACATTAAAAAAATGAAATTCGCGTTTTATAAACCCAAAGATAAAAAACGGTAACGTTTTTGTGCGTCTAAACGACAGATTGTGTTCTGTAAAATGGCTGTTATATTTGTTGTAGCGGACTTAGCAATACAGCTCTTGGTAAATTTCCAGCTTCTGTGTATATCTGTTCAGCAGTTTGGCAATACACATTGAATTACATGAACCATAGGGGCACTCTTTAATTTCAAAATTCAAATTTTATAATTTTTGCCTGAAATCGGCAAATATTTGTTTGCCGTTGTCTGACCCAAAAAAATGTATTAGGAGCAAAAAACACCACAGCTGATTTTGGGCAAATATAAAATTATTTGGCAGTGAACATAGTGATGGCAAATATTTGACTCATTTTTAGGCAAATAAATATTTGTTCTTACGAAGTTTTTGTAAAAATAAACAGAGGCAAATAAAAGCTCTATCATCTATGTTGCCCAGTACTTACACTTAATTATTAAGTTTTAGAAAAACACGTGTATTTAATTAAAAAAAATACAGTACGCATTTAAAAATAAAATTGTAGATAATACAGAATAAAATGAAATTTTTGGAAGAGAAGGTAAATAAAAAAAGTTGTCAGGATACATATTTTTCGAGTTATATATCTAAAGTATTTTATACATATATTTTAGTATATTTCAACATTTTCGCTTCAGAATGGAGCAAAGTTTCAAAACTTTATGTAAAAAAAAATTATTATTATTTATTTTTTATAAATTTTTAGTTATGTATTGGTTTATAGTAGAGCCACAAGAAATTTTATAACTCGAAAAATTTGATTTGCCGATACGTTATTTACTCAACATTTTTTTATTGAAATAGTCATTCCTACAAAGTGAGTAAGTTTTGTTTTCATTTTGGAACTCTATGCTAAACTAGACTGAAGCAATACTATCTACACTTCTAACGAGGGCAAGTAATCCTGCCGGAAGTTATTAGTTCGGGAATTACAGAGCTTTAAAGTAGTCCTAAGTCCTGAGCTAAAAGCTTATTTTTACAATTAATGTAAACTGACTTTTTATTCATTATATGTATATACAAACGTTTCTTAAAAATTGTAGGAATTAGTGTCGCAAATATTTTGTGTATTTCCGGTTTGATTCTTTGTGAAATTAACTTTTTGATTTAAACGACTTTTTATTTAAATATATTATTTGTCTACACTTATATAAAATAAACAAATAAACAGCTATAGTTTGAAAATTATATTAAATAAGTTAAAATTTTTTTAAATTAATTTTTTCTCCCTTCAGGATTCGAACCATCGATTTTATAAATTAAAAAAATTGACTTATTTTCGGCTTTTTTGGTTCTTTTTAATTTAATTTCTAAACATTTTTAGAAAGAAAAATTATTTACAAATGTATGCGGACGATTTCCAAAGACCGCCACATCCTTCATCAGCATTCTTTGCATCTATCTACCTTATGTTATGTACGTCGTAAACATCATCTATTTAACCAACTAATATTAATGTTAATTTGGTGAGACGAAGTTCACACACAACTTAAAGCATTTCTTTGTCGTTCTCTTTCTAACTCGTCTTGTAAATTTGTTGTTGCTTTTGTGCTAAGCCATTGGATAGCCACGAAATGCAACTTTTTATTTTTAATTATTCATGCTTGTTTGCTCACAACATTATAGACGCTGTTTCAGTATCATATTGACTGTTATGAGTTAAGTATGAATGTAAATAATAAAGGGCTGCACAAGCATAAGAAAAATGTCTTATAAGCAATTAGGTAAATTTCAAGTAGTGTGTGTATAGAACACACTCATTTTCAAACACATACTTCCAAGCACAAATGTTTTGCTTTGCCACCAAAATAGAGATTAAAGAACAAAAGTGTTTTAGAACAACATTGAAGTAAAACATAACAGAACTAGAACAAAAATGATATAGAATATCAAAACTGAAGTAGAACATTTAAAACATGCTTGAAGTTTTTGATGGCAGAATTAGGCTAAAGAGAAACTACAATCATTTTTCGTTTTTCTCAATATGAGGTGTCGTCAACTTTAAGATTTGAAAACGCATAAAAATGGAGAAAATAAACATTATAATATGTGTTTTATTTAAAATGTTTATTGAATTACTTTTTCAAAAAAATTTTAATATTTTTATATTAAAAATATAATAAATATATTTATTTAATTTTTAAGCACTAGGTCTTTTTTATTATTATATATATTCTCGATATTTCGCTACTCCGTTGTGTAGCATCATCAGGAAAACAAATATTTATTTAATCAACAAAAAACAACAACAAAATGTAATAAAAATTTTTTTCACACTAACATATTTCAACAAACAAAAAATTATTTTCTCAAATTTAAAAAAAAAAAAAAATCTTTTTTTCATGCTATTCTCCCGATTTATTATTTAAATCACCGATATTGATTATTGAAGGTCAAAGCACGTCTCGATGGCCATTTCGTTATCGCTTACTTAACTCGTCAGGGGACTTCTGAGAAATATTTTAAATAAACTAAAGATTTTTGTCAAAACAATAAAGCAAAGACAAAAATCAAAGTTTAAGCAAAAACAACAATAACCAAATGTAATTCTATTTTTCTTTCTCTGCTGTATAAGGCAGAGTTTTTTTCTGCTCTTTTATACAGTTGAAAGAGGATGAAAAATAAAATATCACACAACACTACGATAATTTATTTTATGCACAGGCACTTTGCAAATATTAAACATTTTAAACAACGGGATTTATTTTAATAATATTAATTAATTCTCAAATTTCAAAAAAAAAAATTCTTTTTTTCATGCTATTCTCCCGATTTATTATTTAAATCACCGATATTGATTATTGAAGGTCAAAGCACGTCTCGATGGCCATTTCGTTATCGCTTACTTAACTCGTCAGGGGACTTCTGACAAACATTTTAAATAACCTTTTTAATGTATAGTGGATTTTGTATGCCATTTTATATTTTTTACAATCAAAAATTTTTTATTTCACTAATCGTTCTGATATTCCTGGTACATAAATTAAGGACTTATAAATCATTGGCTCAATTATATGTCTTGTATTTATATTATTCCTATTTCTATACTGTCTTATTAATCTATTAGTAAGATGAATAGGAAAATTATTATCGTTTAATACATTTCTAATTATCTCCTTATTCTTTTTATGAAATTCAATATCACTTATCGTAAGTATCCTTTCTATCAAATTATTAGCTGCATTTATTATTATTCGTTTACTGTGTTTAGAATAAAAGTTAATGATTCTTCCAGAAGCTGTTGGTTTTTGGTACCAATCTATTAATAAATTATTTCCACTCCTAATGAGTAAAGTATCTAAATATGGAAGCCTTGAATCACACTCTATTTCTACTGTAAACCTTATACTAGGATTAAATTCTTTAAAAGTTTTAAGTAAATTATTAATGCCATTTTCTGATATTATACAAAATAAATCATCAACATATTTGGTCACTATTATTGGTTTAATACTAAGCTTTCCAATACATGTGTCTAGTAATTTCTCCATAATAATATCAGCCACAATTAGAGAGGCAGGAGATCCCATTGGTAAACCTTTCTGTTGTTTTTAAAATTTACTATTATTTTGGAAATATCTATTATCTTCTATACAAAATTTAACAATACGTAGAAATAGACACTTTTCTATATTAGTATGCCCTTCAAAAAACATAGAAATCAATTATAAAAGTCGTTATATTTTGGAAATAAATTGTATTTTGTGTTTGTTATAAAAAATTTTTTATTTGACAAAATAATTTTTTGTTTGTTGAAATATGTTGGTTTGAAAAAAAATTTTATTACATTTTGTTGTTTTTTGTTGATTAAATAAATATTTGTTTTCCTGATGATGCTACACAACGGAGTAGCGAAATATCGAGAATATATATAAAAATAAAAAAGACCTAGTGCTTAAAAATTAAATAAATATATTAATTATTAAAAAGGTCAAATAAAAACTTTATTAAAAATATAATAGTAAAATTGTCTTTTACATTTCGGGGTTTTCAGAAAAACGAATAGTAATAAAACTTTACAAAAAAAAAAAAAAAAAAAATTGCCTGTATTCGATCGTACTAAATAATATATTTTTTATAAGTTCTATACAAAAAATTTTAAAAAGGGTTCAGCAATTGATAGTAAGGAATTAAAATTAATAACACGTGGTTCAGTATCCATCCTTTTATAAAAATATTTTTTAAAAATTAATTTTTTATCCGAAGTTTCATATTTTCATATTAAAAATATAACAATAAGACAGCCTGTAATAAAAAAAACATATCTGTATGTTTGCATATCATTTCTATATTGTATAAAAGTATTTTCTTTCAACAGCCTCAAATTGCATTATTTAACAACACTACTTTACTTTCGTGAGCATGCTTTGTATATGTTCTAGTGCACTCGATGTTTCTACTATGATTTACAGTTTTTTTACTTCATTGTCGCCTTTTGTTTTGAAGTTCTACTCTGTTTTAAAACACAAGCACTAACAAAGCTGTAAAGAGAAGCTTTTCGAATGGTGCTTGTTTTGTTTTAGTGAGAGCCATGTTTTGTTGTGCTTGTTTTGATATTTATATTTACACTGAAATTCTGTGTTTGGAAGTAGTGTACACTAGAACATAAAAGAAAACATTTTGTGCAGCTCTTTAGTAAATACGCAGTGCCTGGCGTTTGTTTTAATTTGGAAGTTAAAGGGTGTTCCAATAGTTGATGTTATTTTAAGTGTAAGTGTACTTTTGAAATAGAAATAGCCTTTAAAAGAGCTAGAATATTATTAGATAGAAATAAGATATCACAAAAAGAAAAATAGGATTAGGAAACGTCAGCATATAACTTTAAAATAGGAGACTTAGTTTTACTTAGAAATGAATTAAGTCATAAATTGGATAATTAATATAAAGGACCATTTAAAATTAAGAAAATAGATTTAAGAAATATTGGAACCATAGTTAATAAGACAAACAATACAGAACAAACTGTTCATAAAAATGGACTTAAGATATATCAGAAAAACAATAAATAATAGTATATGTAAGAAAACTATACGGATAGTTTAAGAAAAATTAATAATACTAATATAGGAACAGCTTTAGAAAATCAATAAATAAAATAAAAACAAATAATTATTTTTTTTCATATTTTTTTCATATTTTGTAAAAAAAATGTCCGTAAAACTACCGCTGTATGAAAATTCTTATGAAAAGCGGAGGTGTAGTGTGACTGATCGTTAATGTTACTATCACATAACCACTGTAATAAACAGTACTGGATGTCTGGAATATTCTGAGAAGTTTTTAATGAATCTGCGATAGTAACTGCAGAAAGCTACAAATCTCCTCGCGCTATCCGCATCTTTTGGTGTTGAATAGTTGTCGATTATCGAATATTTACTGGAAGAATTCCGCTGTCCGAGCATTTATGACCAAGGTAAGTTACTTCTTTCCTGAAAAATGAACAATTTTCTGGATGTAATTTTAGATTATGTTTTCGGCATAATTCAAAGACATCAGTTAATTTGGAAAGCATGTGCTTGTCCGAACATCCAAGGACGACTAAATCACCCATGTAAAGGAAGGCTTGGTCTGGCTTAAGACCGCTGAATGCAAGAGTCATCATTCTTTGAAAAGAATTAGGTGCTATTTTAAGACCGTAAGAAAGTGTAGTAAATCTGCAAGATCCATTGTTTGTTGAAAGGGATATGTAGTTCTTTAGTTTTTCTCTAAGCTAATCTGGTGTAATCCTGACATTTAGTCTAAACATTGAAGGTATTTAGCTCTACCTAATTGGTCTATTCCTGGTAACGGGAATTTGTCGGCTATCAGTTTTTTGTTTATTTGTCTGTAATCTATAACTAGTCTCCATCTTTTTTGTTCAGTACCCGGAAGAGATTTCTTTGGGACTAGTAAAATCGGACTATTATATTCGGACTGTGACGGTTCTACTATTTTATCATCTATAAGTTTTTTAACCTGTCTATCAATTTCTTCTTTGTGTGAATGCGATAGTTTTTAATGTAAGTAGGTTGTCTAACTTTTACTCTTAACTTTTGTTCATTAAAATTGTTAGTTGTAACTGTTACTGTTTCTAGACCTAAGATACCACTGTATTTCGGGCAAAGATTAATTAACGTTTCCTTAAATTGGTATGGAAAATTTTTCTTTACAATATTTAAGACTTTTGTTTTTCTATTTTTATTTTTGTTTCTATGATTTTTAATTATTTCATAATCAGTGATATTTTCAGTTTTGATATTGTTTTGTGAAATTGTGATTCATGATACAAATAAATGCGTATTTTGTTTTTACCAGAGTATTTGCAATAAAAATGCCTGGCGAAGGCTCTTGATTTGGTATTAGAAGTTCGCTTTCTGGAGAATTTAATTTAATTTGGCGTACAACTTCTGATCTAGCTGGTAATATTATTTCAGTTCATGTATTCGTAATCGGAATTTCTACAGGTTTCGGAATGTTTAAAGGGCGTAGGAAAAGGTAATCGCAGTTTTTATTAAAATTTAATACACAGTTATACCTTTTTATAAAATCCATACCGATGATTCCATCACAAGGTATGGGAAAATTATTCTTTAATGTAAAGTGTTCGAATTTTATTACTGATATATCAGCACCTGTATCTACTAATAGTGTTATTATTGGTTTCAGTTTGCGTATTTATGAAAAAACATAAGTTGAAGTTTAGATTATATAATTTTTTATCTATTGAATTGATCCCAGGGGAGCTTATTAGTTTTCCGGAGTCTCATCATGTGCATGTGTGGCCCTGATATTTTGTCCGTTTTGTCTGTGAATGTTATGTCTATTGGAACTTCTGTAGTTGTTTCTATAGTTACTGGTAAAATTATTATTTCCTTGGAAAGAGCTCCTTTGAAAAGGATTCCTTTGGAAATAATTTCTTTGGAACGTGTTTCTTTGCAATTGACTTGCTCTTCGAAATTGACCATTAGAATTTCTAAAATTATTAAAATTTCTTTTTTGGCCATAATAGAGTATGGCATTCTGTTGGCTAGTTGCCTCGGTACAACTATCAACAAAGTTGCTAACAGCATCGTTCATTGTGCTAAAATGTCCTGCTTCCATAATAAGTTTTACCTTATCGATTGTCCAGTTTTTAGTAAGAGCTTTTACTGCGATTTGCGTCGAATACTTTGTGGCTAATCCGAAATGTAGGCACTCTCAAATGATTTTGCTAGATACTCAATCTCGCTGCAGTAGGTGTTAGCGGTCTTATTATTTTGCTTAATATTCAAAGGGGAACCTCTACGGTTTCCCCTTTGACGCTGCTATTATGTTTTGTTATAACTTCTGTTATTTTTGTTTCGTCCCCAATTAAATTTCTTGCAGTGCCCATTATAATAATATATAAAAATAAATAAAAAATTCATAAATAAATAAAAAAAATGAAAAAATCATTTTTCCAACCATGTATCATTAAAACTGTAAGAAATTGTATGCAATTGCTAAGGTTTGGCCCCTCTAGTTACCACCATTAACATTAATTTGCTTGTCAGGTGTAGGGAGGAGAGAGTTGTAGTTGCTGGGAGAACTATACATTTTAATTACCTACTTGTTAAAAAAAAAAAAATTTAAATAAAGTTATTTAAATATGCATGCATTTTTTTGGATTTGCTGGCTTAATACTTGTTCATTAACTTTAACACCTGGTCACCTTTATAAAAAATCGATAACTTGTATTTTAAACTTTTTATCTTCTTTTTATGTAATTATGTTTATTTTAATTCTTGTTTTAATATTTCATATAAAACGTGTTAATTTAAATTCTTTTAAACTAAACTTATTTCCCCTTCGTTCCCGCTTTAATACGGAAATAACTAAGTTCATATTATCAATTTTTTTTGTAATAATACTCATCTGGACACACTTGAGCGACGTAATTGTGGCACGTGTTCGCAACATGCATGAGTTGCATTATTTTTTTCGTTTTTATTTTCTAAAAAAAGAGTTAAAACTATGCCCGCATTACATATATTTCTAAAAATTTGGTAAGAAAAATGTAAATTGTTAGAAAAAAATTTGGGCATAAATTGTTCATCTAGTTTTATTTTTTTATTCTTTTTATTTTTGCAATCTATTTACAAAGAAATATTAAGCAAAATTTGTAGCTACTTATACAATCTAACAGAGTGTTAGGTTCCTATGAATCTAACTGTTATATATTTACAATGTATTAAAATTAAAATAAAATGGAAATAAAATAATTTTTATTTTTTACATTCATTCCCGTACTGGAAGTTATATTAAAAATGGGAGATCTAGTATGTTAATCTTTTTAAGCGTCTTACTTCATTACTATCATCCAACAATGATATTGCAAGTAAATTTTGGTGGTTACTCAGTCTTTGCTGATAGTTAGTACTATAATTTTTTATTTCATCTCTAATAATCTTTATATTAAGATCACAGTGTATTGTATTGTTTCTAACAAACCAAGGTGCGTTCGTTAACAGTCTGAGTGTTTTAGACTGATATTTTTGAATTATATCAACATTAGAGTATGATGCAGTTCCCCATAACTGTATCCCATAGGTCCATACTGGCTTAAGAACCGTTTTGTAAAGCAGAAGTTTGTTTTTAAGGCTTAATTCTGACCTAGGACCAAGAAGCCAATACATCTTTTTTGTTTTTATTTCAAGTTGTTTTCTTTTCAGTTTTATATGGTCTTTCCAAGTCAAGCGTCTATCTATTGTAAGTCCTAAATACTTTACATGATCAGACTTAGGTATAACACTGCCATCAAGGTAAACAGGAGGACAGTCCCCATTGTTCAGAGTGAATGTGACGTATTTAGACTTTTCTAAATTTACTTGTATATTCCAATTTTTTAACCAATCGCTTGTTACATCAAGCTTAGTTTGTATAAAATTGGCTGCTAAAGCAGCGGATTCAGTGGCAGCTAAAATCGCAGTATCATCTAGTTCATCTAGTTGATGACATAATTTACAGTTAAAACATTTGTCTACCAGAGAACTGCACGAGTACACCGCAACCATGAGTACACCGCATATACTTTTCATACTCGAGTATTTTAAACACCGCAATAAAAAGTTGCGGTGTTTATTTTACCCATTCTTGTAAGTGTTTTTTGTTGTGGGTATATTTAAAACAAAGAGCCTAAAAACGAGTATCAAAAATATCGCAATCAGAATTTTAAGTATTTTTTATACTCGTATGTCAGAATTTTTTAATTCTCTTTATTTGTAAGCAACGTTGCCACATTTTTACCCTATTAAAGTTTTTTACTGCCGTTTTATGAAATACTGCATTGGATGCAGATCTATTTGTAAACAATAAAAAAGAAAACAAAAATTGATCATATCTATTGCTTAAACATTATAAGCAGAAAAACAGACAACAACCGTTTTCACAGGTATGAAATACAACACATATTTAATGAATAAAATGCAATAAAAACCGCTTAAAGGCACAGCTTTTGTAGACTATTTAAAGCAGGTATACTTATTTTGTTGCTGTTTTTTATGAACAAATATTTTCAGTTTATGTGGCTTGTTTTCATAAACGTGCTACTAACGGTATTTAGGATAACAAAATGATAAAATGAATCCGTGAATAATTTACTTAATTTTTTTAGTTTTAACAAAACTGTATATACGCAGATGTAATATTGCATTGACTGAATGTCATTACACCTCATAAATAATAAATTGCAATAAAGTTTTTAGTTTACATGTTTTATTTTGTTAAATATAATTATTGCTTTTATACCTATTTATTAATTTGATTAAAGAATAGAATTTTTAAATTTCTATCCTGTGTGACTTAAAAAAACCCTAACAAAAACGTAATATAATAAACAATGAACTATTCTTGAGTTATTAGTAAACTTTTGTTGTGTTTTTAATAAATGAAAATATGGCGAATTTTACGGGATCTATTAAATTAATTTTCTGTTATATATTAAATAAACTTTCATAATTTCAAAGAAGTATGTATGTTAGCTAATTTAGACATTGGCGACTTTTGATATTATGGCGATGAGTATACTTAGAGTATTAAAAACAGGAAACATTGCTTAATATTAGCTTCTGAGTCAAATTATATTTAAATGAACATATTTCAATAGTTTTATTAGTTACTGTGTCATACAAAATTACAAAAAAAAATTGTAATTATCTCTCACCTAACGGTTCTTTTAGAACAACAACAAAAAATACTCAAAAATTCGTTGGACAAAACCTAAGAAACGTTTTGCTTTTGTACAATAAATTTATTTTTTTAAGATAACGGTAACTTCTTATTTCTTTCGATGATTTCTTATAAAAAGTGATCTAGTACGCATTTGAAAGCGAGTAACGATTAAATTGCGCATTTAAAATTAATATAATATGCAACGTAAAAAATATTGTGAAGCATTTAAGTTGAATGCTATAACGCATTATAATGCAGGAAAATCATAGACTGAAATTGAAAATTTCTTAAAAGTAAGCAAATCAATGATTTCCAAATGGATAAACCTTTATAAAGATAAAGGAACTGTTGTCAATATTAATCCTGGAGGAAGACCTCGTAAAACATCAGTTCGTGATGATAGAAATATCAAGAAAATAATAAAAAAAAAAACCTTCATCTCGTCAAAAAAGATTGTGACAGAATTAGGCTTAAGTGTTGATGCCAGTACAGTCCGCAGACGGGCGAGAGAGGCTGGATTGAAAAGTTATACAGCTTCCAAAAAACCTCTTTTTACAAAACGTCACGCAAAAAAAATGGTAAGTATTTTTAAGCTTACAAGTCAACCATTGATGCCTGATTTTTTTATGCTCGAATTTGCAAAAAAATATCTTGATTGGGCAGTTACAAAGTGGAAAAGTGTGTTATTTAGCGACGAGAGCAAATTTAATTTGTTCAACTCCGATGGCATATGTCGTGTGAGACGCAATACAGGTGAAAGGCTTAAATCCCGATATTGTAAAAAACTGTCAAGCATGGGGGTGGCAATGTGATGGTGTGGACGTGTTTTTCAGGTCATGGTCTAGGGCCGTTCATTTTATTTTTACATTTTAGAAAATAAGATGTTGCTATATGCCGAGTGGAATATGCCACTTCGATGGGTGTTTCAACATGATAACGATCCGAAACACTCATCGAAGTTGGTAAAGTACTGGATACATTCGAAAGGGATTCAAGTGCTTGATCGGCCGGCCCAATCGCCCGAAAATTTATTCGAAAATTTATTTTCATATTGAAGAGGAATGTTGGATCGAAACGATTTTCCAACAGAGACGATTAATTTTCGTCTGGAGGATGAATAGATACGCATAGTCCAAAAATAGTTGATAATTTTTTTTTTATTACTATTAAAAATGAATCAAATTTTGATGTAGTTTATAATTTTTATTAAATAGTGACAAAAACTTACCAAAAATTAGAAGAGCTTTTTTTTTGCGGAAACCCTAAAGTTTTGCAAACTTTAAAAAAAATTTAAAAATGTGTAAATAAGAAGTAGGCAATTTTTTATTTCTCATTTATAGACTTTGTTAACAAATCTAACCACTAGTAAAATCGATGGTTCGAATCCTGGTCAGGGTAAAAATTAAAACAAACGCTAGGCACCGCGTATTTACATTCATACTTAACTCACAAAAGTCAATATGATACTGAAACAGTGTCTATAATGTTGTGAGCAAACAAGTATGAAAAATTAAAAATAAAAAGTTGCATTTGTGACTATCAAATTGCTAGTACAAAAAAAAAAGCAACAACAAAATGTACAAGACGAGTTACAAAGAGAATGACAAAGAAAAGCTTTAAGTTGTGTGTGAACTTCGTCTCACCAAATTAACATTAAGATTAGTTGGTTAAATAGATGATGTTTACGATGTACATAACATAAGGTAGATAGATGCAAAGAATGCTGATGAAGGATGTGGCGGTCCAGAAAATGCTGCATTTCATTCTGCTAGCGTCTAATTTTTCTTGTTTTCTTTGGAAAACGTCCGCATACATTTGTAAATAATTTTTCTCTCTAAAAATGTTTAGAAAATTAATTAAAAAGAACCAAAAAGCCGAAAATAAAGTAAAATTTCATTAATTTATAAAATCGATGGTTCGAATCCTGGTCAGGGTAAAAATTAAAAATTAAAAAAAAAAATTTAGATTTTTAACCGGAAATTTAAAATTCTGCATTTTTTTAAAACGTCTATATTTTTTTAATTTTTTCCAAGTAAAGGGCTCCAGAGACGTTCAATGTTCAATTAAATTTTGCAAGCTGTGCAATTTTATTGACTGCGTGTGCGTCCTATGGAAGGTTTTCCTTTAATAAAATAAAATTTCACGATAAAAAAGTTTATGATAAATATTACGAGTAGTTATTTACATTTTGCTATTTTCCGTTATTTCTTATATTTGAACAACAGATGAAAGCGTGTTTATTTCAGTTTCACGTGATTATCTTTTATAGTTTATGATTGTTTTGAAGTTTTCACCATTTTTTTTTTTTTATCAATAATATTTAAATTAATTGTGGAATTATCACTAAAACATTAAATTAATACCTAGTCAATATTGAAATAACTTCGTGCTGCAGTAGCCACTGTAATGTAATAGTAAGCCCTCGTGAGGTAAATAATCTAACTGGTTCATCTCTATATATATGCATAATACAATTATTCTGTCAAATTTATTTACTAGTTGTGAAACAATATTTTTCGATAATGACAAATTTTATTATTAATTCCGATATAGTTGATTTTTGGTTAACAGTGCCTTCAAAAAATAAAATCCCAGAAGTATATAAATTTATAAAAGGCAAAATTGGGAATTCAAGTGTTGAAAAAGAAGTGTTGTTAAGAAAAATTAAATTGTTTGACAATAAAATAAAAAATATTGGAGCGAGACTAGACAAAAAGTATTCTAAGTGGTTGAATTGGAAATTTTTCGAGCCAGACAATGTAAGTTGTATATTGATATTATTTTTAATCTAACCAAAAAAAGTTAAACTTTAAAAGGAACCTAGCACGAGCAAAACTTGCCAATATGAAATATCTATTGTATCTGAAACACTAGAAACAGTGGAATCTTCAATAGCATCAGAAATGGAAATAACCGTGTCACATACTACATAAGAAGAAATAACTAAAGCTGGTAGAAAAAAGAAAGTATTCAGTAAAGTTCTATTAGATCAAAAAATAGAAAAATTTCAGAATTGATTGAAAATTATTCATTTGAAGAACTTCAATACGCAGCAGACAAATTAAGAAAGAGGTGTAATAATAGGGTGAATTCCAAAACGTCAAAACACATTGCAGTGATGCGGTTTTGCTACTGTTTTAATACAAAGTAACCAACTATGTTGTTGACTTTGTAAAAAATAACTTTGCAAATTTTTACATTTAGAAACACTTTTTTGCAATGTCAACAATTAAAACTGTAATCTTAAAAAACTTGGTGGGATTATTGGACGAAACACCTCAAAGCAATTATAAAATTGTACAAAAATACATAAAAAGTCCGAGTCAATGTTTTTAATTTAAGGTGCTTCGTTTTCCCATTAAAAAAATGTTTTCTTTTTCTTAGAGGCAAAATCGCTTTCATTTTGCAAACGTGTTGCTAACAAAAGCTGCTTCCACTAAAAAGTCCACTTTTTGTCCCTGAAGATATAAATAAATTCTGTTTAAATAATAATTAAATTTAAAAGAAAATTTTCTTACTTTTCTTCCGCCATGATTGATGTGCTTGTAATTTATTTTAAACTAAATATCAAGGAAGCAGTAACAAAATTAGTGATGCACAGTTTGCTTTTGTTTGCGTATCAATAACTTTTATTAGACATTTAGGGATGCGTAACATTGTCAATGTTTTAATGGTTGCGTTTAGGAATGCATGACTTTCTTAAGTTGCATTGCAAATGACGTTTTGGAACTCACCTATAATTTAGACAGCACTGAGGCTGATGTAAAATGCTTTTCTATTTAAAAGTCTTTGGCGCTATACATGGATTTGGATTTGTCGGAACGAAAATATAACGTATTGTGGAAAGCAATTAATGAGCTTCATCCAAACTATTTGCCATCATTATATGCGTTAAGAAATCAAAAATTAAAATTTTTACTCCCTATTGCAACGACTGAAATTTCAGCAGAGGTTGACTTGAAATGTATAATGTGTAAAACAGCATAAAGTGGGATTAAAATTTGTAATACGGAACAAAAATGTACAAAGCTGTCCCTAATTTGCAAGTGGGGCATGGATGCTAGCTCTGGCCATAGTAGCTATAAGCAAAAATTTGAAAACGAAAACAGTTCCGACGAGTTCATTTTTTTATATCCTTTGTCCCTCTGAGGTATGTAAATTATTATTAGACCCCTTAAATTTGTATTAACAAAAGAGAATCCAGTTTTAATTAAGCAAATGCACAACGATTTTATTAAAAAATTTGGAATGTTCTGTAATTGATCCAAATGGTTCAGCTGTTGAGGTGTCTTAGGATATGCACTGCACAATGATAGATGGTTCAGTTGCAAATGTTTTTAGTGACACAAACTCAGCAAGAAGGTGTTTTATATGTAATGCAAGCCCTACCGATATGAACAATATAAACATAATTAAGGAACCTTGTATTAATAATTATTAATATGGACTTTCTACATTCCACTGATGGATACGCTTTTTGAATGCATATTGCACAATGCTTACCATGTCTTCCTTTAAAAGTTTGGCGAGTCAATAAGGAAAATACCTCCATTTTTTCACAAAACAAAAAAAGAATTCAAAATGAATTCAAAACACGAACGGGATTAATAATAGATCAAGTAAAAACGGGATTTGGAACTACTACCGATGGAAACGCGGCTCGACGATTTTTTCAAAATAGTAAAATTTCTGTTGAAATTACGGGGATTGATAGAAGTCTAATTGATAATTGTGACATTATATTAAGAGTTTTATCTTGCGGAATCCCGGTTAATGTTACAACATTTAAGGAGCTGCTAAATATTACTACAAACTCTTATTTAATTCAGTATGGCTGGTATTACATGCCAAGTACTGTTCATAAGGTTTTAGTGCATGGGTGCGATGTTCTGGAATACTTCAACTTGCCAATAGGTAATAATATATAAAAAAAAACCTTTTACAAATTTTTTAAAACTATTTTTATTCTAAGGTGTTTGTCCGAAGAAGCCTTAGAAGCCAGTCATAAAAATATAAGGAATGTGCGATTTTCCCATACAAGAAAAACGACAAGAGAAAATACAAATAGAGATTTAATGGCTCATTTGTTATTAATGTCGGATCCGGAACTATCGTCTCTTAGGTCCACAAATCACATAAAAAATAATGATGAATTCAAAGAAATTGAAAAATACATTTTGAAAGACAACATCATAAATTACAATTAAAATAAATTATCTTATTTTATCAAATTTAGAAACAAATTTACTTATGACCTATTTTAAAGGGAATATTAAATTATTTGCATTTTGATCACAAATGTAGCTAAAATTTAGTTTTTGAGAAAAAGGATATATGGGAGATGGTCATGTCCTTGTATCGACTGAGGCGAAATTTCCCAGAGAGCTCAAAAATATAGTTTTATAAGTTGTTATAAGTTTTTAGTGCATTCTGATCACTAATGTAGTTCCAATTTCCTTGCACCAAATGAAACAAAATTAACCACTGAGCTAAAAGACATATTTAAACAGACATACATTCACAATTATAGCTAAAATTAAAGTTTTAAATTTAAGGATGTACGGGAGGTAGTCATGTCCTTGCGCTGATTTTTCCGAAACTTCGAATTTTTTTTAATTGACATATTTTGAACCAGCACACCAAATTTCATTCTTCTACGATAACTTCTCGAATTTTGCCGATTCACTATATGGGGACAAAGGACTGTGCGTCGGTGCGCCGCAGGTAATAAAAAAAGGGTTATTATACGAAATATTAAAAGTTTCTTAGGTTTTGCGCAATGAATTTTTGAGTATTTTTTGTTGTTGTACTAAAAGAACAGGTGAGAGATAATTACAATTTTTTTTTATTATTTATTATATTATGCTAATATCCCATAACATTTTTAAATAAAAATGCAATTTATTTGTTGGTTTGGAATAGCTGGTATCTATACGTATTTCGCCGGTTGCTAAAGCCAGCTCGTCAGGAAACCTTTATCTAAAATTTTAGAAAAGCCAAAAACATTTCCTTTAAGTATAAAAACTTCAAAAACAAAATGAGATTTATTTTAGAAGCCAATACAGAAATGTTAAGGCTTTAACAAAAATTACCAACAAACAAACCACGTTTTTATGTTTGCTTACATTCCCTTTTGCATTTTTATTTAAAAATGTTATGGGATATTAGCATAATGTAATAAATAATATTATAAAAATTCCCAAAATAATTTTAGAAATAACAATTTTTTTTTATTATTGTAAGACACATTAACTAATAAAACTGCATTAAAACATTGAATTGAAATATGTTCGTTTAAACATAATTTGACTCAGAAGCTAATATTAAGCAATGTTTCTTAGGTTTTGCCCAATACTGTATATGTATGTATATCCTGTTGTTGATGTTAGGGCTGTCCTTTCTCTTCTTATACCTTTTGGCTAGGCAGGACTCTCCTTCTGGCGGCTATTGGGGTGTCCCGTGTCTTCCAATGCCTTTTGGCCAGGCAGGACTCTCCTTCTGGCGGCTATTGGCTTGTCGCCAGAACTGATATTATTTTCTTTTGTTGGGTGCTTTGTTAAAATGAGCACTTCCAAACTAGCAGGATCGCCATGTAGTAACCAAACGTAGTAAAACAAAAGTTTATTTGGTTATTAGCTTAGTGCTCCGCGATTAGAGCTACTCAGAAATGTTTATTTAATTCTGTCTATTCTAACAAATTCTTCTTCTTATATACTATTTGGTTGAGTATTTTTCTAAATTACACTCAACCTCTTATTTCTATACTTAACCTAATTTATCCATATCTTAACTTTAGTAAAATACCAGGCAATCATGAATTTTGTATAATTTACAAAATTCAGGATTGAGTGGAAATATTAAATTCTTATCATTTCTATTTTTACAAATTTACTTAAATATAACAAATATTTTGTGTGCAATGGGAAAATGCTGATCGATGCATTATTTTGCAGACCACTTGCCTGTTGGTTTATTCAACTGCATGTGTGCAGTGTAACATGAGCTTATTGTTGTGAATGCAAGTGTGTCGGCAATTTAGACTGTATATTAAAGTACTTATGTGATAGTAACATTAACCGATCAGTCACGCTACACGTTATAGACAGAACGCTGAAACTTAAAAGGGACCTGCATTTCTAAGTCCGCTACATCAATGAGTTTTTAATTTGAATTTAGAAATAAGAGGGTGTCCCATAATTACTGTAGATTTACGTATATAGGCCTATCTTTTGAACCGTTATAAACAAACGCTTGTAAATTTGACGCAATGTCGATTGCTATGGCCGTTATACGAGTAGTAACAGCTGATAATATTTAAAATTATAAATTAAAGGATGCACCAATAGTTCATTTAATTTGGTATATGGCAATACTTTTAAACTATAAGGAACCTGTATTATTAACTCCTCTATAACAACAAGTATAAAATTGGGATTTGGATATAAACGGGTGTCCCAATAGTAGATATAATATGGTGTATGCGGCCGGACTTTTGAACCGTTATAGACAGACAGCTGAAATTTACAAGGTACATGTTTTGCTAAGTCCGCTATAACAAGAAGCTTATAATTTGAATTTAGAAATTAAAGGATGTTTCCAAAATTAATGTAATTTGTTCTATATGGCCGTATTTTTTGAGCCGTTGTATACAAACACCTTAATTTTAGACACTTTAGACTACTTTATTTGGTATAATAAGAAGTATACAAATGTTATATTAAAAATTAAATATTTCAAATAATCTGATGTATATGAACAAACTGTTGAACCGTTATAGACAGACGGTTGAAATTACACAGAACCTGATTGCTAAATCTCCTACAACAGCAAGTATATAATTTGAATTTGGAAATTAAGGTGACCCTTTAGTTGCTGTAATTTGATGTATATTGCCAAACTATTGAACAGTTGAACTAGTATAAAGTTTGGAGATATAAAGGTGCCCAATAGTTAATGTGGCCATACACTTGAACTGTTATAGGCAGACAGGTGAAATCTGTTTTGAAGTCGTTTTTTTCGCAAAAATTATTTTTTTATAAATATTCCGTAAAAGTGTGTTTTTGTTTTTTTTAATTAATTTTTTACGTGTTTTCCTTTAAAGTTCACAAATACACAAAGGCTCACGAAATTTTTTCAGCGAAAATTCGGAGCATACTCAGCTTTTTTACAGTAGTCTTCTTTTTCTGATCCCAACTTTGGGATCTTAGAACATAAAGGCTAAAGTCAAAATTTCAATGTAAAATAGGTCAAATGAAAGGACCTCCATCTTCTATAAGAATCATCAATTTTGTACGAAATTAGATTTAAACGTACACACATATAGTAAGCCTTTACAAATATTAAAAAAATTTTTACGCTTAAATACACAAAATACACAAAAATGCAATAATTTTGGAATTTTTAATTTTGAAATCGTACAGCTGAGATATAATCTCGAAATTTTTTCAAAAATATTTGAAAGATTTACTGAAAATTTTACCCAATATTAAAAAAGAAACCGGGCCAGCAGGGTACCGAAAAGGCAAAAATTTTTAATTTTAAAATGCTTAGAAGTCGATCATTTTAAAACATTAAAATACAAATTAAGACACCAGTTTCTAGGTATTGTCTAGACTTTTAAGACCATGTTTTGATTTAATCGACCTAAGAGTTTACAAATGGCGAAGTTATTCCCAAATATTTTGATTCTGCCCCACTGTACACTGTATGTAGATTCAATGTTAACAATTAGTTATTTCTATAACGGATCAAAAGAAAAAATTTCGCGTATAAAGCATGGCCCTATCAATCCGGAGATTAAAAAAAAAATGCCAACTAGAATGTGAAGCTAATACTTCACAATAGAGTAAGGTTGGAAAATACAATATCAAAATTGAAAAAAAATTAATTTTTCTAAGATAATTTGACAATGGCTAGTGCAAGTATATTCAAATTAAGGGAAAAATTTTCCAAGTTTTAGCCATTTTTACTCAATATAAAATTTTTTATTTTATCGTCAACAAAACTTTTACACACCGCACTTAAGTATTTGCTCTACATGTGAAATATGTAGTCTTTACCAATTGAATAGTAAGGACTTAAATAATCCTAAATTTTCATTTTTATCTTCAAGTCGCATGCTGTTATTGAAAGCATTCAGACATGTTATTAAATCAGCTGTTTATTTTTTCATAAAAACCTTCAATTAAATTAAATATTTCTTTGTGATTTAATTAATATAGTCATTAAAACGTAAAAAATATTGGGGTAATAATCCTCGATTTAAAATGCAGAGATCTGTTAGTAACAATCGGTTCGATGTGCTCTCTGCTCTAGGAGACGATGATGTTTCAAGCGTTGAAAGTGAAGTCGCCCACGAGGTTGTTAAAATTCCACTAATAGTTGTTGACAATTGTTATAAATTTACTGAGGTTATAAATCTTGTTGGTAAAATATGTAAATATAAAAGAATTTCCATCGGAACTAAATTAATACCGAACTCGAAAGCTGAGTATGATGAAACTGTAAATAAACTAAAGATTGCCCAGATGAAATTTGTCACTCATCCTATAAAAGACAATAAAAGCTTTAAGCTTATGCTGTTCGGTTTACCACAAGTTAGCTTAGAAAGCTTGAAAAGCTTAAAGCTGAAGCCTCGATAATAGAACTTGACTCCAGCCTCGATAATAGAACTTGAACTTGTGTTACATCAAAAACAAATAGACATAGTTTGCATAAATGAAACATTCCTCAAAGCTAATCACAAATTTAAATTAAGAAACTTTAAAGTCTATAGAGAAGACCGTACTACTCCATTCCATATGAACGCATTTCAAAATATCCAACAACAAAAGTCGAAAATGTATCTATAATAGTTACCATATATAATAGACCAATAAGATTTACTTCTGTTTATTGTCCAAACTATACAAATGATTTTGTTATTGATATAAACATTTTAACCAAAGCTACAACTGATTATTTCATATTCGGAGATTTAAGTGCTTACCATACAAACTGGAACTGTTTTAAAAAATACACGGCAGGCAATAAACCTTTTAATCATCGAATGACCTCTCGTTACTATATATATTCTCCTAATTCATTCACTCGTTTCGGTGAATCGTCAAATCCGCGACGTCCATCTGTTGTTGATCTTATTCTAACCAATTCCAACTTAGATTTTTCACAACTGGAAATACATCCAGAAATTCTAAATTCAGATCATATACCCATGACTTGCACAATATTTGGTTCTTTAACAGAAAACTCTATTAAAATTCCACTTTATCATAAAGCTAATTGGAAAGAAATAGGAAAAGGATAGATAATGAGTTTAGAAGAAATAACTTTCAAGGCATCGAACTCAAATGTGGAAGAAACACTTTCACAAGTCTGGCAAAGAAAACTTTCCAGTCAAACTTTATTTTTAATTTCACAAAGGAATAAATTTAGCCGAAAACTTCAACGTTCAAATAATTACTCAGAGATAAACATAATTACTTCTTTATTAAAACAGCTGACCACACTAATAAATTTGAACATAAACAATGACAGAAATAAAAAAAGGTAATAAAAAGTTTTGGATGTTGACGAAAGCAATAAAAGGCAATAAAAAAAAGCGTTTGCCTTTTAACAATAGATGGTGTTGTAAAGCATAGCAATAAAAAAAAAGCTGAAATAATTTCGGAAGTTTTCGAAAATTGTCACAGAGCAACATGCAATATGACTTCCGCAGTAGATTATATTGTAGAAAAACACATAGACTGATTAAATGCTCAAAGTATCACAGATGTCATGCAGCAAAACTTGACATCAGTGGAAGAAGTAAAATTTTTAAAAGGCACACTGAAAAACTCAAAAGCACCTGGATTGAATGGAATAAAGTATTGAAAAATATGACAAATAATTTTTACACACTAATTACTCAAATTTTCAACTGGTGTTTGACAAAAGGTTATTTCCCAAATATTTTTAAAACAGCCAAAGTAGTCCCAATTTTAAAACAAGGAAAGGATGCAAAATCAATAAAAAGTTAACGTCCAATAAGCATGCTGAATTGCTTAGATAGAGTCTTCGAAAAAATCATGAAATATTTTTACTTGAACGAAACAAGCACGATTAAAGTAAATTAAGATAGTATTTATATTTAAAATATGTTTAATCTAAAAGTCCTAGGACGATATGGCATAACATTCATTGCATACGAGGGTATAATTGCACAAGGTATTTTGCAAAATTTTTTATTTGACTGACGCATGAAAACTTACACGTGTGCTTAGTTTCTGTCTAGTCTACGAGGCTAGACGTGTAAAGCCTTTTTGTAATTATTTTGTATTACCGGTTCTTCAGTTCCCGTAAATATGACACACTGAACTCACACTGTGGAACAAATTGAGGTTAGCAAAAGTTAGGCCTATTCTGAGCTTGAGTGGTGAAAATAGAGGCTTAATTAGAAGACCCGTATCGCGGCATTTGTTGATGTTAGTTCGAATTTTTTAAAGATCAAACAGAAAGCAAAAACGACTTAGTTTAAAATAGAAAATATTTTTTAAACAATTAAAAACAATCATTTTCTAAATCAATTTTTTTTAATTGTTGCAGAGATCTCTAGCAATAATTCGGCTTTTACAGATTTAAAAAATATCAATAAGTCGACGACTTATAGCCAAAAAACCAATATGCTGAAAATCGGTATTTGACTGCAAAACAAAAACTCGAACTAACATAAACAAACGGCGCGATACGGGTCTTCTAATTTAGCATTTATTTTCGTCTCTCACTCTCAGAATCGACCTTACTTTTGCAAACTTGAATTTGTTCCACAGTGTAATTAACACTGAATATGAGAGCAGTCGCATAAGGCCTTTTGCAACTCTTTTTTATTGAAATCTGGCTCAAGATAAGAACATAAAAGCTAAAGAAGATTTTATTTATGCATTTTAATGTGAGTTTACGTCTTTAAATTACTTTTTGCAACTTTCTTGTAATAACTTTATTTTAATAATTTATAATAAAAAAATATAAATGGACGCAGAAGTTTTTTAAAAACTTCATGTCAAGTTGTTAGTTATTTTTATTTTTAAAACAGCATTTTATTCAAAATACAAACATACATGCATATAATTCCCGACTCACAACTTTAATGCGTCTTTTTTGTTAACAAATTGTCAATGTTGACAATCAACCGTTATTTGTTTTGATTTGGTATGAAAAAAAAAACAAATCAAATAATGTTATGATTGTCATTAAAACAGGCTGTGTTTTGATTCATTCAACGTGTTTATAATTCTTATTCAATTCTCTATGTTTCATATTTTTACAAGAGAGTATTTGTGTAAGTGTAATGATTTATGGTGAGTTGAAAAACGTACGTACTCATGCAGATCTCTATTATTTACCAGTGATCTTGTCCAGTACAAGGCCTTTTGTCAAATCTGCATGTTTAACTAATACCCTTTATATACCGAAGTTCATTTTGTACGAACGCATGATAGGTCTATAAAAATTTTGATTGTACGCCTTACAAAAATTTATTTAAAAATTAAAGGGTGTCCCCATAGGTGACGTAAATTGACCAATGTGTGCCTATCTTTTGAACCGTCATAGGCAAACGCTTGAAAATTCGACTGAGTTTCGATTGCCATGACCGTTATAGTAACAAGTATTAATATTCAAAATTATAAATTAAAGGGTGCCCCCATAGTTCATTTACTTTTATATATATGGGCATACTTTGAAACAGTAGAAGACAGACGCTCAAAATTTACAGCGAGCCTGTAAATCTAACTGCGCTATAACAACAAGTATAAAATTTGGATTTAGAAATTAAAGGATGTCCCAATAGTTTTAAATTGTTATAGGCAGACCGCTTAATTGCTAGGCCCGCTATATCAAAGAGTTTATAATTTGAATTTAGAAATTAAATTGTCCTCCCATTATTGATGTAACATAAAAAGTAAAAAAATAGCAAAAATATTTTATTGTTTTATTTTTTTACGTTTTGTTACCTATGTAATGAATATACCTACATACTCGTATGCAGTAAGTAAGTTATGTATGAAACAGAATACAGATGGTTTTTTAGTTTCATTTTCATTTTAAAAGTTAGGACAATATAGATATATTGGTAGCATTGCATATACAGCATAAGTGTTTCGTTTATATATAAAGTTATTGTTAAAAAAAATAAACATTTTAAATTTTTTCCATGAAGGAAAAGTTTTATCCGTGTCGCTCACTCGAATCGATTTATACATTTTTAAATTTTTATATTTATTTAACCAATTATATATCTCAAGATAATTTGTTTTAACCTAAATTAAGAGATATTTTGTATAATTTAGAGGATATTGCTCGTATCTTTGGACCCTTTCCAGGAATATTAAAACCAGATAATACCCCGATTTGAACTGCAAGGGTTGTAAAAGAGTGTCAACATTTTAGATTAGCTACCGTACTCTTCTATCTTGGATATCATAGACAATGTGTGAAGACTGCTTTTTCGCAAAGTGTATGAAAAAACGTCTGGCAGACAATATGAAAGAAAAACAGGCTTCTAAAGGAATTAAAAAAGTTTGAGACAAAGTTTCCTTGTCATTAGTCGAGAATTTTTATAAATTTCTCCCAGTCGTATTTTTAAAGCTTAATCAAACAAAGAAGGGCACACTCATTATTAAATCTTAATTACAACATTATTGAAGGTCTCTTAGTCTGTTTTAATTATTCCAATGAACTTTTACTTGTTTAACCGAAGAAGAAGGTTATCAATAGGTCCGAATGTTCCTTATTTTAATATTTGTGCCCGCAGAAATCATTTATTTTTAACCCGAATTTGAAATTTTTTTCTTTGTTTGAAAGGTATTGATTACAGATTAGTTTTAAAATTAGTTCATAATTGAACTCGTATTCTTATTTACAAACTTAGTTGGTTAAATAGATGATGTTTATAATTACACAACTAAGATAAATAGATGCGAAGAATGCTGATCAAGTCCGTAGCGGTAGCATTACATTCTGCTAGCGTCTAATTTTTCTTGTTTTCTTTGGAAAACCTCCGCATACATTAGTAAAACAAATTTTGTTTTTAAAAAGATTTTTATAAATTAAGTTAAATGAACTAAAGCCAAAATAATTTCGATTCATTTATAATATTCACAGTTCGAATCTTAATTAAATAAAAAAAATTAAATTAGTTCATAATTTAAAAAATGAAAGGGTGTTCCCATATAATATACATGTTTTTTACGTGTACTATGAAATGTTATAGGCACCACTTTAAAATTAAGCAAACTGCATATCACTTTACCTCCCAATAGCAAAAATGTAATACAAAAATAAATATAAAAATTAAAAGGTGTGCCCTTAGAGCACGTCGATTTAAAACTGGACAAAATGGCGATTTCTACGACCTTTATAATAACAAGTATAAGTGTTCATTTTTAAAAATTAAGCGGTGTTCCAATAGATCATTTAATATGATATATATGGCCACACCTTTAAATAGTTAAGGAGAGTAGGTTGAAATCTACAAAGTACCTGCATTGCTAACTTTGCTATGACAGCAAGTTTAAAATTTGGAATTGGAAATTAAAGGATGTCCCAATTCTTTATGAAATTTACAGGGCCTTATATTGCTCAGGTCGTTATAAGAAAAAATAAACAATTTTTATTTAGAAATTAAAGAGCGTTCCCTTTATTGATGTAATTTGTGCTATTTGCTGTCATGTGCCCTGTACAGTAACAAGTAATTTATTTCTGGCTAATGGAGTTTAGTCAGCGGGGCGGCCAAGAAAAAGATTACTACAATATTCAAGAAACAAAAGTAAACAAAAACAAAAAAACCAATTTGGCCCAAATCCTTTACAGAATCCACATATAGCTTACATTTAATTTTCTTCATTTTGGCACTGCTCACAAACTCAATTTGGAAAACGTGTTAATAGAGAGCAACAATAGTATTCCCCTGTTAATTTTAATATGGCGTTATTACATGCCAATTCTCTATTAGGCCGCTTTGACCAAAATTCTTTACACAAATTTAATTTTCGTAATTTTTTCACTACTCAGAGACTAAATTTAAAAAAAGTAATCATTTAGTGAATTGTATTTACCCCAGTTAACATTTTTCATATGGTGGTAGCATGCCAACTCTCCATTTGGCCGTTTTGATGAATTTATCTCGGACAAGAAAATATCAATAAAAATAATTTTTGCTTTAAATTGCTTAAATTTTATTATTATTATAATTATATTTTCCAACTACAATATTCTTTTATGACGTTACGTCAAACATATATAACTTCACATATGTTTTGCGCGAATCGTTACTTCACATAATTATATATTTCTTTTCACACACATAAAGTTTCATATACTGTCATCTGCAGCATCATATAATTCTTGCGAAACAAAACAGATTTAACTGTCTGTCCATAACAGTTCAAAAGTATGGCCACATGCATAAAATAACATTAACTATAGAATTAGATACTTGCTGTTTAAGTAGACTTAGCATCATGTCCTTTGTAAATTTCAACCGTCTGTATATAACGGTTTAACAGTTTGGCCATATACATCAAATTGTAACATCCTTTAATTTATAATCTAAAATATTTATACTTCTTACTATACCCAGCAAAGCAGTCGAAATTCTGTCTTAGCTGTTGTGCTAAGTCTGCTATCGCAAATATGCAGGTTAGAGATGGAATATAAAGGTGCCCCAATAGCATATGTGATTTCATGAATGTGGCCATACTTTTGAACCATTACAAACAGACATTTAAATCTGTTTTGAAGTAGGTTTTTTTTCAGAATTATTAGATTTAATTTTGTATTACTCTTTGCCATTGGGGCCTATAAATATACTCAGTTTGTTTTAATTTTACAGTGATGCCCCTTACGATTCATACTACATGTAAAAAACATGTATATTGTTAGGGGCACCCTTTAAGTTTAAAGATTATAAACTGTTTTTAAAACGGGACTAATCTGCAAGCATCACCTTTCAAATAAAAAAAATATTTCGTTTTTTATTATGTGATATGCGTGAAGATAACTTTGGCACGTACACGGTAAATATTACTTTTCTATTTTTAATGTATACATGACTTGGAGAATATTAATAATTTTATGTGGAATGTTTTTTGGTTTGGCATTATTGCAACTATCTTCGTATTTCAGTTGATTTACATTTTCACTTGTTTATGTAAAACATAACAAATTAATGAACTTGTTTATGTGACGAAATGTTTTAAAGAAGAGCACAAAGATTTGTATTATAAGCTGATTTAACTTACCTTAGGATTTAATCCGGAACCCTGCCGTAAAAATGTACCGGTTATAAACCAAAAACTGTTCGATACTGAAAATTGATTTTCTACAATATCTGAATCTTTTAGGCAAGGATGTGGACTATTCCATTCGTATGGTGAAAATCGAGCCATCACAAATAATGTAAATGAAACTAAAATATAAGCTGCTAAAACATATAACCATATTTCCATAGCCAGTGGGTTCATAAAGGAGAATAGACGTGTGGGCTGGCTGGTAGGTACCTGCAGAGGTAATAATTTTAGGATATCAAGTAAAACTACATAGATAAGTAAATGGTTTTGATTAGCATCAAAAACAAAGAAATATTTTCGATCACAATCATTACCATACGACTATGCTTCTATAGTTATTATGAAGGTAAACAAGCATTATACTGTAATGATATTACATACCTTAAACAGTATACCGATTCCAAGATTCATGAAAGGTTTTGTAAAGTCTATAACACTTTCTCGGGCATAGTTAATCGTCATGGATGCTACAGCTAAATCAGCACGCTAAAAACAGAACCAAATACAATGTTGTTTTACTTATTATTATTTCATTCTATTTTTATTGGTAATATACATTTTTCTGAATATATCCATAGTCTACAATCTTTGAGCTGCAACATAATATTAATTGTAATTTATTATTATTATTTGTTAATATCATTTCTATTATCGTTGTTATCCGGGGTTTGCTAGATCCTCCTTTGGAGTACTCCCATTAGTCGAATTGGGAACGCTTACCATACCCTTTAATAAAATAATTAATGGAACAAAACAATTTAATGTTTTGTTATTTTATTATTTCGTTGTTTTTTTTTTATTTAAAATAATAATTTCAAATATAAAATATTTTAAATGAAAATATAAATTAGGTTTTGTATCTTTTTAATATTTTTTAACAATTGAAACTAAGTTAAAAAAAAAATAACAATCCAAAAATAATTTATAACAGTAAATTCAAACTTATAAAAAGAAAATACAAATATATAAGGTATTTAAGGGATAGAGTAAAAAAGAATATATATTTATATAACTCTTTTGATATAGGCTACCGACTGTTATATCGTAAATAGCGCGAGTGGTATTGTGACGAAAGGGCTTTTAGACTAATCCAGAAGCTACGATCGTCCCGTTAAAACCTTGGCAAGGCTTGAAGAACGCTCAATGATTGTCAGGACTAAGGCAGACCTCAGTGCATTCACAGAGGACCTCGGGGTCAATAAAAGGCGGGCACCTGCACAACAAACGGAGATAACGGCTTCAAGCGGGGACCCATAAGACTAAAACTAACTGTTCAGATAAACATAAAGACGATAAAATAAACCCTTCTTTGCTCAAGCGGAAAAGTAGTAAGATCTCCAACAAAAGGGGAAACACAGGGAACTAAGACGAGCAACCTTCCAAGAAATGAGTTGGACTGTAGTAGTGTCACAGCACCGTGAGAATCAAGCAGACCTTCAATCATCGTCCGTACCAATGCAGGTAATGAGCCTAATAAAGAAAAAATCTTCGATACGCCTACTACTGGGAATGGCGCAACCCCTCGAGCGGAATTGGCCACACAGAGAAACATTCCAATATATAGCTCGAATCGGCATGAAAATGAGGGCAGAAAAAGAAAAAACAATCGAAAAATTCCGTAGCATGTTTTGGAAAATAAGACTTACTATGAGCAAACGTTCAAACTGGAATATTGGAGCTAGAGGAACTCAACGATACAATGAGCGATTACCGAAAAAACTCATGGAAGAAAGCTAAAACGAAAAGAGGTAAGAATAACCATATATTCTAGGGCGAAACCCCTAAAAAAGCAGAAGTTTGCAGGTCTACAGTATCACACAACGGGCGCCAGCTGCAACGATAAGACTAAAAAAGATACAAAAAGAGTACAAAAAATGACGAACAAAGATCAACGGAAAGCTCTAAAAATCTTAAGACACTTAGAAAAATAAAAAACGCAAGTAAAAAGAATAAGCGACTAAAAACTTTCAAGAATCGCTTTGACACAGCTATGCTGAGTTCGTTATGAGTCTTAAGGAAACAGTGAAACCAGAGGATGCTAAGGTTGTACTTTGGTCATTTCGAAGGACAGAAGCATGAGCAATTCTTATGGAGCCAGAAAAAGGATGAATGAAGGAACAATTTTGCGAAGTTGTTAAAGACACCCTAGAAGATTCGGAATTCTAAAGATATAAGACCGTAAGTAAAACTCGAAATCCGGGATCAGAAGGTATTTTTTCATGGGAGTTCAACTGACGAACGCGAACTAATAAGATCAAAGCAAAGCTTTTCTGTTTCTTCCCACAAATGGAGCAACTAACCTTTAGAACTGAAAAGAATAAAAATTGTATAGATTAACTGCAGACTCTCCGATGAAATAAGGCGATACTTAGATGATTTGGACTTGGACACATGCAAAGAAAGTGCAAACGCGCAGGCAGAAAGGAATGGGGATGAGTATTCGTTAGGCGAGAAGAGGCATATTATGAAGCAGTGCAACGACCCACTAAAATGCTGTATTTCATCGAACGAAAGGAAGACTCCTGTGGATCATATACCTGGGCCAAGCACGAGCCGAAAATCACTGTAAAATGAAAATACTACAAACAAACAGGCATAGAAAAAATGGCAGCCGTACTTCGGCCACAAATATGCATCGAACAGGAAGTAGTATTGCTATTATTAGCGAACAGTATGTTAGGAGGACAAATGGATCGTGGCTCGAGGATGAAACTCAGCACGAAATTTTCAACAGCAAGAAAAAACTAAGGGAAAAACTTCGCGGGGACATAAACAATAGATTGAAAGGTTAGTCGACAGTGTGTTTAATTGTACATGAAATGCTCAAATTACGCGCAAAAAGCATTTATAAAGCAAAGTTAAAGTTTTAAAATATTGAACTTCAAGAATTATTTATTCAAACTTTCGTGAACTGCATTATATATATAGTTCTCTCTAACAAAACTTTCTTCAGTATTAAAAAAAATTAAGATAATAACAACACAATTTCATACCTTTCTGCCAACATCAATATCAGCAATAAATCGTTGCCTAAAAATGTAGAGGCGAGAAGAGTAGAAATATGTCATTAACAAATCGATATCAGGAAATTGTGCATGTGGAATTACATAAACAACAACAATCGAGTGGTAAAAAACAAACAACTGATGATGAGGAAACAACCTGCCCTAAATTCGGGTTTTATTTCAATAAAATCGACTGCGACAAACGTTTTAGGGAAAATAAAAGTCAGCATTAACAACATTTTAATTTCAAATAATACATGAGAGAAGAAATGGAAGTGCATTTGTTAAACTCACTGAGACAATATCAAATTTAACCTGTAGAGTTAGTGAACTTTAAAAAATGATAATGATGGAAAAGATAAACGAATAAAAACCATGGAGAATAAAGTATTGTCTCCTAAAAATAAAATATTATAAACAACAACAACATAACTGCAGTAACGGCAATAAAACAATTGCTTCTTCAGTTAGCGTAAATGTTCACGAGTCTGATATAAATATAAATAATATCATAAATTCACGGGCTAAATGTGACTTGTTCAAAAACAATCAAGAGCTAAATTCTATATACGAAGATGATAATAAAAAACTAAGAACACAATAACAACACCTTTATATTTTTAAATAACCATTTAACTATTAACATAAGGTGGCTGTTATGGCTAGCAAAAGCAAAAGCTGTGGAAAATTGTATAGGTTCAGGGTTCAGATTGGCTCGCTCTTTTGCTCTTGCGCACTCTTATTCAAGCTATGCGCAAAATAGCGAGCGGAAAAAAAGAGCCAATCGTTTATGCGCATTGCGCTTGCTCCTCTTTTCATGCTCTGCGCATTGAGACAAAAGAGCACCTCTTTTGCTCGTCTCCTTTTGATAGTAACAGTGGTTCGTTTGAAAATTTAAAATAACTTCGTGGTTGTAAAAAAAGTACATGGAAAAATTAAAAAATTGCGTGTACGGACGGCAAAATAGTACATGTTACGATAGACCAAATATAATAACATTTTTTATTGTTATTATTATTGGGTTTTTTAGTTGAAATTTAAGTCTACCATTGCAATTTGTTTCTGATTATTGGTAAGTGGTGGAGTTCCTTGTAAATTTAAACAAACGTTATGTGAATGGCTCATTAATAAAAATGTGCAATAAGTGGTGTTATAAAAAGTAAGGATTAAGGGTAATAATTTGCTTAGCTTTAACATTATTGCAATTATACCTACAGAAGGAATTTTTGATGTTTACTTGTAGGTATCATAAAATAATTATTTTTATTTGGGTTCTGTTCTGTTGTTACTAATTAATATTGGAAAGTGTTTACTTCAGTACTTAAAAAGAAGCAGCGAAAGAGTAAAAAAGAGTATAAGATGAGAATGTTAATAAATTTGTTACTACTTTTGTTACTGGCAAGAACAGAACAGCTTAATCTTGTTCTGTTTTACAAAATAAGTTAATAAATATTAAATACTATTCTATTAAAAAATGAAAAAGAAACTTTCAACTGTCATTTATGTAAAGAAGGAGATGGAGAAATAAGGAAAGAGCTAAATATAATTAAAACTGAGCTGAAAAAACTAGAGAAGTTAGAAAAATTGGATCAGCTGACTGAGTCGATAAACTTCATGTCAGCAAAGTTCGATGAAGTATTGAAAGAAAAGGAAAATAAAAAATGGAAAACTGAAATAAAAACTTTAAAAACATCTGTAAAAATACTGAATGATTATCGAGTTCAAAATGATTGTGTCATAAGAGGATTGAAAGTTGGTGCCAAAGATACTGCAATGGATGCTGTAGTTAATCTTTCTAAGGATGTTGGTGTTGATTTTGAACCGAATGCTGTTAATGCTGCATATTTTCTTAGAACTAAAAAAGAATCTGAGGATGGTAAAAAAACTGTTGTGGATATATTCTTCTTCTAAATTATATAATGAACGACTGATGGCTTCTAAATCAAAACTGAAAGAAAATGAAAGTACAAGGGAGGTGTTTGTAAATGATTTTCATAGCAAGGAAACTATGAACCTTTTTTATTATGCCAAATCATTAAAAACTATTGGTTTTCAACATATTTATGTTAGAAATGGTAGAGTCTATTGTAGAAAAAGTGATATTTCAAAACAACAGCTTATCAGAGATGAAGATGATGTTGATAATATTTTATTGGAAGCAATTACTATTAAACATTGGAAGAGAAGATCTATGATTAATAGCAGAAGAGTTGATGATGCAAATTCAAGTGATGATGGCGATTATGGTGCTGCTTACGTGTCCCCTTAAAAAGGAATGTATATACATTTTATTTGTATAATTTATTATAATTTTTCTATTGTTTTATGATTTAAAATCAATATTTTCAACAATTTGAAAATTTTAAAACTTATTTTTGTAATCTGAATTTAAGTTTTCTTAACATTATTAGTATAAATATCAGAAGCGTTTCCTCAGTTGATAAATTTAATAAATTTAAATCGTTGATAGCAAGCTTTCCCAAGTTACCGGATATAATAGCTGTCCAAGAAACTTGGTTTCAGAAGGACATTGGAACGACTATATATATTTATAAAAACATACAATTTAGTATTGAAGTATGCAAGAGTAGTAATTTTGTTGAGCTTATAGTTTTGACTTTGAATAGTGTTAAAGTTAAAAGCAAACCTTTGAAGATATTGTCATTTTATCGATGCTGAAGTCTAGCGTAAATGACTTTATTAATAGTTTTGATAGTATTTTAAGCGAACATGCACGGAGTCCAATAATTATCGTTGGAGATTCTAACATTGATCTCATTCAAAATCCCATGAGGTCAAGGATTGTAAGAGCGAACATAACTGTTTTATTTGTAATCAAAGACACCATACTTTACTTCATCGCAATTCGCCTACTGAGAATCTGGTGACTCATAATTTTAATTCAAGGTCAATAGTGCATACTGCAAATATAGAAGAAATAGTGCATACTGCAAATATAGACAAGTTTTTCACCTTTCACAGAATTCGTCTGTTTTACTAGGAACTGCAATGGTTTCTATTATTTGCCACGATACTATGTATCGAGCTAGGGCCTTAAATGACCCCGCTTCAGAAGCTTCATTTATTTCAGAATGTTTGCGAAATCAGTTGCGACTTACGTCACATTCTACGAATGTCAAGATTTCCGGCGTAAATAAAAAAGCTTTTGCAACCTCTAGAAAAATTTGTCCGATTCGAGTAAGATCTCCATTGCCATCGATTTCAGGTAATTTACCTTCGTTTCTTTGTCCTTCGACTATTAGGAGTGAATTACCTGATATAAAGTTGGCGGCTGTGAATTTTTACAAAAGTAGGCCAGTTGACATTTTGCTTGGTGCCGATTTGTACCCAAAAATAGTTCTTGGTGAGGTTCGCAGAAATGTTGTTGGGTCTCTTATGGCTCAGAAAACTGTCTTTGGATGGATTCTGACGGGTCCCATTGATGTCTTAGTTAATGATTCTATTAACGTTTTTTTCGACTGCTGTTGCCTTTACTGATGAGGATAATTTGAACCAAAATCTTTTGAGATTTTGGGAAATAGAAGAGACACAAAAAAAGAAAAATTATGTGTTCTTCGGATAAGATTTGTGAGGAGATTTATCAGAACACCACTGTCCGTGATACTACAGGGAGATATATTGTTTCGCTACCATTTAAACCAGAATTTCCTCATGAAATTAATCTGGGAATATCAAAGTCTGGCGCTATGAAACAATTTATTAGAATGGAAGCTTCACTATCTCGTAGGCCAGAAATAAAGGTCATGTATGATAATGTCTTAAACGATTATTTAGATTTAGGCCACCTTCTGCCGACTGAAGTTAGTAGCGGAGCTGTCACGGATTCTTGCTATTTGCCACATCATCCCGTAATTAAACTAGAGAGAAAAACGATAAAATTAAGAGTCGTTTTTAATGCATCAAATAAAACATCCAATGGCAACAGTTTAAACGATTGCCTTTTTGTAGGGCCTACCCTTCAGGCTGATTTAGTGAATTTAATTTTACGTTGGCGTACATACGAATTTGTATTTAACTGTGATATTTCGAAAATGTATAGGCAAATTCGTGTTCATTCGTGCCATACGCCATTTCAGAGGATTCTTTATAGATCGTCCACTGACGATCAAATAACAGACTATGAATTACAAACGGTAACGTTTGGGTTGAATTGTGCTCCTTATTTGGCAATTAGAACTTTATTGCAATTAGCTGATGATTGCGAAGAAGAATTTCCTTGGCTTCAAAGATTTTGAGAACAAATATGTATGTTGATGATGTGTTGGCTGGAGCACATGATATTTGTAGTGCTTTGTTGGCCAGAGATCAGTTGAAGGATGCTTTGTTATCAGCTGGTTTTGAATTAAGAAAATGGTCATCAAATAAAAAATCGATTTTGAATGACTTGTCTCCAGATCATTTAGTAGATGCAAAAGTTTTGTCATTTATTATAGATTTATTTTTTTTCAAAGTCAGTCCGCCAAAGATAAAGTCTGAATATACTAAAAGGAAAGTACTGTCAATTATAGTCAAATTTTTTGATCCCGTTGGCTGGTTGAGCCCAGTAATTATTACAGCTAAAATTTTAAGGCAACGTACCTGGCTGGATAATATCGGTTGGGATGATTTACTCACATCCTCTACGGTAAGGGAATGGCTAAAATTCGTGGAAGTTTTTCATCAGGTGAATTTCATTCAAGTGCCAAGATGGGTAAATTATTCAAGATCCTCGTCTGTTGAACTGCATGTTTTCTCAGATGCCTCTGAAAAAGTATATGCTGGGGTAATTTATATTCGAAGTGAAACACCAAATGGGGATACAAATGTTCATTTGTTATCCTCTAAGACAAAGATCGCACCACTTAAATCTGTTTCACTACCCCGTCTGGAGTTGTGCGGAGCGGTTTTGGCATCGGAATTATTGAAGGGTATCCTTAGCGAAATTGAGATTACGATCGAACGTGTTTATTGTTGGACAAATTCAACAATTGTATTGGCTTGGCTACGGAAACCACCATGTACGTGGACCACTTTCGTTGGTAATAGGGTTTGTCGTATTCAGGAAAATGCTGGAAATCACAATTGGTTTCACGTTTGCTCAGAAGACAATCCTGCTGATCTGGGCAGCCGGGGGGTGAACCCACTCACCTTATCGCAAAGTGAATTGTGGTAGCATGGGCCAACTTGGTTGAGGGGAAAAAAGGAACATTGGCGTGTACATACCCTCACGAATATCGATACTGACATAGAAAGTCGAAAAGTAAAGTTTCATGCTTCCTTTTTTTCAGAATTTGGGGACATTTTAGAGAGATTTTCTTCTTTAGACAGGGCCATGAGAGTAATTGCTTACATATTTCGGTTTTTCTATTCCACGCACTCGGCTCATAAAGGTCGCTTCAAATATGAAAACTGTTTAGTGTCTAGTGATGAAATCAACATTGGCTGTGGTTGCTCAGGAGGTATTTTATGCCGATGATAAAATGCCATTGCCATCAAAGAGTTCGTTAATACCCCTAAATCCCTTTCTTGATGAACAGGGAGTGATGAGACTAAATGGGCGACTGGTAAAATCACCTTCGCTATCATATCGTGAACAGCATCCGATTATTTTACCTCATGGCTGCCGGTTCACGAGATTAATGGCCGAATTTATACATTTACTTACGATTCATGGAGGGAATCAATTAATGTTGCGAATCTACCGATGTGAGTATTGGGTACCTAGATTACGGACATTGGTCCGCTCTATTATTCGTAGCTGCAAACGTTGTATAGTTTATAGACAACGATCGTGTAGCCAAATAATGGCTGCTCTTCCCCCCGAACGTACCACTCTAGATAGACCATTTACGACAACAGGCTTTGATTTTGCTGGACTATTTGATGTGAAAACTTATAATGGCAGATCGTGTAGGATTACGAAAGGGTGCGTTTGTATTTTTGTCTGCTTTTCTATGAAAGCGATACACCTAGAAGCTGCATCCGATTTATCTACTGACACATTTTTAGCGGCTTTCAATCGTTTTATTGCTAGAAGGGGATGTCCTCAGACCATATTTTCGGACAATGATACAAATTTTGTTGGCGCGTCGAATGAGATTTCGAGAGAATTTAAAATTTTCCTCAAAGAATGTCAAGGCAGAATGTGTTCCGCTCTTGGTCATAAAGGTGTAACATGGCGATTTATACCGGCTGGTGCTCCTCACATGGGTGGTCTTTGGGAAGCCGGTGTGCGAAGTTTCAAGCTTTATTTCAAATAATAGGTGCAGTCTTGTTCTTTCACCTTTCAGGAATTTACTACGATTTTGGCGAGAATAGAGGCTTGTCTAAATTCTCGTCCTTTATGCCCTATGCCTGATAATCCTAACGAGCCAGTTGCTCTGACACATGGACATTTCTTGATTGGATCGGCTGTACTGGCTCCGCCAGAACCGACAATTTATGATAGCACGATAAGTTTAGCTTATCGTAAGATGAAAGCATTGATTCATCTATTTTGTAAAAGATGGAAGGAAGAATATCTCTTAGGTTTACACAAACGCCATAAATGGCAACATCCCCAAAGCGAGGTTTCGGTGGAGGAATAGCAGTTACCTGCAACTTCATGGAAATAAGGCATAATAGTTAAAATATATACGTGTACTGACGGTCATGTTCGCGTTGCCGATATTCGTACTCAAAACGGTATAATCACTCGTCCTATAACCAAGCTTGTAGTTATAAAATTATATCACTTTTTCGATCAATTTCAACTACTAACCTTTCTTTTTCCTAGTACGAGTAAAATGAACTCCACTACTCCAGCAATGCAAACCGACTTCTTTGATGATGGTTTATTGGATTATGAGGAAGCAATGGAAACCAACAATCCTGCCGCTGACTCAAAGGTTGGTTCTGGCGATCTCTCCAAACAAACCAATTCAATGACTATAGAAGAGGAGGTTGCGTGTTTGGAATTGGTAGCGGCGCCATCGTTTGTGCGGCCAGATGTGGCTGTCATGGTACCGCCTCAAGATAACCCAATCGTTGAAGCACGGGAAGTCCTGACTTTGAAGGCTGTGGTTCAGGCTCATGACGCAGATTCAAGCCCTGCCATTCCACACCCAGTTGTAAAGAGAGGAAGGTCGAAATGCCCCATTTGTGGCAAAAATCACCCTCTTCGATTTTGTTACAAATTTCGGGACATGAGCCTGGAACGCAAACTTCACTGCTTTATCACTTAAAACAAGAATTGAAAGAGATGCTGCTTTGATATTTGAATTTGCGTGATTAAATCGATTAGTTCTTAACCCTGATAAAACCAATACGTTTTAGACCACATGCTTTAAGTATGAACAGTGATTTCAACGTGTTTATTAATGGAAAAGCTGTTTATGAAACCCATTCCGTTAAGTATTTGGGAATCACATTGCAGGGTAACTTATCATGGAATTTACATATAACCGATTTGAAAAGGAAAATAGCTCCAGCAATTGGAATTTTACATAAATTAAAAAATAAACTGGATGTTAAATCAAAGATGATGATATGTAAATCTTTGATTTAATCGCATTTGAATTACTTAGCAATTATATATGCTTACAATAAAAATAACATTTCTCTGAAATCGCTTCAATGCATGCAGAACAGAGCATTAAATATTATTTACAAACTACCAATACAGTTTTTAACTGTCACATTGTACAAAGATATAAGCAAAACAATTTTACCAATTTATGGATTGCATGAGTATTAGGTGTTAATGTTTGTTTTTAAATGCATTAACCATATTGGTCACCAAAGCATAACATTTTCTCAACAGCAATTTAGTTTTAACAGACGAAACAGAACAAATTTAAGAATTCCTCGATGTAGACTAGAAACTACGCATTGATTACGTGGGTGCTGTAAAATTCAATAATTTACATGCAAATTGGAAATCAATTAATCGAATTTCGCTATTTAAATCGTCTTTTAAACAACACTTATTTAGCAACTTTGAAACGCTTTTGTAATTTTTTATTTTGTTTGTAAAATAGTTTTTATACTTATTTTTTGTAATTTAATAATCTTAACATAAAGTAAATCTTTTATTTGTACTTTTGACAATGAATTAATTTGCCAACTTGCGTCAATAATGCCTTACGGCGCTGAGGCCGAAATTGAAATGTAATGTAAATATTTTTGTACAAATAAAATTGTTTTCTGTAGAAAAGTTTTTTCTATAGAAAACAAAAAAAAAAAATACTTTGAATTGAAGTGTTTATTAGCACTTCCTACGAAAATATTTACATCACATCGTTGCTAGGCTAAAATGTTGTGGCTTTATTTGCCAAAACTTGTAGGACGATTTTAAAACCGAATATCTACAGCTAAAATTTTTTACAACCACACAGCACATAATATACATAATATTTATAGTTTTCGATTTTAAATACAAAATATTTTGAATTGAAGCTAACGGTTGTATAATAGTTAGAAGAAATCTGAGAAAACTATACGCAAATACACGCCAGGAAAATAAAAAAATAAACAAAAGAAATAGAATAAAATAAACTAAAAATTTAATAAAAAAAAAAGACGGAAAAATTTTGGCAATTTTGCAAAGTATTTGAAAAAAGGTATTCACAATCGATGACAAAGCTCTTGCAAATGCTAACTGTTGCAATACAAATGCTTTAAGCATCGAACACCGCTT
Organism: Gymnosoma rotundatum; assembly: GCA_916610165.2. Classification (NCBI taxonomy): domain Eukaryota; kingdom Metazoa; phylum Arthropoda; class Insecta; order Diptera; family Tachinidae; genus Gymnosoma; species Gymnosoma rotundatum. The sequence continues at coordinate 14,828,341 of OU744341.1, read as the reverse complement.
TTTTACTGTTTTAGATATTTATTTTTATAGTTGTTAGTTATTATCGTCACTTCGCCTTTACTTTGCTATTTTTTTTCCAGAAATGCGTTTATTCCTTTTTTATTTGGAATAGTAGTGTGTAAATTTTTATTTTACTCTATCGATGCTAGTTTCTGCCGGAAATTTATTGAACAGACCTAATTTTTACATTAGAAATTTGTGTTTGTAAATTTGGAAAAATTAAGAAGTTCGGTTTTAAAAGAAAATTTGCTTCTTTTTAACTGAAATATGGAACTCTTCCAGTCAGTACGATCAAGTTCTGACTTTGAATTTCCATTAAATACTCAAAAATTTTTCATTTCATTTATTTTGAAAATATTTTATTTTTCATTTTTATGCCATTTAGTTTTGTCATTGTATAAAATTTTCTCTCACTGAACACACTTCACAAGGGTTGTATGAGGAAACTTAATCAATTAATGACTCAATTAAGTACTAATTGAAATATTTATTAATTAATTTCTTATACGGTAAATTGAATTAAATTAGGGCGTTAATAGCGAAAATTCCTTTATCGCGCAATTAAACGTATGTCTGAACAGGGTATTATGTGCTAATAACACACACCAAAAAATTACAAGGTCCGGGCTATAAATTCTGATAGAGACAAAAAAAAAGATACGTGTATCGGCGTTTTTAAACGTTTACATCTGAATTTCATTTGAAAGGGGGTTAAAATTTCCCAGCTCTGGCACAACGGCATAAGAAATGTGTTCAGCAAATTTATGTAAAATGTTACGGAGAACATTTTTGTAGAAATGTTAACCCACTAACTTCTCAAGATATGGGCCTTTTTTGTCCTTCTTTTAAAAAAGAGCAAAAAACACCATTAAAACAGACTTTTAGAGGGTTGAAATGTTCCACAAAAATGTTACCCGTTAAATTCTACTATAAGTCCCTGAATACACCAAAAAGGAAAATTCAACCATAAAGTCAGAAATAAGACGCAACAAAAGAGAGCTTAGGGTTAATTTCGCATTAATTAAGAATTTTGTTATAAAGCAAATTTGGATAGCTTTAAGCGAATAAGTGCTTTTACCTTTATAGCGTTCTTCAATGGGTGCGCATGTCTGATGAAATTTTTCACTATGCTCATCAGATTCTGTTGGCAACTGCTTCTCAAAGTAATCCATATGGGAATTTAAAAAATGAATTTTTGTTGACATATGAACGCCTAGTTTTTCAAAAGCTCTAAGCATGGTGTCTACGTATATTCGAGCAGTAGGAGAACGATTTTTGCCAAAGACATTGTATATCACTTCCTTAATGCTTTTCCACGCATCAACCTCAACTGGTGAGAGCGTTTCGTCGAAGTAAGCGTATAGCATTAGCTTTCTTATATCTGGACCAACAAAAACACCTGTTGGTATGAAACCCATTTTAAGACTTTTAACAATAACAACGACATAAAGAACATATATAAACCTTCTTTAATCTTTGCTTCACATAATTTTGGAAACATTATTTTTAGAAAATTAAATACTGATCCATTTATATCCAGACATTTAACAAAGTTTTTTACCACACCAAGTTTGATATGCAATGGGGGTAAGAGAATTTTTTCAGTTGGTACAATGCTTGACGTACGAAATTGTGCTCTCCTAATGTTCCCTCAGCTCTCAACTTCCATTGTTTTTTGGAATATTGGTCACCCTTCCATCTGCTATCTCAAGTGCATAAAAAGCATCCGTACTTAACGCATCCGGCCTGCATACCTGAAAGGAAACAAACGACTTTTAAGTCACAGCAGCTCCGCCACTTATGGTCTTCATATTTTACGGAGCCCAGTATTAGTTTTATGGAATCATAGCTTTCTTTAATGTTCATTCCATAGGCAATTGGATTTTTGGTATTGTCGTAATACAGAAGTACAGCTTTTAGACTCTTCTTAGATACTAAATATACGCCAGTCCTCGTGGTTATACTCAAAACTCATTGCATTCATTATTCCTTTAATATTGTTGCAATAAGCAAACGTGTTATCATCGTTTACTGAAAAGAATGGCAGAAAGCTGTGTTGACGCTTACGAACGCTGGTAACATTGACACCAGGTTCAAGTAGATGAACCCCTTTCAAGTCTGCAGCTAAAATTTCAGATTTGTTTTTAGACAGATTCAGTCTCCGAGCCAATGCATTTAAATGCTCTTGGGATAACTTCGATTCCTGTGTAATCACTATCTGCGCAATAAAAGGTTCCTCTTTCAGCGATGGTTCCATCAACATAATGACTAGGACTTCGAAGTTGTAGCACAGGTACTGGGAGTTCGTCAGAATGCGGAAATGGCAGCATGACTGATGGTACAGTTTTGTATACAAAACTCTCTCGCCTATATCTATTCAACTTTAATATGGAAATATTTTGGCACACGTAGCACGTAGCGTCATTATGTTCACCTGGATCTAACCACCGCATAGGAATACCAAACTGCATTGAATTTCGTTGACCTTCAGCGAGAGTTCAAATATAAAACTATAGTTTTAGAACAAAAAAAAAAAAAAAATTAATTACCTTTGGACCACAAAATTAAGTCATTATAACAAATGCGACAGCAATGCTTCGGCGTCCACAGTTCATCCGGAAAAACTTCTAGCACAAAATACCTTTTATAGATGTCTTTAACTTTACTAATGAAAAACGTAACTTTATATTCCGGTATAGTATGTTTACCGCAGATATAGCAAAACAAATCTAATTTTTTCAAACAATTGGACATTTTTGCCAAAACAAATCTTACATGTAAACTGAGTTTCTTTCTTAATTAATTTAGTATTACTATAAGATGGTCAATCTTTTGAAACTTGAATGCAACTGATGCTATTAACAAAATTACTTGAATATTTAAACGGGCAAGAAAACACACAGCAAAGGACTCAATTTGCATAGAAGAGGAGTTTTTAACTAAAACATTTTAATTTTTAGTGTTCAATAACTACCTAATTCTATTTATAATATGGAAAACATCGATATTTATTATTGCAGTAATTCATACATACATAAGTATTATTTAACCTTTTTTACATTCCCAAATGCAATTTTAACAGATTTTTTACAATCGCAATTATTACCCTTTTCACATAACATTTGAAAGCATTTTCAGTTTCAACTGAAATTATTTACCTATTGCAATACCACTGATAAATATTCTAGTACCTGGTTTTATTTAGGGACATTCCCAAATTTGTGGAATTTTAACAAGCACAATTACTAATTACATTATTTTGTACATCCAAATTGACCTGATTTATCATAAAATTTAATTGCTTTTTCAAATTTATTATTCTAAATGAAACATTTTCCTTTTAACCTTCAATTAGAATTTTTTTATATTTACGTTTTTTTTTTTTTGGTCTATGGACATTCTCGAATTGGTTTTTTCTAAAACAGATTTTTTAAAACCACAATTATTATCCCTTTCCACACGTAATAAAATCTGGTTTATAAAAGGGCAGTAAGTAATAACAATTTTCGTAAGATAAAGGTAAAAGCATTCATTCGCTTATCGCTGAAATATGCTGGACATTGTATGATAATGAAGTGGAATTGCCTAGAGCTAAAAAAAATGTAATTAATGCTATCCAAATTTGCTTTAAAATAAAATTCTTAAAATTCTGACTTTATGGTTGAATTTTGTTTTTTGGTGTATTCAGGAACTTATAGTAAAATTTAACGGGTAACATTTTTGTGGAACATTTTAACCCTCTAAAGCTCTGTTTTAATGGTGTTTTTTGCTCTTTTTTAAAAGAAGGACAAAAAAGACCCATATCGTGAGGAGTAAGAGGGTTAACATGTTCTCCGTATCATTTTACATAAAATAAAATTAGCTGAACACATTTTATACCTAAAATGTAAGGGTCACATGGTTTTTTATTTCGTTAAACAATAAGAATGTGTCAGAGCTGGGAAATTTTAACCCCCTCTCAAATGAAATTCAGATGTAAACTTTCAAAACGCCGATACACGTATTTTTTTTTTTTTTGTCTCCTCTATTAGAATTTATAGCCCAGACCTTGTAATTTTTGAAAAAATTAGATTTTGTTGTACAGTGTAATCGATAATATAACTCTTGGTAGTATTGAAAATTGTAATGATATTGTAACTGATCACTTAAGTTATAGCCTATCTATCATTAATTTAATACACGTTTCTTGCGAATGAATTTTAATTTGTATAGACCAACTTCTCTTAACATCTTTGATATAATGACGTCAAATGGTATGCATAGTATTGTCAACGAATATTGATAAGATAAGAAGTATAAAACAAAAACATGGACTGATCATAAGTATATTTGTGATTAATAAAATAATATTAATGCACAGGATCATGTTGCAGCTATAAAAAATATCAGACCATTTTATGCTCTTTTTTAACCGACTTCAAAAAAAGAAGGAGGTTATAAATTCAACTGAATGTTGCTCTGTTAATGTTTGTGCCCGGAGAACTCACAGCCATACCTAAGTAATAGCGGAACGGTTTCTTCCACATGGATTTTACGCGGAAATGCCATACCTAACAAAAAAGCGCCAACGCTTTGTCAAAGTGATAAAACCAGTGTTATAATAAAAATAAAGACGTAAGTCTAGTTAACGGACGCAGCTAAAAAATGAAAAAAATTGTCTCCGAAACTAAAGGTCAGCCCAAAATTTTCCAAAAATATATATAACTTCCATAATCATTTTAAGAAGAATAACAATTCTGGTGTTTGTGTTGTGTTAATCAAAATTTTATAAAAAAACGAAAATTTGTTTAGTTTTTGTTTGTTTTTAATTATTACGTATTATATTAAACGCCTTATCAAAATCGGATTTTCCAATTGTAAAGCGATGCCAGCGCGTTATTTCGGTATGCTTTGTACAAAATGTATAGGCTGAGAACTTTTGACAGCAAAAAAACGCTTTCCGTCCTTGTTTAGGTATGGCTGTCAGTCATTATACTTACAGATTGGTCCAGTTTTAAAAATACCCCATAACATTAAAAATTAAAGGGTATCACCATACAAGACACATGTTTTTACGTATTTTTAAATTAAATAAATAAGGCTACGCCGAACCTTACATACCCTTCACCATATATATAAATCTAGTTTGGTGGAGTAACTCCAATCAAATAAACAAATATTGGGATGACACAAAACTAAGAAATAAGAAAAAAATTAAGTACTATACATATAAAACTTTACATAAAAACGTCTTCGGCTCTCAATTAGTTAAGCATTTTTTAAAAATTTTAGTATTTCCTTAAAAATCTCTTCAAAAGCTTTTAATTTATACCCACGTTGATATCTTAAAAAGTATGGTGCACAATCGTACTTTTTAACCGACTTCAAAAAAGAAGAAGGTTATCAATTCGATGGAATGTTGCTTGATAGTTGTGCCTGCATTATTCCGTTATTTCTGAACCGATTTTGAACTTTTTTTGCAATTTGATAGATTATATTAACAGATTGGCCCCGTTTTAAAAACAGTTCATAATCTTAAAAGTTAAAGAGTGTCCCCATACATCATACTGCGTACTACTATAGCTCCCAATAAAAAAAAGTAATACAAAAATAAATCCAAAAATCAAAGGGTGACCCTATCTAAGATATATTATAGACAAACGCTTGAAAATTGGACAGAATGTCGATTGCTGTGGTCGTTATAGTAACAAGTGTTAAAATTCAAAATTATAAATTAAAGGGTGCCCCAATAGTTTATTTAAATTGATGTATGTGGCCATCCTTGTGAACAGTACAATGTACCTGTATTGCTAACTCCGCTATAACAGCAAGTATTAAGTTTTAATTGGGAAATTAAAGGGTGACCCAATAGTTCATGTAATTTTTGAACTTTTGAATCGTTAAATCAGAACGCTGAAACTTAAAAGGGACCTGTGTTGCTAAACCCGCTATATCAACAACTTTATAATTTGAATTTAGGAATTAAATGGTTTCCCATAAATGATGTAAATTGACTTACATTTGCCTATCTTTTGAACCATTATAGACAAACGCTTGCAAATTGGACAGAACGTCGATTGCTATAAGCGTTACCGTAACAAGTATTATTATAAATTAAAGGGTGCCCAATAGTTCATATGGCCATACTTTTGTACCGTGTCCGATAGACGCATGAAATTTACAAAGAACCTGTATTGCTAACTCCGCTATAGCCTTAATTTTAAAATTTGGACTTGGAAAAAACGGGTGTCCTAAAAGTTGATGTAATTTGATGATATTGCCAAACTGTTGAACAAGTATAAGTTTGGACAAGTAGTTAGTGTAATTTGACGTACATATGTATGTGGCCATACTCTTTAACCGGTATAGACAGACAGATGAAATCTGATTTTTTTTTGCAAGAATTATATATGAAAAGTTCACGGGCCCGTAACTCGGCATATATGTTAATTTTTCTATTTTTTTAATCTCTATCGCTTTATATATTTGGTTCGCATGCCACTTTCATTCCACTTTTACCGAAATCAGTTTATTGATAACTTTTTAACGCAAACACAGATATCTCTAGAACGACTGCATAAATTTTTTTACAACCTATTGCATTTTCTTCGTCTAATATTCCTCTTTCAGAGTGTGTAAGCGTTATTTAAAAATATTTTTAAGTTTTTAAGTAAAAGCCAGTCTCATGCCACTTTCATTCCATTTTTAGAAAAACGCAGATATCTCTGGAACCACTACATATAATTTCTTACGACCTACTACATTTTTTCGCCTAATATCCCTCTTTCAGAATGTGTAAGTTTTATTTAGCAGTATTTTTAAGCTTCAAAGTAAGATTCAGTCGCATGGCAAGCGCATTTTTACCGAAACCAGTTTCATGATAACTTTTCAACACAAACGCAGATATCTCTGGAATCACTGCATAAATTTTCTTACAAACTAGTGCATTTTCTTCGTATAATATCGCTCTTTTAAAATGTGTAAGCTTTATTTAGCAATATTTTTAAGTTTCAAAGTAAGAGTCAGTTGAACGACACTTATATATATATATATATATATATATATATATATATATATATATATTCCGCTTGTAGTTTTAAAATATCCATTTCCGACCCCATAAGTATATATATATATGTATATATATATATATATATATATATATATATGTATATATATATATATATATATATATATATACATATATATATATACATATATATATATACATATATATATATATATACATATATATATATACATATATATATATACATATATATATACATATATATATATACATATATATATATACATATATATATATACATATATATATATACATATATATATACTTATGGGGTCGGAAATGGATATTTTAAAAACTACAAGCGGAATGACAAGCTTAAATATACGCTTTTTTCTCTTTTTGTGGTGAAAAGCATTAAGAGCATTGAACGATTGAATGAGTATGTCATCCAGATGTGTTCCGACGAGTTGAACACACTCTTCAAAACGGAGCCTTATATTCCTCGCCACACGCTGCAGTAAACTTGATTGAGCTGATTTGCTTTAAGTCCACAAAAGATTGGCGACCTAGGTGGTCATGGGATGTCCCCAAAGCGACTGAACAGTTTTTGGTAGAAATTTTCCAGAAACAAGCTCATCGAAGCTCTGGCTGTGTGTGCAGTCGCCCCATAGTGTTGAAACCACGTGCGTGATGATGGTTGAGCTCGCAGGTTTGGCAAAGATAATGCGTCGATAATTTTGTGTTTTTGGTCCCATGCATGGATAAGTCAAACTAAACAGTTACCCTGGGGTAATGCAATGGTTTTTAATGTTTCAATCGAGGGTTTCGGATTCTTGGAAACCAGTAATGGATTTGCTTTTGCCGCAGTAATACTTTTGATTTATTATTTTTAAATAATAAATATTTCATGAGAATATCATATATATATATATATATATATATATATATATATATATATACAGAAAAACTATAAACTTTTTATTCCGGAATTTGATAGTTTATAATTTTTTAATCATATTTAATCCGATATCTGGCTATAAGTTTAGAACTGAAAACTGTACAATTCGAATAACAAAATAAATTGTTCCAGTACGTGTAGTTTCTTTTCGTATATGTAAATTGTTGTTGCCATATTTTTCAAATAACTTATTCTTTGTTTTGTGTGTGCTAACAAAATGTTTGATAGTAATGCTAATATAGCTTTTGTATAAATATAATATTTTAAAACATAAATGACGAACATTAGCAACATTGAATATAATAAAAATGTATTACAATACTTTTTATGTTTTAACAGCCTTGAGAGTTATTAATTACTTCAATTTCTAAATTAATTTTATTAAGGCATATTATGCTAACAATAGTAAAAGGTGTCTACAGGTGATTGCTTACCATATTCAAATATTATGTGTTTCCTAAGACGAATTTATTTTCATAGGTAAGTTGCTAGGAGTTTCAAAAAGAATCTGTTTGAGGCAGTGTAGCGTATCTTTAGCACCTTTTGCACTTGGCCAAAATAAATTTATTTAATTCATTATACAAAATTACAAATAAGTGCAGAAAAAGGTTTTATCAATGAAAACGTAAACAAAATATGCTGAAAAAGATCATGTATATTTTCAAACTTAAAATGGTTTTTTCGGAATCTTATTATATGCAAGCATTGCGCTGTTTCTGGTATTCGATTAATTGGTTTTACAAGGTCCCTAATATCGTCTGTAACTTGGGATCTCTCAAGTTATTTGCTTATAAATATGTAATAAATAAATAAAATAGCTTGTTTTTGTAATTTTTGTCACGAAGTATATGATTGTATGCTTTTTCAAAGTTTCTCACTAATGTAGTAACTTTGTTTATTTTTAGCGTTTCCAATAATAATACTAATGTCCAGTTTTTGACTTCATATTTAAATACGCATTTAGCTATGATAAAAATGTGGCTGCATTACGAAATATCAAAATAAATCATCATTGCTTATGAAAAACAGTTGCTAACAACACAAGGAATTGCAAATTTTGTTAAAAATATTTGAAATATATTAAAAAAAATGCCAGCGATACTCATATATTTACTACCTAAACTTATTTTATTTATTAACTTAACTTTTTAATTACTATTTTCATTATGAAATGTGTTCAAAACCAAGGCACATTCATTTTACTACGTAGTAGCGGCTCTACAACAAATACAACATTGACAAAGACAACATGCCTTTTTATTGTTGTTTTGTGCGTTGGAAACGTCAAAAACACAAAGAGAAATGAAAGATAATTGCTTTCAATACATATGCTTGCCTTGTTTCGCAAACGCTTGTTGCTAGTGTTTTTTGAAATTCGTAGACAAACAAAGAAAAATAAAAACAACTTTTGACATTTCCAGCTACAAACCAGCTGGGCGGACGACACTACCTAGTAAAATAAACCTGCCTTGTTCAAAACATAAAATATTGTTTTATCAATGGCTAAAATGTTTGTTTACCTTTGCGAAACAACAACGAAAAATGCCATAACCGTTTGGTAAAACTGTATTAATTAAGTGGACTTTAAATGCGCAAGATTGGTCATATAAGTTACACTTAATTGAAAAACTTTTGTACTTAAATGGAACTTATATATAAATGACATTTAAATACGAAGTCAAAAACTGGCCCTTTTTTATTTCTGATTGCATGTTTTGTAGTATTGTTAATAACCAATTCAAAATACAGTAATGGAAAGAAAACTAAATAAATATGTACACAAATTTGTAACCTTTGTAGGCTAGTTGTGTTGAGTGGTTTCATAATTGTACGACATTTCGAGAAGCTTTGATTTTTGGCTAGTTGTACAACATGATGGTGAATATCTTAAACATGTTGTACAACGTCAGTGTATGCTACGTTTCATTTTCGTAGTAACCATGAAGTTAGAAACATTATTCACGAATTTTTTGCAGAAAATAAATAAGTAGGAAAAGAGGGAGACTCTGCAACAATACACAATTTTATATATATGAAGTTGTACACTGAGGTACAAGCTTGTGTAGAATTCTTCATACGAAAAACACCCGGTCTAATTACCAACCGAATTAGCACAACAATCGCAATATTTGTTGCTTGCTAAATAGTTTGAGGGCTTGTTGTTTCCTGTTTGCACGAAATATAAAAATTTTGATTTATGGCAAGTTGTACAACATAGTTGTACAATTATTGGATCTGTTGTACAATAGTACATTTTACGCTATATCTTAGCAATGAGAAAAGAAAACATATTGCGCACGGGGTTTATTAGTAAAAACTAAATAATATCAAAAAATGAGAAACTAAGCGAATTACGGATCACATGTTCCTTAATTAAAATTTAAAACAAATATTTTAAATATATATACATATCGCACCTGTTCAACTAAAGAGCGTCAACTCAAAATTTTCAATTTTTTACTTTTTATTAAAAAACGATATATATTGATCGACTCTAATCACTGTAAATTTTTCCCATTCTTTTGACTACTCTTTCTTCCGAGTACTTACTTTTGTATCAACAAAACACATATATTTTTAGTTGTACTTACATGTTTTAACAAAAAAATAAGAAATCGAGTGTTATATTAAAGTTAACAAATTATTTTTTCGAGTCCATAATTTTTTTTATTATATTCCTTTAATATTATCATAAACAGTTTTTTATCTCTAATGAAAAATTGAACATTTCGAGTTGAAGCCCTTTAGTTGAACAGGTGCGATATATTCGTAAGCCAGATAAAACTCATTTAGCGAGTGATAGATGATACAATTTGAGCAAGTTAAACGCGAAATTGTAGTGTTTGTAGGCTAGATGTATCTTGGTTGTACAACAGGGTTGTAAACTTAAAACTTCAAAGAACAAATAATAGAATTATAACGGATTTATACAAAGATGGATATATTAATAAATATGAAAAGACAAGACTAACATCAGATTCTGCAACTGCGCCTAGATTATACGGTCTCCAGAAAATACATAAACCTGATGTACCACTCAGACCCATTTCATCATCGGTTGGTGTACCTTGTTATCATTTATCTAAATACATTGGACATACTTTAAAGAATATTGTGGTAGAAGAATATAACATAAAAAATGCAGTAGAGCTAAAAAGAAAAATGGATATCTATACATTTAGCAATAAATAACATTATAAAAAAAATGGAACATCATACAGAAGCATACCAAAATACCAAAGACAAGATTCCTTGAACTGCTAAAATTTTGCCTTAATGAAAATAATTATTTTATTTATGGAAATAAAGTGTTCAAACAAGCTTAGGGCATGCCAATGGGCAATCCTTTATCACCAACCATAGCGGACATTGTTTACATACTCTTTTAGAACAAAGTATAAGAGATCTAAAGGATGCTAATGTTCATATAAAACTTATAACAAAATATGTTGATAATTTATTTGCTATTATTAAACAAAAGGACCAAGATATTATATTAAAAACATTTAACAATTACCACACTAAACTAAAATTCACAATAGAAAAAGAGGACCATAGATCCATTACATACCTTGACATGGTAATTTACAGAGAACAAAATAAATAATTAACAGATTGGTATATGAAATCTATTGCTTCTGGACGTTTAATAAATTTTAATTCAACAATGCCGATGAAATATAAGATAAATACGGCAAAACAATTTAATTAATAGAATCATAAAACTTAGCAATGAAAAATTCAAGTCAAAAAACTTAACTACATTAAAAGAAATTCTTAAGAAAAATAACTTTCCGCAAAACATTATAAACAAATTAATAAATAAAGTCACACAACATATAGAACCACAGGAAAACAAAAAAAAGAAAACATCTGGGAACACGCTATATTATGGAATACAATTTATACCAAGGCTGACAGAAAACAAAAAAATTAAAGAAATAATTAAAAAGGAGAACATAACAATTGCACATAAACCAAATAAAACAATACAAAATTTATTTACTCAGACGAAAACTAAAATTGATAAAATAGAACAAAGTAATGTTGTTTATGAAATTAAATGTAGTGGTGCTGACAACGATGAGTGCGGCAAAGTATACATTGGTAGAACTAAGAGAAATTTAGGTGTAAGAATTGACGAGCACAAGGCAGACATAAAAAAAGGAAAACAATCAACCGCACTAGCACAACATTGTATTGATACTGGACATAAGCCTGATTTTGATAAAGTAAGAGTTTTAGATAAAGAGTTGAAAATAAACAAAAGATATACGCTTGAGAGTTTGAGAATACAACAGAGATCGAAAAATGCAATAAACACCAAAGACGATAAGGACAACACCAATGCAAGTTACAACATAGTTTAGTATAATTGAAGATATTGTGATGTAAGCAAAAATTGCCTGTGATATTTTATTCCATAGTTTATATTATTCATTTTGTTAAGTGTGTGTTTTGTGTCTTGTCCACTGTACACTAAATTAATTTTAAATAACAAAAAAGATTATATGTAAGTTTAATTGTTTTTCAAAACTTATATTGTCGCTCTTTTCCAAATTGTGTTTGTATAAAACAAAAAAAATTTTTTTTAATTTTTACTTTTATATGAATGTGGTTGCCAGATTTTTAATAAATTATCCCTGAAGAAGTTGGAAAATACCAACGAAACGTCGGATCAATATGAAATAAATAATCTTTTATTAACTTGAAAGGAAGGAAATAAGTGACCTTGAAAGCCCAATTATAATTTATATACAATAAATTATAAATAAAATTAACGGTACAACATCAGTTGATTTTGGTAGTGACCACAGAGCCAAAATCAGTGTTAATGATTTTCAGTTGCGCTTTTGTGGCTGTTCAAAACATAAGTGTCTGATTCAGTGCTAGAGGAAAGAGTAAGAACTTTTTGCGTCAGTTTCTCTTGCAGTTTTTAACTTGGACGACTTTCACACAGAGAAAACCAATTTCCACAACCAATTTATCTTATTTTTTAGTATTAATCTTTTCTATTTAACCTCTTAAGTGTGTTTGTGTAAAAAATTACCATCGACTATAAAATCTCTAAATTTTAATGAAATCCAATACGAATATTATTTGATAATTATTATTATTTTTATTATATTATTATTATTATTATTATTTATTATATGCTTGCAGTGACTAATACGAAACAGTATCAACAAAAATAGTTCCCACACACGGTGGGATTAAAATCTTTTGGATTAACTGGTTAACACGGTGTCCACAACTGATATTATCTTTTCTGTAATGTACGAAAGAACATGGGTAAAACACAACAAGTAGTTATATATATGGTTCTTCGTGTCATACAAGCAATGTTATGATATTTCATTTTATGCAATCGGCCACAGAGTGCAGATATATATGTATTATTTGATTTATTTTATATTTATTTATTATTTTTTTTTTTAAATTTTGTTTAAATCATTGATATTTTTAATCACTCGCTATTATTAATCACTCACAAGCATCCATATAAGAAAATATCTAAGTATTAAAATTTGTGTACATCTAATAAGGTGCTAAATAAATATTAATATTTTTTAATTAAAAGCTAGGGCCTAATCGTAAATGCAGCACTGCGCTGCATATTATGCGCAAATACTAGAGAAGTTAGAAAAATTGGATCAGCTGACTGAGTCGATAAACTTCATGTCAGCAAAGTTCGATGAAGTATTGAAAGAAAAGGAAAATAAAAAATGGAAAACTGAAATAAAAACTTTAAAAACATCTGTAAAAATACTGAATGATTATCGAGTTCAAAATGATTGTGTCATAAGAGGATTGAAAGTTGGTGCCAAAGATACTGCAATGGATGCTGTAGTTAATCTTTCTAAGGATGTTGGTGTTGATTTTGAACCGAATGCTGTTAATGCTGCATATTTTCTTAGAACTAAAAAAGAATCTGAGGATGGTAAAAAAACTGTTGTGGATATATTCTTCTTCTAAATTATATAATGAACGACTGATGGCTTCTAAATCAAAACTGAAAGAAAATGAAAGTACAAGGGAGGTGTTTGTAAATGATTTTCATAGCAAGGAAACTATGAACCTTTTTTATTATGCCAAATCATTAAAAACTATTGGTTTTCAACATATTTATGTTAGAAATGGTAGAGTCTATTGTAGAAAAAGTGATATTTCAAAACAACAGCTTATCAGAGATGAAGATGATGTTGATAATATTTTATTGGAAGCAATTACTATTAAACATTGGAAGAGAAGATCTATGATTAATAGCAGAAGAGTTGATGATGCAAATTCAAGTGATGATGGCGATTATGGTGCTGCTTACGTGTCCCCTTAAAAAGGAATGTATATACATTTTATTTGTATAATTTATTATAATTTTTCTATTGTTTTATGATTTAAAATCAATATTTTCAACAATTTGAAAATTTTAAAACTTATTTTTGTAATCTGAATTTAAGTTTTCTTAACATTATTAGTATAAATATCAGAAGCGTTTCCTCAGTTGATAAATTTAATAAATTTAAATCGTTGATAGCAAGCTTTCCCAAGTTACCGGATATAATAGCTGTCCAAGAAACTTGGTTTCAGAAGGACATTGGAACGACTATATATATTTATAAAAACATACAATTTAGTATTGAAGTATGCAAGAGTAGTAATTTTGTTGAGCTTATAGTTTTGACTTTGAATAGTGTTAAAGTTAAAAGCAAACCTTTGAAGATAGTGTCATTTTATCGATGCTGAAGTCTAGCGTAAATGACTATATTAATAGTTTTGATAGTATTTTAAGCGAACATGCACGGAGTCCAATAATTATCGTTGGAGATTCTAACATTGATCTCATTCAAAATCCCATGAGGTCAAGGATTGTAAGAGCGAACATAACTGTTTTATTTGTAATCAAAGACACCATACTTTACTTCATCGCAATTCGCCTACTGAGAATCTGGTGACTCATAATTTTAATTCAAGGTCAATAGTGCATACTGCAAATATAGAAGAAATAGTGCATACTGCAAATATAGACAAGTTTTTCACCTTTCACAGAATTCGTCTGTTTTACTAGGAACTGCAATGGTTTCTATTATTTGCCACGATACTATGTATCGAGCTAGGGCCTTAAATGACCCCGCTTCAGAAGCTTCATTTATTTCAGAATGTTTGCGAAATCAGTTGCGACTTACGTCACATTCTACGAATGTCAAGATTTCCGGCGTAAATAAAAAAGCTTTTGCAACCTCTAGAAAAATTTGTCCGATTCGAGTAAGATCTCCATTGCCATCGATTTCAGGTAATTTACCTTCGTTTCTTTGTCCTTCGACTATTAGGAGTGAATTACCTGATATAAAGTTGGCGGCTGTGAATTTTTACAAAAGTAGGCCAGTTGACATTTTGCTTGGTGCCGATTTGTACCCAAAAATAGTTCTTGGTGAGGTTCGCAGAAATGTTGTTGGGTCTCTTATGGCTCAGAAAACTGTCTTTGGATGGATTCTGACGGGTCCCATTGATGTCTTAGTTAATGATTCTATTAACGTTTTTTTCGACTGCTGTTGCCTTTACTGATGAGGATAATTTGAACCAAAATCTTTTGAGATTTTGGGAAATAGAAGAGACACAAAAAAAGAAAAATTATGTGTTCTTCGGATAAGATTTGTGAGGAGATTTATCAGAACACCACTGTCCGTGATACTACAGGGAGATATATTGTTTCGCTACCATTTAAACCAGAATTTCCTCATGAAATTAATCTGGGAATATCAAAGTCTGGCGCTATGAAACAATTTATTAGAATGGAAGCTTCACTATCTCGTAGGCCAGAAATAAAGGTCATGTATGATAATGTCTTAAACGATTATTTAGATTTAGGCCACCTTCTGCCGACTGAAGTTAGTAGCGGAGCTGTCACGGATTCTTGCTATTTGCCACATCATCCCGTAATTAAACTAGAGAGAAAAACGATAAAATTAAGAGTCGTTTTTAATGCATCAAATAAAACATCCAATGGCAACAGTTTAAACGATTGCCTTTTTGTAGGGCCTACCCTTCAGGCTGATTTAGTGAATTTAATTTTACTTTGGCGTACATACGAATTTGTATTTAACTGTGATATTTCGAAAATGTATAGGCAAATTCGTGTTCATTCGTGCCATACGCCATTTCAGAGGATTCTTTATAGATCGTCCACTGACGATCAAATAACAGACTATGAATTACAAACGGTAACGTTTGGGTTGAATTGTGCTCCTTATTTGGCAATTAGAACTTTATTGCAATTAGCTGATGATTGCGAAGAAGAATTTCCTTGGCTTCAAAGATTTTGAGAACAAATATGTATGTTGATGATGTGTTGGCTGGAGCACATGATATTTGTAGTGCTTTGTTGGCCAGAGATCAGTTGAAGGATGCTTTGTTATCAGCTGGTTTTGAATTAAGAAAATGGTCATCAAATAAAAAATCGATTTTGAATGACTTGTCTCCAGATCATTTAGTAGATGCAAAAGTTTTGTCATTTATTATAGATTTATTTTTTTTCAAAGTCAGTCCGCTAAAGATAAAGTCTGAATATACTAAAAGGAAAGTACTGTCAATTATAGCCAAATTTTTTGATCCCGTTGGCTGGTTGAGCCCAGTAATTATTACAGCTAAAATTTTAAGGCAACGTACCTGGCTGGATAATATCGGTTGGGATGATTTACTCACATCCTCTACGGTAAGGGAATGGCTAAAATTCGTGGAAGTTTTTCATCAGGTGAATTTCATTCAAGTGCCAAGATGGGTAAATTATTCAAGATCCTCGTCTGTTGAACTGCATGTTTTCTCAGATGCCTCTGAAAAAGTATATGCTGGGGTAATTTATATTCGAAGTGAAACACCAAATGGGGATACAAATGTTCATTTGTTATCCTCTAAGACAAAGATCGCACCACTTAAATCTGTTTCACTACCCCGTCTGGAGTTGTGCGGAGCGGTTTTGGCATCGGAATTATTGAAGGGTATCCTTAGCGAAATTGAGATTACGATCGAACGTGTTTATTGTTGGACAAATTCAACAATTGTATTGGCTTGGCTACGGAAACCACCATGTACGTGGACCACTTTCGTTGGTAATAGGGTTTGTCGTATTCAGGAAAATGCTGGAAATCACAATTGGTTTCACGTTTGCTCAGAAGACAATCCTGCTGATCTGGGCAGCCGGGGGGTGAACCCACTCACCTTATCGCAAAGTGAATTGTGGTAGCATGGGCCAACTTGGTTGAGGGGAAAAAAGGAACATTGGCGTGTACATACCCTCACGAATATCGATACTGACATAGAAAGTCGAAAAGTAAAGTTTCATGCTTCCTTTTTTTCAGAATTTGAGGACATTTTAGAGAGATTTTCTTCTTTAGACAGGGCCATGAGAGTAATTGCTTACATATTTCGGTTTTTCTATTCCACGCACTCGGCTCATAAAGGTCGCTTCAAATATGAAAACTGTTTAGTGTCTAGTGATGAAATCAACATTGGCTGTGGTTGCTCAGGAGGTATTTTATGCCGATGATAAAATGCCATTGCCATCAAAGAGTTCGTTAATACCCCTAAATCCCTTTCTTGATGAACAGGGAGTGATGAGACTAAATGGGCGACTGGTAAAATCACCTTCGCTATCATATCGTGAACAGCATCCGATTATTTTACCTCATAGCTGCCGGTTCACGAGATTAATGGCCGAATTTATACATTTACTTACGATTCATGGAGGGAATCAATTAATGTTGCGAATCTACCGATGTGAGTATTGGGTACCTAGATTACGGACATTGGTCCGCTCTATTATTCGTAGCTGCAAACGTTGTATAGTTTATAGACAACGATCGTGTAGCCAAATAATAGCTGCTCTTCCCCCCGAACGTACCACTCTAGATAGACCATTTACGACAACAGGCTTTGATTTTGCTGGACTATTTGATGTGAAAACTTATAATGGCAGATCGTGTAGGATTACGAAAGGGTGCGTTTGTATTTTTGTCTGCTTTTCTATGAAAGCGATACACCTAGAAGCTGCATCCGATTTATCTACTGACACATTTTTAGCGGCTTTCAATCGTTTTATTGCTAGAAGGGGATGTCCTCAGACCATATTTTCGGACAATGGTACAAATTTTGTTGGCGCGTCGAATGAGATTTCGAGAGAATTTAAAATTTTCCTCAAAGAATGTCAAGGCAGCACCGGCTGGTGCACCATGTGAGGAGCACCGGCTCCGCCAGAACCGACAATTTATGATAGCACGATAAGTTTAGCTTATCGTAAGATGAAAGCATTGATTCATCTATTTTGTAAAAGATGGAAGGAAGAATATCTCGTAGGTTTACACAAACGCCATAAATGGCAACATCCCCAAAGCGAGGTTTCGGTGGAGGAATAGCAGTTACCTGCAACTTCATGGAAATAAGGCATAATAGTTAAAATATATACGTGTACTGACGGTCATGTTCGCGTTGCCGATATTCGTACTCAAAACGGTATAATCACTCGTCCTATAACCAAGCTTGTAGTTATAAAATTATATCACTTTTTCGATCAATTTCAACTACTAACCTTTCTTTTTCCTAGTACGAGTAAAATGAACTCCACTACTCCAGCAATGCAAACCGACTTCTTTGATGATGGTTTATTGGATTATGAGGAAGCAATGGAAACCAACAATCCTGCCGCTGACTCAAAGGTTGGTTCTGGCGATCTCTCCAAACAAACCAATTCAATGACTATAGAAGAGGAGGTTGCGTGTTTGGAATTGGTAGCGGCGCCATCGTTTGTGCGGCCAGATGTGGCTGTCATGGTACCGCCTCAAGATAACCCAATCGTTGAAGCACGGGAAGTCCTGACTTTGAAGGCTGTGGTTCAGGCTCATGACGCAGATTCAAGCCCTGCCATTCCACACCCAGTTGTAAAGAGAGGAAGGTCGAAATGCCCCATTTGTGGCAAAAATCACCCTCTTCGATTTTGTTACAAATTTCGGGACATGAGCCTGGAACGCAAACTTCACTGCTTTATCACTTAAAACAAGAATTGAAAGAGATGCTGCTTTGATATTTGAATTTGCGTGATTAAATCGATTAGTTCTTAACCCTGATAAAACCAATACGTTTTAGACCACATGCTTTAAGTATGAACAGTGATTTCAACGTGTTTATTAATGGAAAAGCTGTTTATGAAACCCATTCCGTTAAGTATTTGGGAATCACATTGCAGGGTAACTTATCATGGAATTTACATATAACCGATTTGAAAAGGAAAATAGCTCCAGCAATTGGAATTTTACATAAATTAAAAAATAAACTGGATGTTAAATCAAAGATGATGATATGTAAATCTTTGATTTAATCGCATTTGAATTACTTAGCAATTATATATGCTTACAATAAAAATAACATTTCTCTGAAATCGCTTCAATGCATGCAGAACAGAGCATTAAATATTATTTACAAACTACCAATACAGTATTTAACTGTCACATTGTACAAAGATATAAGCAAAACAATTTTACCAATTTATGGATTGCATGAGTATTAGGTGTTAATGTTTGTTTTTAAATGCATTAACCATATTGGTCACCAAAGCATAACATTTTCTCAACAGCAATTTAGTTTTAACAGACGAAACAGAACAAATTTAAGAATTCCTCGATGTAGACTAGAAACTACGCATTGATTACGTGGGTGCTGTAAAATTCAATAATTTACATGCAAATTGGAAATCAATTAATCGAATTTCGCTATTTAAATCGTCTTTTAAACAACACTTATTTAGCAACTTTGAAACGCTTTTGTAATTTTTTATTTTGTTTGTAAAATAGTTTTTATACTTATTTTTTGTAATTTAATAATCTTAACATAAAGTAAATCTTTTATTTGTACTTTTGACAATGAATTAATTTGCCAACTTGCGTCAATAATGCCTTACGGCGCTGAGGCCGAAATTGAAATGTAATGTAAATATTTTTGTACAAATAAAATTGTTTTCTGTAGAAAAGTTTTTTCTATAGAAAACAAAAAAAAAAATACTTTGAATTGAAGTGTTTATTAGCACTTCCTACGAAAATATTTACATCACATCGTTGCTAGGCTAAAATGTTGTGGCTTTATTTGCCAAAACTTGTAGGACGATTTTAAAACCGAATATCTACAGCTAAAATTTTTTACAACCACACAGCACATAATATACATAATATTTATAGTTTTCGATTTTAAATACAAAATATTTTGAATTGAAGCTAACGGTTGTATAATAGTTAGAAGAAATCTGAGAAAACTATACGCAAATACACGCCAGGAAAATAAAAAAATAAACAAAAGAAATAGAATAAAATAAACTAAAAATTTGATAAAAAAAAAGACGGAAAAATTTTGGCAATTTTGCAAAGTATTTGAAAAAAGGTATTCACAATCGATGACAAAGCTCTTGCAAATGCTAACTGTTGCAATACAAATGCTTTAAGCATCGAACACCGCTTTTTTACTGTTTTAGATATTTATTTTTATAGTTGTTAGTTATTATCGTCACTTCGCCTTTACTTTGCTATTTTTTTTCCAGAAATGCGTTTATTCCTTTTTTATTTGGAATAGTAGTGTGTAAATTTTTATTTTACTCTATCGATGCTAGTTTCTGCCGGAAATTTATTGAACAGACCTAATTTTTACATTAGAAATTTGTGTTTGTAAATTTGGAAAAATTAAGAAGTTCGGTTTTAAAAGAAAATTTGCTTCTTTTTAACTGAAATATGGAACTCTTCCAGTCAGTACGATCAAGTTCTGACTTTGAATTTCCATTAAATACCCAAAAATTTTTCATTTCATTTAATTTGAAAATATTTTATTTTTCATTTTTATGCCATTTAGTTTTGTCATTGTATAAAATTTTCTCTCACTGAACACACTTCACAAGGGTTGTATGAGGAAACTTAATCAATTAATGACTCAATTAAGTACTAATTGAAATATTTATTAATTAATTTCTTATACGGTAAATTGAATTAAATTAGGGCGTTAATAGCGAAAATTCCTTTATCGCGCAATTAAACGTATGTCTGAACAGGGTATTATGTGCTAATAACACACACCAAAAAATTACAAGGTCCGGGCTATAAATTCTGATAGAGACAAAAAAAAAGATACGTGTATCGGCGTTTTTAAACGTTTACATCTGAATTTCATTTGAAAGGGGGTTAAAATTTCCCAGCTCTGGCACAACGGCATAAGAAATGTGTTCAGCAAATTTATGTAAAATGTTACGGAGAACATTTTTGTAGAAATGTTAACCCTCTAACTTCTCAAGATATGGGCCTTTTTTGTCCTTCTTTTTAAAAAGAGCAAAAAACACCATTAAAACAGACTTTTAGAGGGTTGAAATGTTCCACAAAAATGTTACCCGTTAAATTCTACTATAAGTCCCTGAATACACCAAAAAGGAAAATTCAACCATAAAGTCAGAAATAAGACGCAACAAAAGAGAGCTTAGGGTTAATTTCGCATTAATTAAGAATTTTGTTATAAAGCAAATTTGGATAGCTTTAAGCGAATAAGTGCTTTTACCTTTATAGCGTTCTTCAATGGGTGCGCATGTCTGATGAAATTTTTCACTATGCTCATCAGATTCTGTTGGCAACTGCTTCTCAAAGTAATCCATATGGGAATTTAAAAAATGAATTTTTGTTGACATATGAACGCCTAGTTTTTCAAAAGCTCTAAGCATGGTGTCTACGTATATTCGAGCAGTAGGAGAACGATTTTTGCCAAAGACATTGTATATCACTTCCTTAATGCTTTTCCACGCATCAAGCTCAACTGGTGAGAGCGTTTCGTCGAAGTAAGCGTATAGCATTAGCTTTCTTATATCTGGACCAACAAAAACACCTGTTGGTATGAAACCCATTTTAAGACTTTTAACAATAACAACGACTTAAAGAACATATATAAACCTTCTTTAATCTTTGCTTCACATAATTTTGGAAACATTATTTTTAGAAAATTAAATACTGATCCATTTATATCCAGACATTTAACAAAGTTTTTTACCACACCAAGTTTGATATGCAATGGGGGTAAGAGAATTTTTTCAGTTGGTACAATGCTTGACGTACGAAATTGTGCTCTCCTAATGTTCCCTCAGCTCTCAACTTCCATTGTTTTTTGGAATATTGGTCACCCTTCCATCTGCTATCTCAAGTGCATAAAAAGCATCCGTACTTAACGCATCCGGCCTGCATACCTGAAAGGAAACAAACGACTTTTAAGTCACAGCAGCTCCGCCACTTATGGTCTTCATATTTTACGGAGCCCAGTATTAGTTTTATGGAATCATAGCTTTCTTTAATGTTCATTCCATAGGCAATTGGATTTTTGGTATTGTCGTAATACAGAAGTACAGCTTTTAGACTCTTCTTAGATACTAAATATACGCCAGTCCTCGTGGTTATACTCAAAACTCATTGCATTCATTATTCCTTTAATATTGTTGCAATAAGCAAACGTGTTATCATCGTTTACTGAAAAGAATGGCAGAAAGCTGTGTTGACGCTTACGAACGCTGGTAACATTGACACCAGGTTCAAGTAGATGAACCCCTTTCAAGTCTGCAGCTAAAATTTCAGATTTGTTTTTAGACAGATTCAGTCTCCGAGCCAATGCATTTAAATGCTCTTGGGATAACTTCGATTCCTGTGTAATCACTATCTGCGCAATAAAAGGTTCCTCTTTCAGCGATGGTTCCATCAACATAATGACTAGGACTTCGAAGTTGTAGCACAGGTACTGGGAGTTCGTCAGAATGCGGAAATGGCAGCATGACTGATGGTACAGTTTTGTATACAAAACTCTCTCGCCTATATCTATTCAACTTTAATATGGAAATATTTTGGCACACGTAGCACGTAGCGTCATTATGTTCACCTGGATCTAACCACCGCATAGGAATACCAAACTGCATTGAATTTCGTTGACCTTCAGCGAGAGTTCAAAAATAAAACTATAGTTTTAGAACAAAAAAAAAAAAAAATTAATTACCTTTGGACCACAAAATTAAGTCATTATAACAAATGCGACAGCAATGCTTCGGCGTCCACAGTTCATCCGGAAAAACTTCTAGCACAAAATACCTTTTATAGATGTCTTTAACTTTACTAATGAAAAACGTAACTTTATATTCCGGTATAGTATGTTTACCGCAGATATAGCAAAACAAATCTAATTTTTTCAAACAATTGGACATTTTTGCCAAAACAAATCTTACATGTAAACTGAGTTTCTTTCTTAATTAATTTAGTATTACTATAAGATGGTCAATCTTTTGAAACTTGAATGCAACTGATGCTATTAACAAAATTACTTGAATATTTAAACGGGCAAGAAAACACACAGCAAAGGACTCAATTTGCATAGAAGAGGAGTTTTTAACTAAAACATTTTAATTTTTAGTGTTCAATAACTACCTAATTCTATTTATAATATGGAAAACATCGATATTTATTATTGCAGTAATTCATACATACATAAGTATTATTTAACCTTTTTTACATTCCCAAATGCAATTTTAACAGATTTTTTACAATCGCAATTATTACCCTTTTCACATAACATTTGAAAGCATTTTCAGTTTCAACTGAAATTATTTACCTATTGCAATACCACTGATAAATATTCTAGTACCTGGTTTTATTTAGGGACATTCCCAAATTTGTGGAATTTTAACAAGCACAATTACTAATTACATTATTTTGTACATCCAAATTGACCTGATTTATCATAAAATTTAATTGCTTTTTCAAATTTATTATTCTAAATGAAACATTTTCCTTTTAACCTTCAATTAGAATTTTTTTATATTTACGTTTTTTTTTTTTTGGTCTATGGACATTCTCGAATTGGTTTTTTCTAAAACAGATTTTTTAAAACCACAATTATTATCCCTTTCCACACGTAATAAAATCTGGTTTATAAAAGGGCAGTAAGTAATAACAATTTTCGTAAGATAAAGGTAAAAGCATTCATTCGCTTATCGCTGAAATATGCTGGACATTGTATGATAATGAAGTGGAATTGCCTAGAGCTAAAAAAAATGTAATTAATGCTATCCAAATTTGCTTTAAAATAAAATTCTTAAAATTCTGACTTTATGGTTGAATTTTGTTTTTTGGTGTATTCAGGAACTTATAGTAAAATTTAACGGGTAACATTTTTGTGGAACATTTTAACCCTCTAAAGCTCTGTTTTAATGGTGTTTTTTGCTCTTTTTTAAAAGAAGGACAAAAAAGACCCATATCGTGAGGAGTAAGAGGGTTAACATGTTCTCCGTATCATTTTACATAAAATAAAATTAGCTGAACACATTTTATACCTAAAATGTAAGGGTCACATGGTTTTTTATTTCGTTAAACAATAAGAATGTGTCAGAGCTGGGAAATTTTAACCCCCTCTCAAATGAAATTCAGATGTAAACTTTCAAAACGCCGATACACGTATTTTTTTTTTTTTTTGTCTCCTCTATTAGAATTTATAGCCCAGACCTTGTAATTTTTGAAAAAATTAGATTTTGTTGTACAGTGTAATCGATAATATAACTCTTGGTAGTATTGAAAATTGTAATGATATTGTAACTGATCACTTAAGTTATAGCCTATCTATCATTAATTTAATACACGTTTCTTGCGAATGAATTTTAATTTGTATAGACCAACTTCTCTTAACATCTTTGATATAATGACGTCAAATGGTATGCATAGTATTGTCAACGAATATTGATAAGATAAGAAGTATAAAACAAAAACATGGACTGATCATAAGTATATTTGTGATTAATAAAATAATATTAATGCACAGGATCATGTTGCAGCTATAAAAAATATCAGACCATTTTATGCTCTTTTTTAACCGACTTCAAAAAAAGAAGGAGGTTATAAATTCAACTGAATGTTGCTCTGTTAATGTTTGTGCCCGGAGAACTCACAGCCATACCTAAGTAATAGCGGAACGGTTTCTTCCACATGGATTTTACGCGGAAATGCCATACCTAACAAAAAAGCGCCAACGCTTTGTCAAAGTGATAAAACCAGTGTTATAATAAAAATAAAGACGTAAGTCTAGTTAACGGACGCAGCTAAAAAATGAAAAAAATTGTCTCCGAAACTAAAGGTCAGCCCAAAATTTTCCAAAAATATATATAACTTCCATAATCATTTTAAGAAGAATAACAATTCTGGTGTTTGTGTTGTGTTAATCAAAATTTTATAAAAAAACGAAAATTTGTTTAGTTTTTGTTTGTTTTTAATTATTACGTATTATATTAAACGCCTTATCAAAATCGGATTTTCCAATTGTAAAGCGATGCCAGCGCGTTATTTCGGTATGCTTTGTACAAAATGTATAGGCTGAGAACTTTTGACAGCAAAAAAACGCTTTCCGTCCTTGTTTAGGTATGGCTGTCAGTCATTATACTTACAGATTGGTCCAGTTTTAAAAATACCCCATAACATTAAAAATTAAAGGGTATCACCATACAAGACACATGTTTTTACGTATTTTTAAATTAAATAAATAAGGCTACGCCGAACCTTACATACCCTTCACCATATATATAAATCTAGTTTGGTGGAGTAACTCCAATCAAATAAACAAATATTGGGATGACACAAAACTAAGAAATAAGAAAAAAATTAAGTACTATACATATAAAACTTTACATAAAAACGTCTTCGGCTCTCAATTAGTTAAGCATTTTTTAAAAATTTTAGTATTTCCTTAAAAATCTCTTCAAAAGCTTTTAATTTATACCCACGTTGATATCTTAAAAAGTATGGTGCACAATCGTACTTTTTAACCGACTTCAAAAAAGAAGAAGGTTATCAATTCGATGGAATGTTGCTTGATAGTTGTGCCTGCATTATTCCGTTATTTCTGAACCGATTTTGAACTTTTTTTGCAATTTGATAGATTATATTAACAGATTGGCCCCGTTTTAAAAACAGTTCATAATCTTAAAAGTTAAAGAGTGTCCCCATACATCATACTGCGTACTACTATAGCTCCCAATAAAAAAAAGTAATACAAAAATAAATCCAAAAATCAAAGGGTGACCCTATCTAAGATATATTATAGACAAACGCTTGAAAATTGGACAGAATGTCGATTGCTGTGGTCGTTATAGTAACAAGTGTTAAAATTCAAAATTATAAATTAAAGGGTGCCCCAATAGTTTATTTAAATTGATGTATGTGGCCATCCTTGTGAACAGTACAATGTACCTGTATTGCTAACTCCGCTATAACAGCAAGTATTAAGTTTTAATTGGGAAATTAAAGGGTGACCCAATAGTTCATGTAATTTTTGAACTTTTGAATCGTTAAATCAGAACGCTGAAACTTAAAAGGGACCTGTGTTGCTAAACCCGCTATATCAACAACTTTATAATTTGAATTTAGGAATTAAATGGTTTCCCATAAATGATGTAAATTGACTTACATTTGCCTATCTTTTGAACCATTATAGACAAACGCTTGCAAATTGGACAGAACGTCGATTGCTATAAGCGTTACCGTAACAAGTATTATTATAAATTAAAGGGTGCCCAATAGTTCATATGGCCATACTTTTGTACCGTGTCCGATAGACGCATGAAATTTACAAAGAACCTGTATTGCTAACTCCGCTATAGCCTTAATTTTAAAATTTGGACTTGGAAAAAACGGGTGTCCTAAAAGTTGATGTAATTTGATGATATTGCCAAACTGTTGAACAAGTATAAGTTTGGACAAGTAGTTAGTGTAATTTGACGTACATATGTATGTGGCCATACTCTTTAACCGGTATAGACAGACAGATGAAATCTGATTTTTTTTTGCAAGAATTATATATGAAAAGTTCACGGGCCCGTAACTCGGCATATATGTTAATTTTTCTATTTTTTTAATCTCTATCGCTTTATATATTTGGTTCGCATGCCACTTTCATTCCACTTTTACCGAAATCAGTTTATTGATAACTTTTTAACGCAAACACAGATATCTCTAGAACGACTACATAAATTTTTTTACAACCTATTGCATTTTCTTCGTCTAATATTCCTCTTTCAGAGTGTGTAAGCGTTATTTAAAAATATTTTTAAGTTTTTAAGTAAAAGCCAGTCTCATGCCACTTTCATTCCATTTTTAGAAAAACGCAGATATCTCTGGAACCACTACATATAATTTCTTACGACCTACTACATTTTTTCGCCTAATATCCCTCTTTCAGAATGTGTAAGTTTTATTTAGCAGTATTTTTAAGCTTCAAAGTAAGATTCAGTCGCATGGCAAGCGCATTTTTACCGAAACCAGTTTCATGATAACTTTTCAACACAAACGCAGATATCTCTGGAATCACTGCATAAATTTTCTTACAAACTAGTGCATTTTTAAATGTGTAAATGTGCTCTTTTAAAATGTGTAAGCTTTATTTAGCAATATTTTTAAGTTTCAAAGTAAGAGTCAGTTGAACGACACTTTCATGCCATTTTAGTACTTCCCTAAAGATCTCTTCCAATGCTTTTAAATGATACCCATATTGATATCATAAAATACTCAATACTATTTCGGACGGGCATACGCATCGCTCAATCGACTTCGCTATTTATAAGAACTAAAAAAAAAATATATATATATATATATATATATATATATATATATATATATATATATATATATATATAAAAAGAGAAAAAAGCGTATATTTAAGCTTGTCATTCCGCTTGTAGTTTTTAAAATATCCATTTCCGACCCCATAAGTATATATATATATATATATGTATATATATATATATATATATATATATATATATATATGCCAAAGGCATACTTTGGGGACACTAAAATATTCCAATTTTTTTGATGAATCTAGGTAAATTTTGTAAAAACAGACCTATATATCCCGATATTTTCGTCTAATTTTTATATAAATCAGAACAGCATCCCTTTTACTAATTAACGCATATTACGAGAACAATTGTTAATTTAATGTATATAACGAGGCCATGTCCTCAATGTATCTAATAGGTAAAAGAAAAAAAATGTTGCCATATTGGTAAGTTATTTTCAGAAAATTCTTGACGCCGTCAAAATTTCATTCGCTTCCATCGGACTTGTAAGAAAGTGATGCTAATACGTGTACACTTTATATGCAGTAATGAGTATAAATGCAAAATATTAGTAATAACTATTAATATTTATAAAAATATCTATTTTAAACAGGTTATTAATCTTATATCTTTTTTATAAAATATTAATTATGTATTTTTTTTTTACGATATTTCGTTACGCCTTTATGGAGACTCGTTAGGAATAGCAATTTGTATAAATTTAATTTAATATTTTTATAAACAGAGATTGAAACTTAAAAAATTACATCAAAAAACAAATAGATATTATAAAATGGAATTTATAAATATTTTTAAACTATAAACAAAAATAATATAACGTACTAACACTCTTAAAATAGGTAATACATAATTATGTATTCTGCTACTAACAAATAAAATAAGTATATCAAAACATTTTAGGTTGTTAGTTAAAAAACCTAACTTATTATCAGTAAGACTTTAATTTATACCAAGTTTTCTTAAGTGATTTTTAAATGCTTCTTCACTATTTATAAAAGTGTTTGCATATTAAATAAATTGAATTAATAAACATTCACTATTTCAACATAAAAAACGTTGTTATTAGTACTCAGTAGATCCCTTGCTCTTTTCTACAGAAAATACAAAATAAAAATATAGTTCATAATTAATAAGCAATTACAAATAAGTATACGTGTTTTCTTCTAAACATATTTCTTTAATTTTTAATTTCATTTGCAGTACCACATAACATGAAATTTGTCTAATCAACTTTTGGCTAGTTTTTTGTATCTTATTATTTGAATCTGCGCAAGGATTCGCTCCATTGTTGCAGGAGAACAAAAAAGGTACTTATATTTTTAATAATGCTTGGTTGAAAATTTTGGCTTATATCTTTTAATAAGTTGAATGCGTTAGATCAGAAAGGAAATCCTAGAGTGATGGAAAATTTAAAAATAGAAAAAAAGTTTCAAGTTGTTTTAAGCGCTACCAGTATTAATAGGTTACTTTGGAAAATAGCACGTATGTTTAATTAAACCTAAAGCTCAAAGGCTCATAACTCGAACATTACGGATTTTTGCACTTTATTTTTTCTTCTTATTTATATGTAGTACTTTATCACTCTATGTAATTTTACTTTTTGATCGGCAGGTTTCTGCTAAACTAGATGTATGTTCTTAGATTTTTTTGGCTGCATACACATGAAAACTAATAACACCGATAATAAAGCATTCTTATTCGTAAATTAGTATTTCGTTTCTATAACTATATAAAAAACTGTGAAACAAAAAATTTAGAGGTTTTCAGTTTTGTCAGAAAGTTTTACAGCAGTTAATGTGTTAAGTGGCAACATTGAATATGTTGTTAAAAACTACACTAAAACAGCTTTTATGTGAAAAATAAACAAGTTTAAAAAAAGAAAGTAATGCTATATAATATAAAAATTATTAAAATGTTTAACATATTAAAAAACCGCAAAAACTGTGGATAAATAACAGTTTTAACTTTTTCTTCAACATATTGGCTGCTCTTTTTGTGCGGAAGGTTGTAGCCTTCCTTGACCTTGTCCTCACCTCAATCGCTGCAATCATCCTCTTAACTCAAAATGTAATTGTGGCTAATGCCAATTATCTGCAAATGCATAAGGCATTGTAAACTTTTGGAAAAACAAGCATTAAACATTTTTTGGAAATAGGTGTACAAATAATTCTTGCGAAAAAAACCGACTTCAAAACAGATTTCATCTGTCTGCCTATAACAGTTCAAGTGTATGGCCACATAAATTAGATTACATTACCTATTGGACAGCCTTATATCTCCAAACTTTATACTAATTCAATTGTTCAATAGTTTGGCAATATAGATCAAATTACAGCAAATATAGGGTCACCTTAATTTTCAAATTATATACTTGATATTGTAGTAGATTTAGCAATCAGGTTTTGTGTAAATTTCAACTGTCTGCTTATAACGGTTCGATAGTTTGCCCATATACATCAGATTATATCAACTATTTAATATATAATATAACATTTTTATTCCTCTTATACCATGTCATGTCCCTTGTAAATTTCAGCTGTCTGTCTATAATGGTTTAAAAGTTCGGCCACATACACCATATTATATCAACCATTGGGTCACCCCTTTATTTCCAAATCCGAATTTTATACTTGTTGTTATAGAGGAGTTAGTAATATAGGTTCTGTGTAAATTTCAATCGTTTGTCTACAACTGTTTAAAAGTGTGGCCATATACCAAATTAAATAAACTATTGGTGCACCCTTTAATTTATAATTTTAAATATTATCAACTGCTTCCATAACGGCCATAGCAATCGACATTGCGTCAAGTTTACAAGCGCTTGTCTATAACGGTTCAAAAGATAGGCTTATATAAGTAAATCTACAGTAATTATGGGACACAATTTAATTTCTAAATTCAAATTATAAACTCGTTAATATAGCGGACTTAGAAATACAGGTCCATTTTAAGTTTCAGCGTTCTGTATATAACGGTTCAAAAGTTTGATCAAATACACAAAATTACATTAACTATTGGAACACCCTTTAGTTTCCAAATGCAAATTTTGTATTTGTTGTTATAGCGGACTTAGCAATAAAGGTTCGTTGTAAATTTCAAGCGTCTGTCTACAACTGTTCAAAAGTATGGCCATATACATTAAATTTAATGAACTATTGGCGCAGCCTTTAATTTATAATATTAATACTCGTTACTATAACGGCCATAGTAATTGACATTCTGTCCAATTTGCAAGCGTTTGTCTATAACGGTTAAAAAATAGGCCCATATAAGTAAATTTACATCAATTATGGGACACCTTTTAATTTATATTTATTTTTGTACAATTTTTTATTTTTGGGAGCCATAGTAATACGCAGTCATTTTACAGAATCGCCCTTTACAGTTCATAGTACACGTAAAAAATATGTATGTATATTGTATGGGGACACCCTTTAATTTTTAAGATTATGCACTATTTTTAAAACGGGACCAATTTGTAAGCATAGTCGTATTACCAAAAATTTTCAAAATCGGATCAAAAATGACTGAGTTCTGGAGGCACAAATATAAAAAAGCAACATTCAGCCGAATTGTATAACCTCCTTCCTTTTTTTGAAGTCGGTTAAAAATCAAACTAATTTAGATTTTTTTACATATATGTTTGTAGTTTGACATTCTAGACCTGCTTACGGTAGTGTGAAAACCTATACAAAGCAATATATTAAAGATTTTATATACTGCATTTAATTACAATTTCTATCTGTTTTAAACTCCTAACAGAATGGGTATAGCCGTTGGCACTTAATTGATGTACGTCTTTTGTATTATATTCTAGCAATACCACGACTTCGTCCGCCATTTCAAACATTTAGTTCCTATTTTTATTTAATTTTTCTACATAAGGGATCTCATTGGGAGCCATTCATATGTATTTAAAGGATTCAATGAAAAAATAAAAATTGAAAACAATATTTATTAATAAGCAATTAAACATGCAAATATATCAATATGAAAATTTATTATTTGGGACCTTTTTGATTTCAATTTACTTTAAACGTGCTTGATTCCTTCAAATATAAATATTTCATGATATTCTCATGAAATTTTTTATTAAAAATTACAAACTGAAATGAATTACTGCGGGGAAAGCACATCCATATGGCCATTTCACTACTGCTCATATGGCCATTTCACTACTGCTCATATGGCACATCAGTAAGAATATCATGAAATAAATTAATATCAAAAAGATTCCAAATAGCACATTTTCATATTATTAATGTTTTTATTTAATATATGTTTTAAGCATAAAAAATACATTAAAAACAGGTAACAAAAAGAACTTTCCATATATATGTACCTATGTATATCAAATAAGTTTAGTGATTACAATTTACTAAAAAAGTTTAGCAAGCGAAAATATTTGCGCCCGGCAGAAGGCCGCCTACACAAAAAAATCTTTATCAAGCGAAGCCGGTGTTGGTCATATCACAGAAAAGGAAACTTACGCCCGGCCAAAGTCCGGCTTCCTAGAAAATATTTTGTATGTAAGCGAGGCCGGTGTTGGTCATACCATGAGGACAAGATGTTTGCGCCCGGCCAAAGGCCGGCTACGCTGAAAATCTTTAGTAAGCGACGCCAAAACTAAGAGCTGCCCGAAAAACTTTCCTATAAAAAAAATGTTTTTATTTTTTTACTATTTTCCTTTTAATAATACTCACCTCAATAGTACCCATATTGCCTCATTCCACCAAAAAATACTCGATATATTTCATATTGTGCATAGAAACTTTAGAAGCCCGTGACTTGGAAACCAAGGGTCAGCCTTAAATTTGCCACTTCACATTTTTTGTTTAAAATTAAATTTTAATTTTTAAGCTGATTCCGTGTTAACTCCGCAATTTCGTAGGAGAAGATAACAAACTCTAACAACAATACTTTTTTTACAGGGTTGTAAAAAAACTTTTTTTGTGTTCAAAACAAAAATGTAAATAAAATTTGACTTTTTGAAAACTTTTTTTAAATGGCACAATTCGTCAATTTTTCATAAATTTTAAAACAAAAATTTGCAAAACAAAAAAAGTCTAAGTTGGCAGAATCAAATTTTCAGGTTGTCATATTCGCCAGTTTAAAAATGAAGGAGCTACACCTAAAACATATAGTGATGGTTTTTTAGTTATAAAACCAAAGCTTAAAGTGGTGCATCATAGGGACTAACGCTAGTCGATAGAGTTTAAAAATACGAATCGATCGTGGTTATCTCGTTTGTCGAAAGACTGTACGAAAAACGTTATAGGCCAGCAAACTTTTCAATTGTAAAAAAAAATTGCTTAAAAATATAAGTTATGTTTTTTCCTTATATCCCGGAAAGTAATCCGCGTGCACATATACCGCTATATACGATCAAAAGATGATAAAAATAAGAATCGATCGTGGTATAGTTTTTTTTTCTGAAGTTAATTAACTATATAATTAAAACTAATTTCTCACTTTTATTGACCACATATTCTTTTTACTTTTAAAAAGTACTAATTTTTTTTTGTTAGACCGAAATTTTTAATAGCTCAATGACAATGGGGGTCCAAAGATATCTTTACTAATGGCCTCTAAAAGTTCTTAGTAACCGTTACTAAAAAGCAAGGTAAAATGATAACAAGTGAATTTTGTAAAAGCAATTTTGCATATAAAGAAAATTAAAATTGGAAAAAAACTATCCTAAATTTTATAAAAATTTTGATTCACTTTGACGATTTTTTTAAATTTCAATCTTGCAACTATATAATAATATATATGTATATTTTTATATTCATCTATTCCATCTCTCTTGTTAGGAATGCATGAAAAATCAGTAAGTTCTATTTTTTTAACTAATTTTTTTTCCTATTACAAAGTTCCTATTTTATGCAACTCTAATCACGACGATTGGATACAAGGCGAATTCGAGGGCGAATTAAAACGTGTTTGCCAGTATACAGTGTTGTAACAAGGCGAACTTAAACGGTTCGTTGCCACTATGCAAGTAGTGATATAATAATTTGGTATAATTTCTATACTATTACACTAATTGTTGAAAACTTAAAAAGAGAAACATTTTGCAAAAATTATATAATGCTTTTATAACTTTTGACATTGTGCAACTATTCCGTTCTAATGATTAACTTGGTGAAACTTGTTTTCGAAAGTTGAAAAATGTAATAAAATATATTTTAAATTAATATATTGTTACAATATTTTTACGTGAAATTTTATACAATTATTCACGCAATAAAAAATAAGTAGAACCTATGTATATGCAATACAAAATTATGAACTGAAAAGTAATTAGATTTCTGCCACTTTTTATACACTTCACTATATATATGTATGTGAAAAGAGTATATATAAATTTATCATTCCGCTTGTAATTTGTACAATATTCACTTCCGACCTTCTACAGTATAACCTTATTAAACGATACCCATTCGCACTGTTTTTGTGCGCAATTTTTACGACGCGTAGATATAAACAAAATTTATAGAACTTTCTCCAAAAGTAAAAATTTTATAATTTCGAGTTATTATTTACTTGTTAATGAAATGCGATAAGCAAGAAAGTACTTTTGTTTTTAATATGAAAATCAATTTTTCAATCGTCTATTCAACAAATGTTTTATGCAAATACATTTTTTCCATAATAAATGTAATATGCATATCTTTATTACAAATAATTTTATAAAGAATTCATGGTAGCATGAAGAGTCACAGACAATTTAAATTAAATTTTTAAATCGAATTTAATTTTTTTATGGTTATTGGGATGAATAATTATTATGTCTTTTTTAATTTATGCAGTAGTGTTTGATTCAAGAAAAGTTTAATCAAACTGCGGCAGCACTCAAAAACTTTTGACCATCTGGCAACACAGTGAATGGACTAACGGTATTTTACGGCGAGTTAAAAGATCGCAATGTATATACATGTATGAAGGATTCCCAGATTTATTTCGAGTGGTATCCCCAATAAGGTAAATTTGATCTCCACAATTCCCCAAAAACCAATTTAAGTATCTCCAAAAATCCTGAGTACAAATAACACTATTTACTATTAAATTCAATTTAATTAATAACGTTGATTAACAAAATCGAAAAGTTCTGAATAAAAATCTTTTATCTCATTGACTAAAGCAATTTTTTGTTACAGGTTTTTGGGTTGAAACATTTAAAGCATTTCTGAAAATGGATGCGGCATTTTAATACACATTATTTTTTTAACACTTGTTTATTATTTTAATTTTATCTTCTATGTTTAAAAGTTATTTTGTTTTTACCACTGGCAACGATGCCGGCACTTCTCAAATTTGAAAATTAAATTAATCATTTGTAAATGCTTCTAACTCATCATATGCAAACAGCAGAATTCCTCATGTTCAAATTTATTATGTATATTGTATGTACGAATTTGAAGTTAAAAAAATTCTGATATCAGTTATCATCATTCATGGTTATTCGAAGCAAACAATTTAAAAATATTGCAAGCAAAAGACAGTTTGGCCATCACGGTTAATGGGGGCTACCGGTTAACCGGATTACGAATAATCGAGGCTAGAATACATTATAATTTTTAGCAATGGAAATATGTACGTAGCAAAAAAAAATTAAATTTATTTAATAATAGTAAAAGTACAATAACTATTAAAAAAATTCCAATACGCAAAATATATCCTCAATTACCAAACTGAAATTTTCATCCCAATTTTGAAAATAAAATCTCAAAATCTGACAACCCTGCATGTATATACATAGATATGCTTGCAAGTTTCATTGCGTGCAGTGTTGCCAGAAGTGAAGATTTTTCTGCATTTTGCAGCTCTGAAATTGCCAAAAACCGGATTTAAAGATTTCTGCCTTTAATCCCAGATTTCTACAGTAGATTAAAAAACATTTATGCAGCTGAAATAATTAAAGGCAAAAGTGTTGACCAATGCGTTATGCAAAAAAAAAAAGGTGGTTGTATTAAGTTTTATATTGAAGTATGGGATCATGTTTTAAAAAGAAGTACTTTTGATTATAAAATGAAATAGCTAGGCGTAGTTAGTCTGAATTTAATAATAATCAGTGCAACAAAATCAGTTCGGACTTTGCTAAAAAAATGGAGCTTGGGCTCGGAGTTAAGCGAATTAAATTTTAGAGATATACTAAAAAAACAGGTATAAATTCAATATTCGGCTATGCTGAATCTTGTTTACCATATGTGTAAATCAAGTTTTTTCTTAAAGATATCTTTAAAGGATTTTAAGTGATACCTATGTATATTGATATCTTAAGCAAGATGGTGGACAATCATTTTTTTCTATGAAAATTTCAGAGGCCCATAACTAGAGAAATATAGGTGAGCAAAAATTTTTTCACTTGATGTTTATTTTTTAATTATCCGTTGCCTTAAATATTTGTTTTTTGATTGAAGTTACTTCACTAAACTAGATTTGTTTAAAATGGTTACCACTATGCAAGTAGTGATATAATAATTTGGTATAATTTTTATACTATTACACTAATTGTTGAAAACTTAAAAAGAGAAACATTTTGCAAAAATTATATAATGCTTTTATAACTTTTGACGTTGTGCAACTATTCCGTTCTAATGATTAACTTGGTGAATCCTGTTTTTCCAAAGTTGAAAAATGTAATAAAATATATTTTAAATTAATATATTGTTACAATATTTTTACGTGAAATATTATACAATTATTCACGCAATAAAAAATAAGTAGAACCTATGTATATGCAATACAAAATTACTAACTGAAAAGTAATTAGATTTCTGCCACTTTTTATACACTTCACTATATATATGTATGTCAAAAGAGTATATATTAATTTATCATTCCGCTTGTAATTTGTACAATATTCACTTCCGACCTTCTACAGTATAATCTTATCAAACGATACCCATTCGCACTGTTTTTGTGCGCAATTTTTACGACGCGTAGATATAAACAAAATTTATAGAATTTTCTCCAAAAGTAAAAATTTTATAATTTCGAGTTATTATTTACTTGTTAATGAAATGCGATAAGCAAGAAAGTACTTTTGTTTTTAATATGAAAATCAATTTTTCAATCGTCTATTCAACAAATATTTTATGCAAATACATTTTTTCCATAATAAATGTAATATGCATATCTTTATTACAAATAATTTTATAAAGAGTTCATGGTAGCATGAAGAGTCACAGACAATTTAAATTAAATTTTTAAATCGAATTTAATTTTTTTATGGTTATTGGGATGAATAATTATTACATCTTTTTTAATTTATGCAGTAGTGTTTGATTCAAGAAAAGTTTAATCAAACTGCGGCAGCACTCAAAAACTCTTGACCATATGGCAACACAGTGAATGGACTAACGGTATTTTACGGCGAGTTAAAAGATCGCAATGTATATACATGTATGAAGGATTCCCAGATTTATTTCGAGTGGTATCCCCAATAAGGTAAATTTTATCTCCACAATTTCCCAAAAACCAATTTAAGTATCCCCAAAAATCCTGAGTACAAATAACACTATTTATTATTAAATTCAATTTAACTAATAAATTTGATTAACAAAATCGAAAAGTTCTGCATAAAAATCTTTTATCACATTGACTAAAGCAATTTTTTTATACAGATTTTTGGGTTGAAACATTTAAAGCATATCTGAAAATGGATGTGGCATTTTAACATATTATATTTTTAACACCCGTTTATTATTTTAATTTTATCTTCAATGTTTGAAAGTTTTTTTTTTACCACTGGCAACGATGCCGGCACTTCTCCAATTTGAAAATTAAACTAATCATTTGAAATGCATCTAACTCATCGTATGCAAACAGCAAAATCCCACATTTTCATATTTATTATGTATATTGTAAGTACGAATTTGAAGTTAAAAAAATTCTGACATCAGTTATCATCATTCATGGTGATTCGAAGCTAACAATTCAAAAATATTGCAAGCAAAAGACAGTTTGGCCATCACGGTTAATAGGGGCTACCGGTTAACCGGATTACGAATAATCGAGGCCCGAATGCATTATAATTTTTAGCAATGGAAATTTGTACGTAGCAAAAAAATATAATAGTAAAAGTAAAATAATTGTTAAAAAAAATTCCAAAACGCAAAATATATCCTCAATTACCAAACTGAAATTTTCATCCCAATTTTGAAAATAAAATCTCCAAATCTGACAACCCTGCATGTATATACATAGATATGCTTGCAAGTTTCATTGCGTGCAGTGTTGCCAGAAGTGAAGATATTTCTGCATTTTGCAGCTCTGAAATTGCCAAAACCGGATTTGAAGATTTCTGACCTTTAATCCCAGATTTTTACAGTAGATTAAAAAACATTTATGCAGCTGAAATATTTAAAAGCAAAAGTCTTGACCAATGCGTTATACAAAAAATTAGTTGGTTGTATTAAGTTTTATATTAAAGTATGGAATCATTTTTTAAAAAGAAGTACCTTCGATGATAAAATGAAATCGCTAGGCGTAGTTAGTCTAAATTTAATAATAATCGGTGCAACAAAATCAGTTTGCACTTTGCTAAAAAAAATGGGACTTGGGCTCGAAGTTAAGCGAAATTAAATTTTAGAGATATTTATAAAAAAACAAGTATAAATTCTATATTCGGCTATGCTGAATCTTATTTAACATATCGCACTTGATCAACAATAGGGTATTAACTCAAAAATTTTAAAATATCACTTTTTTCAAGAAATCAGCTAACAACATCAATATCTATCTACTGTAAAAATTTCAACGTATTCCGTTTACTCTTTCATCTCAAAAACCACTTTTGAGACCATATTCATGATAATGTGGTGATAACCTTTATTTCAACAAAAAGGTATTATTTCGAGTTAATACAAAAGTTAACATGGAACTGATTCGAAAATTTTCATAAAAAAGGTATTATTTTGAGTTGATTCTCTTTTCAATTTGGTTTAATTTTGAGTTGATACTGCCTTGTTGATAAAATTTGTTTCATTTTTGATCGAAAAATTTCAGAAAAATGGTATTAACTCAAAAAAATTGATTTTTTTGCAATACTTGCACAGATTTCTAGGAAGAACGATGTAAATATATTTTTAAATGGAATTTGCTTCCTGTGGTATATTTGAATTTTTAAATTCTGTTAAAATGTGGCCACAAACAGTTTTTTGACTCTACTGAAAAGTTTAAAATTTTGAGTTAATACCCTCTTGTTGATCAAGTGCGATATGTGTAAATCAAGTTTTTTAAAGGCTTTTATGTGATACCTATATTGATATCTTAAAAAAGGTGGTGGACCATAACTCGGAAAATATGGGCGAGCAAAAATTTTTTCCCTTGATGTTTATTTTTTAATTCTCCATTGCCTTAAATATTTGTTTTTTGATTGAATTTACTTCACTAAACTAGATTTGTTCCAAACGGTATGGAAAGGTCGTAGGCAGGTGTGGCATTTTTCCCGCTGCTTCGAAGGATATGGCCCTTTCTTGCTGATTTTTAAAAGCAAATTTTTCGAAACTATGTCTGATCAATTATATCTTTGTTAGTATTCATAACACTTTCAAATTTGTCATTAATGTCATGAGAATATTTCGTGAGGTAAATTTAAATAAAACGAAGTTTTGCAACTTCCTATAAAATTCATCTTTAGTAGGAATATTGCTTAAAAAGATTATTTAAAATATAAAAAATTTCTAATGTTTCGAACGAACTAATATCTACAGATTTATTGAGAATGAAGTCACATAATATTTATAAACAAAAGTAACAGAAATTTTTATTAATTTTATATAAAAATTATAATAACATATTACAACTTTATATATGTACGTATGTAATTTTAACATAATTCATTTATTTTATAAGCAAATACTACTTAAATGAAAAATAAAAAAACTTTTGGAAAAATGAATTTGAAGATTTTTAAAATAAGGTACAGATTTTTTAAACTTATATTTATTTGAAAGTAATATTTTTGGATTTTACACACATTAATTCTGGCAACACTGATTGCGTGTTGTATCTAAAAAAGTTCAATATTCTTTCAATCGTATATTATTATATCAAGCAATAGATAAAATATTTCGAAATTTTTACAGCGGGTACATTTAAATAATATACTTCGATTTTTTTTGCAAAAAGTGTTAAAATTTAAATTGATACAGCAGTTAATACAGTTAGCTGCCGCTACGGTTGCGTTTTATTTAACAATGTTTTGTCTCCGCAATGTGTTTTAAATTGAATTCAATTTTTTAATTATTGGGTTGTATGATAATTAACTCCTTTTTTTTGAATCAAGAAAAATTTTACTAAAACTATGGCAGCACACAAAAACTTTTGACTATATGGCAACACAGTGAATAGACTAACGGAATTTTACGGCGAGTTAATTTCTTAAAAAAAGTGTCGGGTATGTATGTACATTTTGTTGCGCATTATTTTGAGTTTGAAGCTGTTACTGGAAATTTTGGTAAGTAAAAATGTTCAATATTTTAATATATTTACTCAGAATTTAAATTTATAACTTTGCAGAAAATCGAAATATATTTTAAATCTACCGATTGTAAAAAATGTTTTATCTCTTGGTTGGAAAAAAGTGGACAGTTTGATTTTTTTATCCAAGGTAAGTACATTTAAAATTGTCAGTTATTGTCCCTTTTACTACAAAAACTGAATTCCACACAAAATTTTCAAAGCATCGTCATTCAGAATAATAAAGTAACTCCGATCAAAAAAGTAAAGATATGGTGCGATAGAAGAATAAAAAATTAGAAAAAGCATCAAGTAAAAAATAGGTGCTCGCCCACATTTTCCAAGTTACGGGGCTCTGAAATTTTCAAACTTTTTTAAATATCAATCCTTTGGGTATTCTTTTAAAGCTTTTCAAGAGATCTTTAAGGAAATACTTAAATTAAAAAAACTACTTAACCTATTAAGAGCCGATGTAATTTTTATGTATTATTATATATATATATATATATTAATTCTCTGTCATCCCAATATTTGCTTTTTTGATTGGAGTTACCTTACCAAACTATATTTACATAGATAGTAAAGGGTATGTAAAATTCGGCATAGTCGAATATAGCACTCTTACTTTTTTTTAATTCGTTACGAATAAGCTAAATTTTGAAATAACTCTTATCATGAAAATGAATGTTGCAGAAATTAATTTGAATCCCTTTCAAATTTAACTGCAGAATGAGTTGCAATTCGTTTTAAATTCACATGGATCTGTTAAAGTGCATTTCATTTCTAATTCGTTTTAATTAAAATGATTTAAATTTATACATTTAATAAAAGTTTTTAATATTAATACTTGTAACTACAACGGCCGTAGCAATCCACAAAAGATAGGCCCATCTAAATAAATTAATTCTGGGAGACCCTTTAGTTTTTAGATTTATTTTTTATTACTTTTTCTATTGGGAGCTATAGTAATAAGCAGTCATTTTTATTTTTACAGAAGTGCCCCTTACTGTTCAGAATACACGTAAAAAACATAATGTTGTATGAGGACACCCTTTAATTTTTAAGATTATGAACTGTTTTTAAAACGGGACAAATCTGTAAGCATAATCTAACATATTACCAAAAATTTTCGAAATCGGTTCAGAGTTAAGTCGAATTGATAACGTCCTTCTTTTTAAACCGACTTCAAAAAAAAGAAGGGGGTTATATAATTCGACTGAATCTTGCTTTTTTATGTTTGTGCGAGCAGAACTTGGTCATTTCGAAACCGATTTTGAAAATTTTTGGTAATATGATAAAATTTTAAATTTAAGTTTCACATTTGAAAAAAATATTAAAAAAATGTAAAAACAATTTCTCTTTAATTATTTAATGTGTATATATATTTTTTTAAATTAATTTATCTCAAAAGCTCTCAAGATGGCGATGCTGCAGATGGTGATGTCATAAATAGCTGCGCGAGGCTCACGGATCCTAGGACGTGTTGCTTTTGCCTCTGCGCATACAAGCGCCCATGTTACTGTTGTTGAGTATTGCCACACTTGTGCCCTGCGGTGAAGACTACACTTGCATGTTATCATATCCCAATGGATCGCCACCAGTATAAAACAAAACTTTTTTTATGTTTTCCAATGCCTCAGCACTAGATTTGTAAAATAAAAAATGTATAAAAAATCTATTGTTTAGTCCAAAAACAAACTACATTGTAAATTTTATAAAAGAAAATTTTGTAAAAATTCTTTTAATTTTTATATGTAATTGTGGTGTAGTATTTCTGTTTTGTTGTTTTTGTTTCGACTCATAAAATTTGGTAAAAAAAAACAAAAAAACTACAATAATTGTGGTAACATATATTTAATTGTAAATGGTATGAATTTTGGAAGGCTATTAAAGCTTAAACAAAAGAAGAGATATTACTATTATTATTTTAATTATTTGTATTAGAAAGTTAAAAAATCGATAGAAAAAGGAAATAATTATACGATACGCACATGTAAGATAGACGACATAAACATTGAATTGATATTGAAATTGTTTTAAATATAATTATCGTGGAACATTTTTATATTAAAAACAACGGACTTTATTAAAAAACCAAACTGTTAAAGGAAACTGCAATAAATATGACACAAGCAAAACTCTCTTTTTAAACACTTATCTTTGTCTGAACATGACCCAATATAAAGACATTTATTTTCACAACAACAAACAAACAAAAATCTCCCAAAATTCCTACAGTAACAAAATATATTAATTGTAAAATTTTCTTTATTATAAGTTAAAAATCAATTTAATAATTTTTATTACTCCCTATTAAAAATATATTCACTTTATTTTTACAATATTTTTAAAACACATTCCCTAAACTTATAAAAGAGTCGAAAGTTTTCTTTTTGTTGTATGTATTGTTTTTCACCAAATAAAAAAAATAATAAAAAGATAAACTAATGAAAAAAAATCAAAGGAAGCAGCAAGTGTGCTATGCCGGTGCTAAGCCAACAATAAAATTATATAAAAAAACTTAAAGAATTAAATGTTACTATATTGTATTAAAACTCAATAAGATTAATAAACGTAAAAAACACTATTTAAAGTGAATAAAGAATTTATTTTTAAAAACTCCCTCCATTTAAACTTAATATTATTAAAAATAATTGAAATAATTTATTTATTTTGTTTTAACTTATTTATTTTTTGGCACTTTATAATCTTGTTTTGTTTTCCTCTTTTATTCTTTTAAAATTGTTTCACAAATATTGTACCTCTACAAAAAAAAAGAAGAAACTA
Organism: Gymnosoma rotundatum; assembly: GCA_916610165.2. Taxonomy (NCBI): domain Eukaryota; kingdom Metazoa; phylum Arthropoda; class Insecta; order Diptera; family Tachinidae; genus Gymnosoma; species Gymnosoma rotundatum. Next base: position 14,785,456 of record OU744341.1, on the reverse strand, counting down.
TGGTTTATCCTTTATATTATTTTTTATTTAATTTTTCATTTGCATTATAATTATTTTCAATGTTTTTCTTGTACTACTAAAATTAAAATATATTCACTTTTTTCTATTTAAAATGCAATAAATATGTATTAGTATTAAAAAAAGTCTATTATTTTATTAGTAAATAGAGACACTCGAAAAGATCACTTAATAATTTTCTAAGTTTCTTGCCATCTTTATTATTTTGCTTTCAGACGGTTAGTTGTTACTAGTGATTAAAAAACTATATATACATATTTTTAATACAAAAAAACGAAAAAAAATCAATTGACTCTATTTTGAAAAATATTAGTATTTCCTGAAAGATATCTTCAACAGTTTTTAAGTATACACCTACGTATGTCTTCCAAAGTATCTATGAAAAGTTCAGAAGCCCATAACTCGGACAATATGGTCGAGCGCCAATTTTTTCACTTTAATTATTTAAGTCTATTACTCCATATACATGTTTTTTTTTGATGGGAGTTACTTCACTGAAACAGATTTGCTTTAGAAAAATTCTTTAAAAATTTAAACTATAAACAGCACTTTAGAATTATTCTTAAAGAAACTTTATTTTTACAATTATTTACATCATATTTTTATTTTTAATTGTGTGTCCTACTTGCTTACAAATACAAATACAATATCATCCATACAATAACACTGAAGTCAGTAAAAAGTAATTTTTTGACGCCGTCGAAATGAGAAGTTTTTTATGGAACTCTGGCAACATCATAAGAATTAAATATGCACAAAAATCGATTTATATTGTACTTATTGAGTGTATATAGGCAAAAACGCATTTAATTATAACAATATATTCATAGTGGAACCTATATATTGTAAATTTAGAAAATCGTAAAAAAATGTCCTTGAATTCACATGTCCCCAAAATATGCCTTAGGCATATAAAATTTTGAGGACTGGACTCAAAGTATGCAAATGTCCTTAAATTATACGTGGGAACGAAAAACTGACCTCAAACTATGCCTTTGGCATATATATATATATATATATATATATATATATATATATATATATATATATATATATATATATATATATATATATATATATATATATATATATATATATATATATATATATATATATATATATATATATATATATATATATATATATATATATATATATATATATATATATATATATATATTCCGCTTGTAGTTTTTAAAATATCCATTTCCGACCCCATAAGTATATATATATATGTATATATATATATATATATATATATATATATATGTATATATATATATATATATATATATATATATATATATATATATATATATATATATATATATATACATATATATATATACATATATATATATATATATATATATATACATATATATATATACATATATATATATACATATATATATATACTTATGGGGTCGGAAATGGATATTTTAAAAACTACAAGCGGAATGACAAGCTTAAATATACGCTTTTTTCTCTTTTTGTGGTGAAAAGCATTAAGAGCATTGAACGATTGAATGAGTATGTCATCCAGATGTGTTCCGACGAGTTGAACACACTCTTCAAAACGGAGCCTTATATTCCTCGCCACACGCTGCAGTAAACTTGATTGAGCTGATTTGCTTTAAGTCCACAAAAGATTGGCGACCTAGGTGGTCATGGGATGTCCCCAAAGCGACTGAACAGTTTTTGGTAGAAATTTTCCAGAAACAAGCTCATCGAAGCTCTGGCTGTGTGTGCAGTCGCCCCATAGTGTTGAAACCACGTGCGTGATGATGGTTGAGCTCGCAGGTTTGGCAAAGATAATGCGTCGATAATTTTGTGTTTTTGGTCCCATGCATGGATAAGTCAAACTAAACAGTTACCCTGGGGTAATGCAATGGTTTTTAATGTTTCAATCGAGGGTTTCGGATTCTTGGAAACCAGTAATGGATTTGCTTTTGCCGCAGTAATACTTTTGATTTATTATTTTTAAATAATAAATATTTCATGAGAATATCATATATATATACAGAAAAACTATAAACTTTTTATTCCGGAATTTGATAGTTTATAATTTTTTAATCATATTTAATCCGATATCTGGCTATAAGTTTAGAACTGAAAACTGTACAATTCGAATAACAAAATAAATTGTTCCAGTACGTGTAGTTTCTTTTCGTATATGTAAATTGTTGTTGCCATATTTTTCAAATAACTTATTCTTTGTTTTGTGTGTGCTAACAAAATGTTTGATAGTAATGCTAATATAGCTTTTGTATAAATATAATATTTTAAAACATAAATGACGAACATTAGCAACATTGAATATAATAAAAATGTATTACAATACTTTTTATGTTTTAACAGCCTTGAGAGTTATTAATTACTTCAATTTCTAAATTAATTTTATTAAGGCATATTATGCTAACAATAGTAAAAGGTGTCTACAGGTGATTGCTTACCATATTCAAATATTATGTGTTTCCTAAGACGAATTTATTTTCATAGGTAAGTTGCTAGGAGTTTCAAAAAGAATCTGTTTGAGGCAGTGTAGCGTATCTTTAGCACCTTTTGCACTTGGCCAAAATAAATTTATTTAATTCATTATACAAAATTACAAATAAGTGCAGAAAAAGGTTTTATCAATGAAAACGTAAACAAAATATGCTGAAAAAGATCATGTATATTTTCAAACTTAAAATGGTTTTTTCGGAATCTTATTATATGCAAGCATTGCGCTGTTTCTGGTATTCGATTAATTGGTTTTACAAGGTCCCTAATATCGTCTGTAACTTGGGATCTCTCAAGTTATTTGCTTATAAATATGTAATAAATAAATAAAATAGCTTGTTTTTGTAATTTTTGTCACGAAGTATATGATTGTATGCTTTTTCAAAGTTTCTCACTAATGTAGTAACTTTGTTTATTTTTAGCGTTTCCAATAATAATACTAATGTCCAGTTTTTGTCTTCATATTTAAATACGCATTTAGCTATGATAAAAATGTGGCTGCATTACGAAATATCAAAATAAATCATCATTGCTTATGAAAAACAGTTGCTAACAACACAAGGAATTGCAAATTTTGTTAAAAATATTTGAAATATATAAAAAAAAAATGCCAGCGATACTCATATATTTACTACCTAAACTTATTTTATTTATTAACTTAACTTTTTAATTACTATTTTCATTATGAAATGTGTTCAAAACCAAGGCACATTCATTTTACTACGTAGTAGCGGCTCTACAACAAATACAAAATTGACAAAGACAACATGCCTTTTTATTGTTGTTTTGTGCGTTGGAAACGTCAAAAACACAAAGAGAAATGAAAGATAATTGCTTTCAATACATATGCTTGCCTTGTTTCGCAAACGCTTGTTGCTAGTGTTTTTTGAAATTCGTAGACAAACAAAGAAAAATAAAAACAACTTTTGACATTTCCAGCTACAAACCAGCTGGGCGGACGACACTACCTAGTAAAATAAACCTGCCTTGTTCAAAACATAAAATATTGTTTTATCAATGGCTAAAATGTTTGTTTACCTTTGCGAAACAACAACGAAAAATGCCATAACCGTTTGGTAAAACTGTATTAATTAAGTGGACTTTAAATGCGCAAGATTGGTCATATAAGTTACACTTAATTGAAAAACTTTTGTACTTAAATGGAACTTATATATAAATGACATTTAAATACGAAGTCAAAAACTGGCCCTTTTTTATTTCTGATTGCATGTTTTGTAGTATTGTTAATAACCAATTCAAAATACAGTAATGGAAAGAAAACTAAATAAATATGTACACAAATTTGTAACCTTTGTAGGCTAGTTGTGTTGAGTGGTTTCATAATTGTACGACATTTCGAGAAGCTTTGATTTTTGGCTAGTTGTACAACATGATGGTGAATATCTTAAACATGTTGTACAACGTCAGTGTATGCTACGTTTCATTTTCGTAGTAACCATGAAGTTAGAAACATTATTCACGAATTTTTTGCAGAAAATAAATAAGTAGGAAAAGAGGGAGACTCTGCAACAATACACAATTTTATATATATGAAGTTGTACACTGAGGTACAAGCTTGTGTAGAATTCTTCATACGAAAAACACCCGGTCTAATTACCAACCGAATTAGCACAACAATCGCAATATTTGTTGCTTGCTAAATAGTTTGAGGGCTTGTTGTTTCCTGTTTGCACGAAATATAAAAATTTTGATTTATGGCAAGTTGTACAACATAGTTGTACAATTATTGGATCTGTTGTACAATAGTACATTTTACGCTATATCTTAGCAATGAGAAAAGAAAACATATTGCGCACGGGGTTTATTAGTAAAAACTAAATAATATCAAAAAATGAGAAACTAAGCGAATTACGGATCACATGTTCCTTAATTAAAATTTAAAACAAATATTTTAAATATATATACATATCGCACCTGTTCAACTAAAGAGCGTCAACTCAAAATTTTCAATTTTTTACTTTTTATTAAAAAACGATATATATTGATCGACTCTAATCACTGTAAATTTTTCCCATTCTTTTGACTACTCTTTCTTCCGAGTACTTACTTTTGTATCAACAAAACACATATATTTTTAGTTGTACTTACATGTTTTAACAAAAAAATAAGAAATCGAGTGTTATATTAAAGTTAACAAATTATTTTTTCGAGTCCATAATTTTTTTTATTATATTCCTTTAATATTATCATAAACAGTTTTTTATCTCTAATGAAAAATTGAACATTTCGAGTTGAAGCCCTTTAGTTGAACAGGTGCGATATATTCGTAAGCCAGATAAAACTCATTTAGCGAGTGATAGATGATACAATTTGAGCAAGTTAAACGCGAAATTGTAGTGTTTGTAGGCTAGATGTATCTTGGTTGTACAACAGGGTTGTAAACTTAAAACTTCAAAGAACAAATAATAGAATTATAACGGATTTATACAAAGATGGATATATTAATAAATATGAAAAGACAAGACTAACATCAGATTCTGCAACTGCGCCTAGATTATACGGTCTCCAGAAAATACATAAACCTGATGTACCACTCAGACCCATTTCATCATCGGTTGGTGTACCTTGTTATCATTTATCTAAATACATTGGACATACTTTAAAGAATATTGTGGTAGAAGAATATAACATAAAAAATGTAGTAGAGCTAAAAAGAAAAATGGATATCTATACATTTAGCAATAAATAACATTATAAAAAAAAATGGAACATCATACAGAAGCATACCAAAATACCAAAGACAAGATTCCTTGAACTGCTAAAATTTTGCCTTAATGAAAATAATTATTTTATTTATGGAAATAAAGTGTTCAAACAAGCTTAGGGCATGCCAATGGGCAATCCTTTATCACCAACCATAGCGGACATTGTTTACATACTCTTTTAGAACAAAGTATAAGAGATCTAAAGGATGCTAATGTTCATATAAAACTTATAACAAAATATGTTGATAATTTATTTGCTATTATTAAACAAAAGGACCAAGATATTATATTAAAAACATTTAACAATTACCACACTAAACTAAAATTCACAATAGAAAAAGAGGACCATAGATCCATTACATACCTTGACATGGTAATTTACAGAGAACAAAATAAATAATTAACAGATTGGTATATGAAATCTATTGCTTCTGGACGTTTAATAAATTTTAATTCAACAATGCCGATGAAATATAAGATAAATACGGCAAAACAATTTAATTAATAGAATCATAAAACTTAGCAATGAAAAATTCAAGTCAAAAAACTTAACTACATTAAAAGAAATTCTTAAGAAAAATAACTTTCCGCAAAACATTATAAACAAATTAATAAATAAAGTCACACAACATATAGAACCACAGGAAAACAAAAAAAAGAAAACATCTGGGAACACGCTATATTATGGAATACAATTTATACCAAGGCTGACAGAAAACAAAAAAATTAAAGAAATAATTAAAAAGGAGAACATAACAATTGCACATAAACCAAATAAAACAATACAAAATTTATTTACTCAGACGAAAACTAAAATTGATAAAATAGAACAAAGTAATGTTGTTTATGAAATTAAATGTAGTGGTGCTGACAACGATGAGTGCGGCAAAGTATACATTGGTAGAACTAAGAGAAATTTAGGTGTAAGAATTGACGAGCACAAGGCAGACATAAAAAAAGGAAAACAATCAACCGCACTAGCACAACATTGTATTGATACTGGACATAAGCCTGATTTTGATAAAGTAAGAGTTTTAGATAAAGAGTTGAAAATAAACAAAAGATATACGCTTGAGAGTTTGAGAATACAACAGAGATCGAAAAATGCAATAAACACCAAAGACGATAAGGACAACACCAATGCAAGTTACAACATAGTTTAGTATAATTGAAGATATTGTGATGTAAGCAAAAATTGCCTGTGATATTTTATTCCATAGTTTATATTATTCATTTTGTTAAGTGTGTGTTTTGTGTCTTGTCCACTGTACACTAAATTAATTTTAAATAACAAAAAAGATTATATGTAAGTTTAATTGTTTTTCAAAACTTATATTGTCGCTCTTTTCCAAATTGTGTTTGTATAAAACAAAAAAAATTTTTTTTAATTTTTACTTTTATATGAATGTGGTTGCCAGATTTTTAATAAATTATCCCTGAAGAAGTTGGAAAATACCAACGAAACGTCGGATCAATATGAAATAAATAATCTTTTATTAACTTGAAAGGAAGGAAATAAGTGACCTTGAAAGCCCAATTATAATTTATATACAATAAATTATAAATAAAATTAACGGTACAACATCAGTTGATTTTGGTAGTGACCACAGAGCCAAAATCAGTGTTAATGATTTTCAGTTGCGCTTTTGTGGCTGTTCAAAACATAAGTGTCTGATTCAGTGCTAGAGGAAAGAGTAAGAACTTTTTGCGTCAGTTTCTCTTGCAGTTTTTAACTTGGACGACTTTCACACAGAGAAAACCAATTTCCACAACCAATTTATCTTATTTTTTAGTATTAATCTTTTCTATTTAACCTCTTAAGTGTGTTTGTGTAAAAAATTACCATCGACTATAAAATCTCTAAATTTTAATGAAATCCAATACGAATATTATTTGATAATTATTATTATTTTTATTATATTATTATTATTATTATTATTTATTATATGCTTGCAGTGACTAATACGAAACAGTATCAACAAAAATAGTTCCCACACACGGTGGGATTAAAATCTTTTGGATTAACTGGTTAACACGGTGTCCACAACTGATATTATCTTTTCTGTAATGTACGAAAGAACATGGGTAAAACACAACAAGTAGTTATATATATGGTTCTTCGTGTCATACAAGCAATGTTATGATATTTCATTTTATGCAATCGGCCACAGAGTGCAGATATATATGTATTATTTGATTTATTTTATATTTATTTATTATTTTTTTTTAAATTTTGTTTAAATCATTGATATTTTTAATCACTCGCTATTATTAATCACTCACAAGCATCCATATAAGAAAATATCTAAGTATTAAAATTTGTGTACATCTAATAAGGTGCTAAATAAATATTAATATTTTTTAATTAAAAGCTAGGGCCTAATCGTAAATGCAGCACTGCGCTGCATATTATGCGCAGTGTGTTCAAAAATGCAAACAAAGGAAACACTGCAAATGTAACACGGTCAAAAATGCAGCACAGCAGTTTATTATGCGCAAACGACTGCATATACTAATCACAAAAATGGCTGATGCAACGGAAAAGTAAGTACTTAAATGTAATTTTTTTCATATTTTTTTTAATTTTTATGAGTTTAGTGCCACATTCGATGAAGGAAAACTAAGTAAGCTTTTAATTTCTATTAATTAATAATTTTTCCATTCTTAACTTATGTCGTTCGTAAATGCAAATAAACAAATGTGCAAATAAAAACATCATGCACAGCTGATTAGCAAAATCATCGCATAATTATCATATTATGCAGCGCAGTGTTGCATTTACGAACAGGCCCCTATACAAATAAAAGAGTAAAAGTGATATATTCTGTTTCTTTATTTTATAAATACAAGAAGTACTAAAACACGTTAGACAAACACATACGGAAAATGACATAAAAGCTGAAATTCTGTCGTTTTACAGACACCACTGAATATTCCGGTTGCTTGACATTATTATTAAAAACTATAATATGATGAAAATACATATTCAAGTAAAATATGATTTTTTGTTTTGTTTTAAAGTTTTTTATTGATAATTTACGGAAAAGTAAACATATACTTTATTTTGGGGATCATTTACTATGTAAAAATAACTGTCATTATTAATTTTTTTAAATTCTTTAACACCTCGTTTACATTTGACAATGCTGTCATGACAATAAAGTAATACGCATTAGTTGTCAAAAATGCTGACAATTGCTTCTGTAGTGTAGGCGTCCAGACAATAATTATGACAATACATTATGAGCAAAAAACCTCACGTTCTCGGATAATTTCAAATAGCTTTAGCGTTTCTTCATGCTAATATTCCATTTCTATTGTTATATGCAAAGAAAATTTTAGTAATTAAAATGATAATTTAATTCAAATTTCATTTAGTTAAAACAATTTTAATGAAATTGTCGGCATACGTCAAATCACTGTCTTATTTACTGTATTATTGAAAACCAGTGCATGTATTGTTATTGTCATGACAGCATTGTCTAATGTAAACAGGGGGTTAATGTTCTTGATTGTTGCTAGCGTTAAAAATTGCTTGTGTGGTCGCATACTCATAAACTCTAAATTAAACACACTTTAAACTTGGCAACACTGTGTGCTTGTTTCTTGAAATGTGAACTAAGCTTTCCCCTCTTATAAATTTAATGAAAACAAAATAAATTTAAGGTAAAGGTAAAGAAGGTTAATAAGAGCACCTGTGCCGTCAACTGCAATGGAGGGAAATACTCAGGATTCATCATTTCCATAATTCTTGCGAAAAAAACTGACCTCAAAACACATTTCATCTGTCTGCCTATAACAGCTCAAGTGTATGGCCACATAAATTAGGTTACATTAACTATTGGGACGAACTTATATTTCCAAACTTTATACTTTTTCAACTGTTCAATAATTTGGCAATATACATCAAATTGCAGCAACTATAGGTCACTCTTTAATTTCCAAATTCAAATTATATACTTGCTGTTGTAGTAGATTTAGCAATCTGGTTCTATGTAAATTTCAACCGTCTGTCTGTAACGATTCAACAGTTTGCCCATATACATCCGATTATATCAACTTTTTATTTATTTAACTATCATCAATACATTTAAAATATTTACAATAATTACGTTTTTCGAGATCTTACTTAATTAAGTATTGAAACAAATACAAAATTAATTTATTGTGTAAAAATATCTATAATTTAGTATTTACATTACCGCAGTGTTAGGAAAAAAAGATAGGGAAAAACCTAGTAAAGATTTAAAGAAATTCTGAATTAATCCTTCTATCAGCTTCATTGCTGAAGATGAAGAAAAAATTAATATTACAAATTCCTTACTATATCATAATTTGAAGCTCTATTTCGAACTTCAAATCTTTGTGTTAAATTAGATATTTCTGATTTAAGCAAATCTTGTTGAAAATGTTGATGCAGTCTACTTGTTGAGTATCTTCTGGATAAATCAAAAATGATTTTTTAATTTTTGTTCTGGATTATTTGGAACTTCTTTAAATAGGTCTTGGCACATCTATTTGTCCAAATTTGACACCCATATGTCATAATAGGCCTATGCACATTATATACAGCAAGATTTTATTTTTATAATTCAAAGTTGATTTTCGATTTAATAATGGAAAAAGGGCTCTTTCACATTTAATTGCCTTTTCACAGGTTCTTAGAACATGATGTCTGAAAGTCAGTTTTTTATCTAATTCAATTCCAATATATTTAATGGTATCAAAGAGAGGAATTTCAACTCCTTCCACAGATAGCGGTATTGAGGGTATTCTTTTCGGTGATTTATTGAAGTGAAATATTATTGTTTGAGCTTTATTTTCATTTATTTTAATTTTACATTTTTTTAAATATTTTGGAGCATGTAAAAGACCTTTTTTCATTCTTTTGACTATAGCGTTTGAAACTTTACCTGTTGTTATGATGGCAGTGTCGTCTGTGCTTTTGTATATATTGATACCAGCTGTTATTTCTGTCATTGTTTATGTTCATATTTATTAGTGTGGTCAGCTGTTTTAAGAAAGAAGAAATTATGTTTCTCTCTAACTAATTATTTGAACGTTGAAGTTTTCGGCTATATCCATTTCTTTGCGAAATTAAAAATAAAGTTTGACTGGAAAGTTTTCTATGCCATACTTGTGAATTACCAAGTGGAATTTGCTTAGATGCTTCTTGTACCAGGTAAGTAATTTTTGAAAGTGTTTCTTTCACATTTGAGTTCGACAATTCAGTGCCTTGAAAGTTATTTTTTCTAAACTCATTATCTATCCATTTTCCTATTTCTTTCCAATTAGTTTTATGATAAAGTGGAATTTTAATGGAGTTTTCTGTTAAAGAACCAAATATTGTGCAAGTCATCGGTATATGATCTGAATTTAGAATTTCTGGATGTATTTCCAGTTGTGAAAAATCTAAGTTGGAATTGGTTAGAAGAAGATCAACAACAGATGGACGTCGCGGATTTGACGATTGACCGAAACGAGTGAATGAATTAGGAGAATATATATAGTAACGAGAGGTCATTTGATGATTAAAAAGTTAATTGCCTGCCGTGTTATTTTTAAAACAGTTCCAGTTTGTATGCTGAGCATTTAAATCTCCGAATATGAAATAATCAGTTGTAGCTGTGGTTAAAATGTTTATGTCATTAATAAAATCATTTGTATAGTTTTGACAATAAACAGAAGTTAATCTTATTGGTCTATTATTTATGGTAACTAATATAGATACATTTTCGACTTTTGCTGTTGGATATTTTGAAATGCGTTCATGGGGAATGGAGCTCTTAACTGCAATCAACACCCCTCTACCATGTGGAGTACGGTCTTCTCTATAGACTTTAAAGTTTCTAAATTTGAAATTGTGATTAGCTTTGAGGAATGTTTCATTTATGCAAACTATGTCTATTTGTTTTTGATGTAACACAATTTCAAGTTCTATTATCGAGCTGGAGTCGTTATGCCCTGGGCATTCCAATGCATAACATTTAGGCTCCATATTGGCTTTTTATATAACATATCTTAACACTCGCATTTTATCGTATGTGATTTTGCATTTTTTTAATGCGTGTAAGGCTTCGAAATAAATATCTAAAAATTTTTCATTGGACAAATTATCGTCTTGTTGAGTTCTTTGTTTTGAACCAGCTACTGAAGCATAAGAAACATTATTTTGACGTTTACCTGCTACCTTCTGAGAAGAAGATGGCATCTCGTAACCCCTTGCATCAGCCCGCATATCTTCTGATGAAATAGAAACAATTTCATCATGACGTACTTGTCTGTCTTGAAGGACAGTGAGGATCGTCAGCACGGTGATTAACATTTTTTAATTTCTTTTTAATGCAATAGAAAATTTGTATATAACAGGATCATCTTCTGTTGTTTTTTTAAGTTGGCAGCTTGAGTCGTCATGGGCTCCACCACATCCTATAGAGGATTCAGCTCTAACACAATTTCAAGATCCATGGCCATACATAGCACATTTAGAGCATTGAGAAGGACCTCTTGACCTACATTGCGGACTTCTCCAGTGTACTACAATACCGTAAACATATTTAATCTTAATAACATACCGCTTTGTTATCTTTGATTAAACTCCACCATATATAATGCATAGTCAGGGTTTGAGCGCGTAGTTGTTATTTCTTTTACGTTGACCACTTCTATGTTGAATGCATCTTTAAATTCACTTTTCAAGGTTTCTAAGCTAATTTGTGGTAAACCGAACAGTATAAGCTCAAAACTTTGATTGTCTTTTATAGGATGAGTGAAAAATTTCATCTGCGCAATTTTTAGTTTATTTACAGTTACATCATATTCAGCTTTCGAGTTCGGTATTAATTTAGTTCCGATGGAAATTCTTTTATATTTATATATATTACCAATAAGATTTATAACCACAGTAAATTTGTAACAATTGTCAACAACTATTGGTGGAATTTTAACAACCTCGTGGGCGACTTCACTTCTCTTGAACCATCATCGTCTCCTAGATCAGAAAGCATCACAAACCGATTGCTACTAACAGATCTCTGCATTTTAAATCGAGGATTTATACCCCATTATTTTTCACGTTTTAAAGACATTATTAATTAATTCACAAAGAAATATTTAATTTAAGGTTTTTATGAAAAAAAAAAAAAAACAGCTGATTTAATAACACGTCTGAGATTATATCAACTATTAAATTTATAATATAACATTTTTATACTTCTTATTATACTAAATAAGGTAGTGGACATTCTGTCTAAAATTAAGATGTTTGTATGCAACGGTTCATAAAATCCGGCCATATAGAACAAATTACATCAATTTTGGGAACACCCTTTACTTTTTAAATTCAAATTATAAGCTTCTTGTTATAGCGGACTAAGCAAAACATGTCCCTTGTAAATTTCAGCTGTCTGTTTCTAATGGTTCAAAAGTCCGGCCGCATACACCATATTATATCAACTATTGGGTCACCCGTTTATTTCCAAATCTAAATTTTACACTTTTTGTTATAGAGGAATTAGTAATACAGGTTCATTGTATATTTCAATCGTCTGTCTACATTTGTTTAAAAGTACGGTCATATACCAAATTAAATGAACTATTGGTGCACCCTTTAATTTATAATTTTAAATATTATCAGCTGTTACTATAACGGCCATAGCAATCGACATAGCGTCAAATTTAAAAGCGCTTGTCTATAACGGTTTAAAAGATAGGCCTATATAAGTAAATCTACAGTAATTATGGGACACCCTTTAATTTATAAATTCAAATTATAAACTCGGACTTAGAGATACAGGTCCATTATAAGTTTAAGCGTTCTGTCTATAACGGTTCAAATTACATCAGCTATTGGAACAGCCTTTAACTTCTAAATCTATATTTTATACTTGTTGTTATAGCGGACTTACCAATACAGATTCCTTGTAAATTCCAAGCGTCTGTCTAAAACTGTTAAAAAGTATGGCAATATACATCAAATTAAATGAACTATTGGCGCACCCTTTAATTTATAATTCTTAATATTAATACTTGTTACTATAACGGCAATAGCAATAGACATTCCGTCCAATTTGCAAGCATTTGTCTTTAACGGTTTAAAAGATGGGCCAATTTAAATAAGTTTATATCAATTATGGGAACACCCTTTAATTTTTTTAATAATTTTTGTATAACTTTTTGTTATTTGGAGCTATAGTAATACGCAGTCATTTTAAATTACGTTGGTCTGAAGTTTTGAATAATACTTTAATTAATGATAATCCGGACGATTTGGCGGCATTAACTCCTGGCCATTTTCTCATAGGAGCACCAGTCAACTCCCAAATTGACGTAGCAGCCTGATCAATAAAGAAAAAATTCGATCAAATTGATTTCCAAATTGTCCAAGTACGCAATACGATAAACGACGAACGGCAGCAAGAAAAGATTTACCGTATTTTTCTGTCATTGTGCATACAACTAACAATTACAGCAGCGAAGCTTCAACAGACACAATTATCAATACTTGATATTTTAACAAACACTCACCATGGTCTAATAAGCCCACTGCATCTCAGCGAATCACTGGAACTGTCTGTAAGCCAGGAAAATACGTTACAGCTATACAAGCTTATGAAGGTTAAAGGAGGGCTCACTGACAATATAGTAGTTTTCAGTATTACATTACCACTAGTTCAACGTAAACGGTATGAAATATTTAACATTATTCCAGTGCCAAAGTGGATCAATGACACATTAGCAGCAATACGACCATGTGCACCACTTTTGATCATCAACACTGCTCTCAACCAATACTTTACCATTAGAAAATCTGTCTTCAGCTTATGTTCACTCATCACAGAAGATCTGTGCCCTAAAGGCCAAATAAGGAATCAGGATGGCTCATCAACATGTGCCTGCGAACTTAATTTATTTCACAACAACACCCAATCAGATTGCCTAGTACAGCAAATGAAAGATAAAGAAGTCTGGATTTCCCTTCATGATCAAAACAAATGGATATATTCAGTTTCACGTCCGTTTCAGGCAACAGCACTATGCAAAACGGAAATCACACAATTCACACTTGAAGGATCTGGCTTGCTTATATTAGAACCAGACTGCACTTTTAAATATAAATTCACGACTGCTGATATCCAGCAAGATCGAAAAATTATATACCAGCTTCTGGGAACTCACCTAACAACGACACGAAGAACGCATTAAACCATTGTTACGAAAAGAAGATGCGAATCAATATATTTAACAGCTCTACAAAAATCATTAGCAGCACAAGAAATATTAAAACTCCCAAACAAACTTAAAACTCACAACTATCATCACATGACAGTTGGGTATACGTCCTTAATAGTTGCCTTTAGCATTGTCATATATTTACTAGTAAAAATAAAGTGCAAACAACGGCAAACTGTAACTGCAGCACCTCGCAAACAACAACTAGACTCAGACTTCACTGTTCACATATAACAACCAACACAACCTTCAACAATAGCCCTACAGCAAGAAATATTTTGAGCTGCACTCAACGGGGGGAGGATGTTAATGCACGAGCATTATTTATTAAATTATTATTATTAAATTAAGTTTAATAAACTTCAGCCTAAATTAATAAATTTTTTATTATTTATTAAATTATTTAAGTTCAATAAACTAGCACACTTGTCCTCAATTCATAAATTTTTTATTACAATTTGTTTTTACTATATTATTTCCTACAATTGTAATTTAACCCTTATCGGACGCGACTTTTCACACGTTTGATTCTCACCAGGTTGTAGTTATTTTTAACAAATATGAAAAAAAAACAATAGTATGTTATTATACATTTATATTCATTTCTTTTCAGTTTTGTTACAAATTATTTATTTTTTGTACAACTACTACATGTCTGAGTTTCTGATAATTATTTATATACTTGTAAGGTATGGTATTTTTTGAAGCAATCTCCAACATGAAGAAATGGTTTTCTCTGGCATGTTTCGCAAAAGTATACTGTTGTTTTCCTCCCTCCAGGTAACTTGCGATTATTGCTAAACTCATCACTAGAGCTAAAATCACTTTCAGAAATTTCTTTGATATTTATAATATTTTCTTTATTCATTTTATGGGCAAAAAATAAATTCAGACATAAAAAAAAGAATTGAAAGTTTATTCCACAAGTTAAATGCTCTGCTGATAACGACAAACTGAAAAAATTCTTATGCTCAAACGGTAACGGTAAATACGTATTTTCAAATGGTAACGGTAAATTGAATAAATGAATGCATTTTAAAAACAAATCTCATCAATAGACAGTATGTTTCGACATAATTCGCCTTGTCACTTCACACGTGCCATACGACCGTTGCAGAAAAGTACTGTTGTCACGTCAGAGGTGACTTACGACCGATAAGGGTTAATATGACACACTTGCCCTTTATTAATATATTTGTTATTATTGCAAATTTGTTTATGTTTAATATTTGTTTTGTTGCTACAAGAAATATGCAATTTAATCATATTTCTTTGATAAAACTAGTATCTAAGACTAAGAAAATTCAAAATAAAATAACTCTTATTTTAAAACTGAAAAAACGGTCTTTTTAATAAAGAGCAATCAACACGGTTCAAGTGCTGTTGTTGCGCCAACGAAATTAATTTACCTCCAGGTTCAAGTGCTTGAGAGGTCATACACAAAAATTAAAATTCTTCAGGTTTATGTGCCTGTAAGAAAATCATCAGTTTTAAAACATTTAAGTAATCTTCACATTTCTGAGCAATAAGTGCTTGGAAGAAAGCCCAAGGCGAAGATTCTTAACAACCTACATTTAAAAAACGATAATTAATTTTCTAAACTGTCTCAAACACTTTCCCAAATACATAAATCAAATAATTTATTTATTTAATTGATTTTTACATTATAATCTTGACGTTGCGCATTGCGCGCAAATATGGAGCAGCGCTTTAAAAATGCTCTTTTTAAAGCGCTACTCTTTCATTGCACAGATCCAGCATATTGGCGCAGAGCAATGCGCAAAAGAGCTGAAAAGAGCTGCTCTGCGCATTTACTTACTCTGGCTATCAATACGGCTGAATGTTGCTTTTTTTATGTTTGTGCCTGAGGAACTCAGTCATTTCTAATCCGATTTTGAAAATGTTTGGTAATATGATAGATTATCTCACATATTGCTCCCGTTCTAAAAACAGTTCATAATCTTAAAAATTAAAGGGTGTCGCGATACAACATACATATTTTTTAAGTGTATTATGAACTGTAAAGGGCACTTGTGTTAAATTTAAAATGACTGCGTATTACTATAGCTCCTAATAGCAAAAAGTTATACAAAAATAATTAAAAAAATTAAAGGGTATCCCCATAATTAATATAAATTTACTGTTATGGGCCCATCTTTTGAACTGTTAAAGACAAATGCTTGCAAATTGGACGGAATGTCGATTGCTATGGCCGTTATAGTAACAAGTATTAATAATTAAAATAGTGAATGAAAGGGTTCGCCAATAGTTTATGTAATTTGATGTATATGGCCATACTTTTTAACAGTTGAAGACAGACGCTTGATTTTTACAACGAACCTGTATTGCTAAGTCTACTACAGGAACAAGTATAAAATTTGGATTTGGAAGTTAAAGGGTGTTCCAATACTTGTGTAATTTCAAGTATGTCGCAGAACTTTTGAACCATTATAGACAGAACGCAGAAACCTAAAAGGGACATGTATTTCTAATCCCGCCATATCAAATAGTTTATAATTCGAATTTAGAAATTAAAGGGGGTCCCATAATTGATGTACATTTACTTATATGGGCCTATCTTGAACGTTATAGGCAAACGCTTGCAAATTGGACAGAATGTCGATTGCTATGGCTGTTATAGCAACAAGTATCAATATTTAAAATTGAAATAAAAGAGTGATGTATACGGTCATACTTTTAAACAGTTGTAGACAGACGATTCAAATTTACAAAGTACCTGTAATACAAACTCCGCTATAACAACAAGTATTAAATTTGATTTTGAAATAAAGGGTTGTCCCAATAGTTGACGTAAATTGTCGCATATGGACGAACTTTTGAACCGTTATAGACAGATAGCTGAAATTTACAAGGGACCTGTTTTGCTATGTCCGCCATAACAAGGGGCTTATAATTTGAATTTAGAAACTAAAAGGTGTTCCCAAAATTAATGTGATTTGTTCCATATGGCCGTATTTTTTGAACCGTTAGATACAAACACCTGATGATGTCCAATACTTCGTTTGGTATCATAAGAAGTATAAAACTTTTAAATTATAAATTAAAGGGTTTTACAATAGTTCATATAAACTGATCTATATGGGCAAACTGTTAAACCGTTATTGACACACGGTTGAAATTTGCTAAATCTACTACAACAGCAAGTATATAATTTGGAAATCAAAGGGTGACCCTTAAGTTGCTGTAATTTAATGTAAATTGCCAAGCTATTGAACAGTTGATCAAGCATAAAGTTTCTAGGTGGAATGAAAGGGTGCCCTAAAAGTTAATGTAATCCAATTTCTTTGGCCATACTCTCTAACCGTTAAAGGCAGACAGATGAAGTCTGTTTTTAAGTCGGTTTTTTTGCAAGAATTATTTGCCTTGCTTTCATATTTGACGGCGTTTTCCGCCATGTCTGTTAGAGCAACCAATTATTTCGGCAATTCGTCTATAGCTTTTTCCTTTATTATGGAATTTTTTTTATTGTCTCCCGGCTCTCAAAAACACAATGTTTTCCTCTGTCAATTGTAAATACTATTATATAAAAATTTTGTGAAATTCCTTTCGAATTGTACTTAAAAACCATAAGCTTACGTTTTTATACACTTTTAATTAAAAAAAATTTCGTTTGCACACCCGCTTTCTCATCGAAAATTTATCCTGATAATAAAATGAAGATTAATGACGCTGAAGCTATTTGTAAGAGATGTGTATTGTATTGTGACGAATCCTGGACACTGTCGAGTGATACCCCAGCCATAGAAAGCGTGACGATGCTTCATGTGCTTTGGCTAAGTCAGCCAGAATTGTGTCTATATTTTGTATATGACTTTTTTCGTCGAGTGGGTGAAATAATTATTATGTCGTCAATATAGACATGTCAAAATTTGCCTATATATGGTCTCAGGACATCGTCCTGGAAAATGCAGTGAGCATTTTTAAGCCCAAATGGTAGGCGGCAAAACTCATATTTATCATTATTTCCGCTAAAAGCTGTTTTTTGACGATCTTTCTTCTCTTACAGGATTTGATGAAATTCTGACTTCAAATCGAGTGTCGAGAAATATTTCGATTTTTCCCAGATTTGATATAAATGATTTTTATAATTTTCTTTCATAATTTTTTTTTATCGTTAGACATTATTTCCTTGGGATAAACTGTCTTGTTGATTTTGGGGGTCTTTTCAGAAACTCGGGGTGGTGCCTTTGAGCATTTTGCATTGCGCTACGGAAACTTCTATCAACCTCCATAGCTTTTGGCAATTTGCTTAGATTTTTCCTTGTGTTAATATTTCTATTATTGTAAGTGTGTATTCCATTATATGGAGCAGATTGGGGTAATTCTTGCTGGTTATGTTGCTGTTTTACCTTTTGATAATGCGGGGATTTAAATGAATATTTATTCCGCGAATAATTCCATTAAGTGGTAGCAAATTGATAGCGGACTTGATTTGTCTTCAACTTTTGAGATAGAGCAAGAGTCGAAGGCATTTCTCCAGAGAGAAAATAAATCTCGTACATTGGACGTTTAAGCCCTTAGGGCGTCTTGCCTATCTTTTAAATTTAAAGAATTACCTAATTGCTGATTTCCTTCGTTATTCATGATAACTTAATTAATTATTAAAGCTAATTTCCTCGTCTTAGAAGTCTGTAATTGATTTTTGTCCCTGTTTAAGAGTTACAAGTTCCTGTTTAAGAGTATAGGGTCCGCCAAATAAATTTTTTTTAAATGCTATAAAAAAACCACTAAATATTTTCTCAAATTTCTTTTTTTATTTCAAAATATAATTCTTTCGGTAAATAATGGAAAATAATTTCATTCAAATGGTCCAACGGTGTCAAATCGCAGCTGCGACATCAGCTCTGCGGCTGATAATGCGATCTTAAAAAACAGGGCGCAGGACATCGAGTTTAGCTTTGGCTATGTGGCACGTAACGCCATCCTGTTGAAACTGAAAATGAAATGTTGCCAATATCTTCCTCTTCAATTTTTGTAATCAAAAATTCGTTCAACATGGCCTTTAACGATCGGCATTGACTGTAACGACCACTCCACGCGTATTTTCGAAGAAAAATGGCTTAATTATGCCTCTGGACCAAAATCCGCACCAAACAGTGACTCGTTTTGGGTGCACCGGCTCTTCAATGTATGCTTGCGGGTTTTCTGTGCCCCAAATGCGACAATTTTGTTTGTTTACATTCCCGCCAAGATCAAAATAAGCTTCATTTAAAAAGATGATTTTGGTTGGGATTTTCAAAGAATTGTCGCAATATTTCCCACCATATTCGTTCAGCGGAAGGATAAAATTAATTATTTGTCAAATCAGACATGAGCTAAGTGTTACCATTCACGAAATAAGCACTTGTATAAAATTATTGAGCAGTGACGCCATGAGACGTATTTCGAAGAAGTCCCATTGAATTCGGGCACCGATTTAACGACGTCGAGGGGTTCGTTGCATATTTCCAATATTTCTGCTCCTTTGTTTTCTTTTATTTCTGTTGGAAATTCTAGGAGATTTAGTCTATTAGTCAGATTATCTATTATTGATTGCAATGGGTCTCTGGTCTGTTCCGTCGCCTAAGCTATTGCTGTTGTAAGTAATGTCTGCACAGCGTTGGCGTCCATAATTTTAGTGTTTATTCGTAAATTAAAGAAGCTGGCTATAACGACACCTATTTCACGTAAGCTCTTTACCACGTCCTTCGAAGTCATTAACCAAAAATTGTTTTGTTATTCGTGTTTTATCCGAAATTTACACACAAATCAACGTATTTCTTTACTGTTCTCTCTGTATTTCGTCTTGTAAATTTGTCTTTGCTTTTGTTCCAATCATCGATTGAACACGAATTAGTCTTTTTTACTTGTTTATTCACGACATTATATATGATATGAATATTCTCGTATCCTTATTTACAAAGTTAGTTGGTTAAATAGACGATGTTTATAAAATACACAACTAAGGTAGATAGATGCGAAGAATGCTGATGAAGGTCTTAGCGGTCCAGAAAGTGCAGCATTTCATTCTGCTAGCGTCTAATTTTTCTTGTTTTCTTTGAAAAACGTCCGCATACAATTGTAAAATAAATTTTCTTTCGAAAAATAAAAACAAAAAAAAAAGATGTTTAGAAATTAAAATAAATCCCAAAATTCATTTATAATATTCACAGTTCAAATAATAATTTAATAATTTTTTTTTTAATTAACTACTACTATTTTATTTATGGCTATCATATTAATTTTAGGTTGTTATTATGTACATCTTTTCTTCCGTTTTTATATTCTATTATTGAATTAACATCTTGGCGTTCTAGTATTTTATACGGACCTTTGCACGGGCTATTTAGTTTAGTTCCTGTATGGTTTTTTAAATAAACTAAGTCTCCTGCGTTAAAATCTGATATCTTAGATAATTTTTCGTAATATTCATTATTTCTTATTTTTGACTCAACTAAAAGTTTTTTGGCATTTTTATGCGCGTTTTTTAATCTTATTTGGAGCTCATTTTTGAAATCATAAAAGTTATAAATCGTAAATCGGTTTATTAAGGGCGTAGTGGGCCTACTATGTCTATTGACACAAATTGAAATGGTCGAGAAGGCGTATCACTGATAACCATTTTTTCTTTATTATGCATAACCATTTTATTTTTTTGCATATTTCGCATTTTTTATAAACTTTTTAACCATTTTGTTCATACCTTTATTGACATAACGTTGTTTTAATTTGTCTATCGTTCTATTTACTCCAGTGTGACTTCCGAGTAAAGACAGATGATTTTCCTTGAAAAGACGTAACTGATCAGGTTCGCCTGTTATTGATTCAAGGGTATCAAATAATATAATTTGAATAGGAGTACTCATTCCTTTATTTACTTGGTCTCGCATTATTTTATCATATAACCTTTATACGTCAAGTAGTTTCATATTTTTAAATAATTAGTCTTTCTTTGAAAGACATATATTATTTATGCCATTACTTCGTAGTAGTGATATCAGTTTTTCCCAAACTTGGCCTGTACAGTATGGTTTATTGCTTGATTACACTAGAACATTGTTTTTAACTATGGCAAAATTTGCTTATGGTTATGCATTTTGCCTTTGTACAAATTGAAGTACTGGCAAATTTCTGACGTCCGATATAGATATGCATTCCCACATGTATGAATGGTTAGCCGGTTTGCAAGGGGTAGGTGGTCTATTTGGACGGGTCACATTTTTACTTGTGCTTCTGTTTATCACTGCAATATTTGGTATAACGCTTTTCAATTCATCAGAATTTTTCGGTATTCTAGATAGCGCGCCAGCATTGCTGTTTAATTTCCTTGTTTATGTATTATCTCAAAGTCATATGTTTAAATAGTGAAACTAGTGGTCTATGGTCTGTAATTATTTTAAAGTTTTTTACGTAAAGATAGGGTCTGAAATGTTGTATTGCCCAGTGAATTGCTAAGAGTTCTTTCTCGATTATTGGCTTATTTAATTCATGTTTAGATAAATATCTACTTGGGCATGCAATTGGAAGATCGAAACCTTTCTTCCCTTGAAAAAGTGCTGAGCCAATAGCACGATTTGAAGCGTCTGTTTTTAAAATGAATTCTTTTTGGATATTTGGGTATTGCAGTATTTGTTAAAGATTGTTTTGAGTGTTTAAATGAACATCGCATTCATTGGTCCACTTGAATTCTACATTCTTTTTTAAAAGATTATTTGAAGCGCTGGCCATTGTAATAGTTTCGCGAATTTCGATGCTGATATCTGTTGTAGCTGTTGGCTCCATGAGTATTTCTTCTTTGTTGGTTATAGTTGTTATTATTATTATTGTTGTAGTAATTTTGTTTATTTCGTTGTTGTCTATTATTGTAACGATTTTATTGCTGCATGCTGTTATTGTTGTAGCGGCTTTTATTCATATTGATTCAATGTTGATTAATTCTGTTCCTTTTGTATAGCATGACAGGACCTTCTTCTGTGTAATCGGAGTCTTCTGCTATTTGAAGTGCTTCTTTGAATGTGTTTGCTCTGCTTGCTGTTATAGTTTGAGTTACGTTTTTGTTATACCTCGCTTTAAAACGTTAAGCGCTATGTCATCATTTGACTTAATGATGAATGGCATTTAGTTGTGCTATGAAAACTTCTGTTTTTTCGGCAAATTGAGAAACGGATTTATTTCCTTCAGTAGTATTTGAAAGTTCATCTAATATTGCACTTGCTGTTTTTCGAGGCATAAATATCTCTTTTAAGTTGGATATTAAACCATTGACATCAGTAGTTCCAAATAGATATAGTTTTGTTTCCATCATATCCGGAATTTTAGTGTTGTATACTAGTGCAAAGAAAGTTGATGTTCTGTCTACAGGAACTTCATATTTGAAAAGTTCTACTAGGTTTATACATTTTTGAGAGTCTTCTTTCTCCCAGGAAAAATTCCCCTATGGCTTTCGTAAAAGAAAGGACACGAAAGTCTTGATTTGCCATCTTCTTTATTTCGATTTTATTATATAGATGCGGGAATGAAAAAAGACATTTGGATACTGTTTTTAATGATACAAGTTTTTTATAAAGCAATGCTTTTTTATTGAGGACTGTTATGATTTCAGTGTATAATGATCTTGTCTTCTTTAATATTTCAAATTGTAGTGGATCATCTACAGCTTTAATGTTATCTAACACGTTGTTGTATAGAGCAGTGCTCTCTGATCTCTTTAACAATGTCGCTCTTGTGTAGCGTCTGTTAGGAGTCTTTTTAAGGTTAGTTAGATTATGCTTCAAGCGCTTAATTATATCTTCTACTAAGGCTTCCATGTAATTTATGTTGTTATAACGTCAGTAAGACAAGCGATTGATATAGCTGCTTTTACGTTTATTTTTCTTTTATCCTGTATAGTGCTAGACTGTTCAGTTCTAAACTGGTAACTGTTACTGCCAAAATAAGGCACAAAATTATTTCGTGTTGTTTTAGAGTTTGACACTCTTGGTTATTTATCACATCACCCTATTGGGCTGATGGTTCTGAAATGGTTTTTCCCATTATAATAAAAAATTATAAAATTATCATTATTTTATTTTTTTTTTTTTACTTCTTTGGTGACGTCTTCGCAGTAGGCGCATTTGTACTTATCTATGGCACAGATTAACCCGAAAAAAATACGCGTATTTGGGATATTTTTACTTTATAAAAAAAATTTATAATTGTTTTTTTTTTTTTTTTTTTTTTTGTTTAATTAATTATAGAAAATTGAGGATAAGTAGATCCCAAGTTTGATGGGCAGGATCGCCAGAGGATATTTTGTTTTTTTGTTTTGTTATTACTGAGCGACTAAGACACACAAATCTGTTTGGCGGCGAGCGCCTAATATCTCTATATTTATCCGGCGGAGATACGCCAATTGGTCAGCGTCTAGCGCTTATTTACCTTTATGTTTATATGGCCAAGGTCTGCCAATTATGTTTGAGCTTTCAAAAAATAAACGCAGTGTTGCGAGCAAGGTTTTCCAAAAACTAAAATTCTTGCAATGCATGTATAAATTAAATTAAAAAGAACATTTAAAAGTATGATGTGTGTATTATTGCAATGCATGCATAAAATAAAAAAAAGGACATTTAAAAGTATGATGTTTGCTACATTCCAAATTTATAGTATATTCAAATATATTCAAATTGTGTATTTAAATATGCAATATATATATAAACGAATTTATTAATAATGTTGAAGAAATTTTACTCCACATTAGAGCTTACGAGGCGACACCACAAGGTCAGATTCTGTTGCATGGTATCCGCAACAAAATTATGGGACAAGCAAATGTAGTTCTTTATATGTATGAGACACTACTTAATTGAACAAAACCACATTTTACACTACTCAGACAAAGGACAGAAACGTCTTTAATTAGGGATCTTCATAGTATACGCAGGAAATTTAATAATGTAGAAAAGTTTATTTTCTAAACATTTTTAGAAGGAAAAATTATTTACAAATGTATGCGGACGTTTTCCAAAGAAAACAAGAAAAATCAGACGCTAGCAGAATGAAATGCAGCATTTTCTGGACCGCCACATCCTTCATCAGCATTCTTTGCATCTATCTACCTTATGTTATGTACATTGTAAACATCATCTATTTAACCAACTAATCTTAATGTTAATTTGGTGAGACGAAGTTCACACACAACTTAAAGCTTTTCTTTGTCATTCTCTTTGTAACTCGTCTTGTACATTTGTTGTTGCTTTTTTGTACTAGCAATTTGATAGTCACAAATGCAACTTTTTATTTTTAATTATTCATACTTGTTTGCTCACAACATTATAGACACTGTTTCAGTATCATATTGACTTTTATGAGTTAAGTATGAATGTAAATACGCGGTGCCTAGCGTTTGTTTTAATTTTTAATTTTTACCCTGACCAGGATTCGAACCATCGAATTTATAAATTAATAAAATTTTACTTTATTTTCGGCTTTTTGGTTCTTTTTAATTAATTTTCTAAACATTTTTAGAAGGAAAAATTATTTACAAATGTATGCAGACTCCCTAGCAGAAGCATTCTCGTTATGCATTTAGGAACAGAATATATTTTATATGAACCCAATTGGCAACCAAGACCTAATAACTATCCTTCAAGTACAATAATAGAATCACACATTTTTCACCCCAGAACCAAATAGCTTACAACAAACAATATACACGTCCCCAACAGTCAAAATATATAATAGGTTATAATCCCCAGCCTTTACAGCATAGAGCTAACAACAACTTTTCAAATCCGAACCATATTCAAAATCCATTTAGAGAAAATACATTTCGGATATATAATAAGCCTGAACCTAAGTTCTGAATATTTAAAACTCCAAACACACATCATAACCCAGAGTCACAGACCAAACGATGAGAACAGCTGGAAACCAAATTTCTAATTGATACCGGATAAACCCAAAGTATATATGTAAATCCATTATAGCAAACGTCATGTAAGCCTATTATACTAACAACAATTATACGACCAATTCAACAAAATACGAACGAAACAAAGAAGTAAAACTTCAAACTTTCGTCGAATTTAATCAACCAGGGAAATTAAGATTTCTTGTATTTAACTTTCACAATATTTTGACGGACTGATTAGTCTTGCCATCTTGACACACTTTGATTTAGAGAGTAGTAAGTTCGTGACAAGGAATGCAGTGATCCCTCCAGAGTTTTCTTCGGGAAAACATGTTATACCTAATATTTCTAAGGTTATACAAAAATCCCAGTAGATGTTCAGAGCGGAGATATCTATTAAAAAGAACTCATGTTACTGATTCTCTTTATATACCAGAAGGTATATACTTCGCAGAAAATTGGAAAAGTCTTCTTGAAGCTATTAACGTGGCAGAAGAAAACCAAATATTATTCATGAAACAGCCACTAAAAGTCACTGCATATAACACTAAAGATTATGTGGAAGCCAAATCAAATAGCAAACTGTGAAGATGTAGATATTTCAGAAGTAATTAGAACCGAACACTTAAATGACGAAAAAAAAATACGACTAATTAGACTTTGCCGTAATTACAAGGACATAATTTTAAAGAAAACACAAAATTAACATTCACTAACCAAATAAAACACAAAATAACAATAACAAACGACATTCCTATACTTACTTAATCATATAGAAACCCACAAATACAGATTATCTATTGTTGATTGAAATAGGTCTCCGGTCTGTTCCGTCGCCTGAGCTATTGCTGTTGTAAGTAATGTCTGCACAGCGTTGGCGTCCATAATTTTAGTGTAAAGTAAATTTTAGTAAATTAAAGAAGCTGCCTATAACGTCACCGACTTCACGTAAGCTCTTTACCATGTCCTTTGAAATCATTAACCAAAAATTGTTTTGTTATTCGTGTTTTATCCGAAATTTACACACAAACCAACATATCTTTACTGTTCTCTCTGTACTTCGTCTTGTAAATTTGTCTTTGCTTTTGTTCCAATCATCGATTGAACACGAATGCAAAATATTTTTGTTTTCAGTCTTTCTTACTTGTTTATTCACAACATTATATTTAGATAAATTGTATCTTATTCAAGATGAAAATGGTGTACCAGTATTTTATCATAATTATAGACGGGCTAATGTTAAAGCAGTTAACTGCAATATATCAAATATTTTAAGTAGACATGACAAAAGTATGTCAGATAAAGAACTTCGTAGAATTCGAAACAAAAAAAACAAAAAATTTTGGTGGTTACAAGAATAGGCAACTATGAAATTCTTCCTTTTGTTTTACTTTTAGTCTTATGATTTTTATCCTTGCCTCATACAAGTAATGTTTTTGATAAATTTTCATTACATTTAATATATATTATTTTCTTATTTACTAGTAATAATAATATAGATTTACAATTAAAAATGTGTTATACTATATTAAATGTACTCGAAAGCTCGTTTCTGGAACTTTGTATATACATGTATATATTATTGAGTACTAGTGTTTATTATAGTACAAGTAGTTTTAGTTTTTTTTCCTATTTAAACTGAAATATTTTTATTTTTAAATATTTTTCCTATTTAAACTAAAAAACATTTAATAATTTTATCGAATATTCATTTTAAGCAAAAATAGTTTTAAACTGTTAAACGTATCCATTTTTTATATTCGCCCAGAAGTCATTATATTTTAAAAGGTACCAAAAGTTAACCAACGGCTAACTTTTATGCCATTCCACGTTGCTATAGGTTACACTATATTACCTAAATTTCATTTAATTTAAGAAAGCTGTATATTCAATTTTATAAAAATTGAACCAAGCTCTTCACCACAAAAAGCGGAAAAAGGGAACATCTTATTTAAAGTATATGTTTACTTGTTCGTAAATTATCAACTTTAAAACAAAAAATTACAATTTACTAGGTATGTATGCATTTTTATCATATTATAATTTTTAATAATAATGTCATGCAACCGTCATTATTGCAAGGCAACTACTGAGCAAATTAATTTCGGAGTTTGTGTAAAACGACAGATTTTCAGCTTTTTATGTTATTTTTCATATGTATTTGTCTAACGTGTTTTACTAGTTATCGTATTTATAAAATAAAGAAACAGAATATATCCCCTTTACTCATTTATTTATATAATTGAAAAATATTAAAATTTAATTAGCACTAAATTAGATGTGTACAAATTTCAATGCTTAGAAATTTTCCTATATGGGCGCTTGTGAGTGATTAAAAATATCAATGATTTAGAAAAATTTGTTTTAATTACACTGTCCAACAGCATTTTTGGAACAGAATAGCGACCCTATAATTCTGATAGGGTTTGTTGAGTAGATCATTTTTGTAAAACAAACTTATGGTCCAGCACGTCTGATTTTTTTTACAGTGGGTCAAAGTTTTCATTTTTTGGTCGAAGCGAGCATTATACTGTATGAAAAAAATGCTGTAAGTTAATGTCTGAGAGAATTCTTATAGTCTGAGTCATATTGTGGAATTGTATGAGGATTATTTTTGTGGAAGATCTTAACCCTCTAACTGGTCCCTTTATGGGTCAATTTGACCTTTTTTTGAGAAAATCAAAAAATATCCTTTGAATGTCCTTTACATTTAAGGATTAAAATATTGTACGAAAATGTTTGCCGGAAAATTTCAGTGGCGGTCACCAAAGACACTATTGTTGTAAAAAAAGCTCTAGACGCTTAATTAGTAAAATTATACAGCAACATATACAAAACAGGTAAAAACAGCGTCAAGTTCGGCCGGGCCAAACACTGAGTTCTCGCGTCTAGTCAGCTGTGACTTACAAATCGCGTGTGATATTAATTAAAATTAATAATAAAAAATAAAAAAAATCAAGCATAATTGAGCTACTCGGCAGTACGTATCGGGTGTGACTTTTCCAAAAATTAATATGAGAAAAGAAAAATTTAAATTTAAATAAGCATGGCGGATTCTGTTTGCAAATTAAGAGATTGGTTTTGTTTTATTTGTGGACATTTTACGCACCATCAAAACAGAAGAAAGATATTCCCTATCACTGAAAAACCATATTTTCTTTTTTTTGGAATACGATTTGTATCTGAAGCTTGGATACAAAAAACTGTATGTACTACTTGCGAAAGTGGTCTTTTGATCTGGTACAAAGGCGGTGCTAAGGCGCTGCCATTTTCTGCGCCTATGACATGGATTGAACCTGAAGATCACAAATCAAATACATGCTATTTCTGCGTAAATTACAAATTTGGTAGAAGCCAAAGGCACTACGCGATAATGACATACGAAGCAACAAATATTTTCATTTCACCAGAAGTGCGTTGTGAAGGTGTTCCGGTGCCTAAACCGCCTACACATATATTTTCGGCCAATATGACATATGCTAATACAGAAATAACAGCGGCGACAGATATAAGTTACTTGCCTCTTGATGGTTTAAACATATGTCCTAATTTGATAGACCAAGCTTATTTTGAAGACCTTGTAAGAGATTTAGTACTAACAAAAGAGAAAGCTGAAATATTATGTTCCAGATTGAAAAACAGGAATTTGATAAAAGCTGTTGTAAAAGTTACATTTCCAAGAAAAAGACACGCACATCTGGAAAGTTATTTTAAAAAATCAGAAGAACTCGTATACTATTGCAGTATTGAAGAGGTTCTAAAATATCTAAAGCTTCCACTGGACTCTTCCGCTTGGCGACTATTTATAGATAGTTCAAAACACAGCTTAAGAGTTTTACTGCACAATGGAAATCCGCATCTATCAATATCGGTTGCGTATTCCACAAAAAAGGAGGAAACATACGCAAATATTTCAAATCTCTTAAATAAAATTGAATACTATGAATATAAATGGGAAGTATGCGCAGACTTCAAAATGATTGCAATATTGACAGGAATGCAAACAGGATACACAAAATATATTTCTTAGTAAATGGGATTCACGTGCTACCAGCAGTCATTATCATATTAAATATTTCGAAGAACGTAAAGAAAATATTATTGGTGACTTAAATGTAATCCATGAATTTCTTGTCCCAAAAGATAAGGTCATACTTCCACCGCTGCATATTAAGTTTTCCCCAGATTATCTGCAGCAAAATTAAAAGAAGGTAAAATACGGTTTTAAGAAATAATTTATTTCATTTAATATAAATTACCTTTTCTAAGAATGCTCGTTGGACCCGATATGAGATAATTATTACAAGATGAAGAATTTTATGGTCATCTGTCAGATATTCAAAAGACAGCATTTGACTTTATATCAGAATTCCTTGGAAACTCAAAAGCACAAAACTATGCAGAAAATATTGAATGCATGCTAATTGGTTTTAACAATATTGGCGTTAAGGTGTCACTAAAGCTGCATTTTCTGCACTCTCATCTCATTTTTTTTAAAGAAAACCTTGGTTTCATCAGGATATAAAGGTATTGGAAGAAAGATTCAAAGGGAAATCCCAAAGTGTAATGCTTGCTGAATACGTATTGGGCTTACACAGAAACCTTGACCCATCGGAACATTCACGTCAAGCTAAATACAGGAAAACATATTAAGTTTAATCTTTAATCCATTGTCATACTACTGCCATTTCCTAATTCCCTTTTACTCGAAAATTTGAAGAAAAAAAAAAAAACAAATATTTACATGCTAAATAAACCACTATTAAAACAAAATTTTAATCTTTTTATAAAAGTTGCCATGTAATTTTGCCAATTAATCGTAAAAAGCTTTTTTTTACAACAATGGTGTCTTTGGTGACCCCCACTGAAATTTTCCGGCAAACATTTTCGTTCAATATTTTAATCCTTAAATGTCCTTTTTTAAAGAATATTTTTTGATTTTCTCGAAAAAAGGGTCAAATGGACCCATAAAGGGACCAGTTAGAGGGTTAAGATCTTCCACAAAAATAATCCTCATACAATTCCACAACATAACTCAGACCATAAGAACTTTTTTCAGACATTAACTTACAGCATTTTTTTTATACAGTATAATGCTCCCTTCGACCAAAAAATGAAAACTTTGACCCACTGTAAAAAAAAAACTCAGACGTGCTGGACCATAAGTTTGTTCTACAAAAATGATCTACTCAACATACCCTTTCAGAATTATGGGGTTGCTATTCTGTTCCATTCAAAAAGTCTTAATTTGTTGCAGTGTTATTATTGAAAAAAATTTTAAATTAATCAAATACGAGGGCTGCTATATATATTTCTGGCCTGGCAACACTGAGTGCTGCCAAGTGCAATCTGACATTTCTATTGGAAAGTTTGTCATTTTTAAGCATAATCGTACTCACAACGTTTTGGCGTACGACCATTATTTGTGTTGTTTACAGTGACTTGAAAAAATTAATATAGAAACAAATGGAATTAACTCGTGAACATTTTCGTGCCATCATTTTTCACAACTTTCGACGTGGATTATCACGACAAGAGTGCATTGATGAACTTAAATCTTTGTATGGCGATGAAGCACCATCCTATAGCACTGTGTGGTATAATGAATTTAATCGTCGCCGAAGCTCGCTCAAAGACGAATTCCGTGAAGGTCGTCCAAAAACGGCTGTTCTGCCAGAGAACATTGATGCCGTGCGTGAACTCATAATGCAAGATCGACATGCGACATACCGAGAGATAAAGACATCCTTGGACATTTCTTCCACCAGCATACATTCGATACTGCATAAACACCTTGCCGTAAAAAAGGTTTGTTCTCGTTGGATCCCGCACAATTTGAAAGTCTCTCAAAAAAAGGCTCGTGTCGATTGGTGCAAAGAAATGTTGCAAAAATACGATTGCGGTGCTTCAAAAGACGTTTATAAGATAGTCACAGGTGACGAATCATGGATCTATACGTATGAGCCCGAAACGAAACAACAATCGACCGTGTGGGTCTTCAAAGACGAGCAAAATCCAACGAAAGTTGTTCGTGGAAGAAGCACTTCGAAGCAAACTGTCGCCTGTTTCTTCGGCAAAACTGGTCATGTGGCGACTGTTCCGCTTGAGCAACGTAGGGCGGTCACTTCTGAGTGGTACACTACAATTTGTTTGCCTGAAGTCATCGGAGAAATTCGAAAAACAAGCAAGAGAAGACGAATCATTGTTCACCATGACAATGCGAGCTCTCACACATCGACTCAAACCAGAGCGTTTTTGACCGGCCAAAATGTCGAATTAATGGGTCATCCACCGTACAGCCCTGACTTGGCACCTAATGACATCTTCTTGTTTCCGCACATCAGGAAAAAAATAAGCTGTTGAAGTGTTCAAAAACCATGTTTTAGAGGTGTCTCAATCGGAGTGGAAAAAGTGCTTCGACAACTGGTTTGAGCGCATGCAAAAGTGTATAAATCATGCTGGAGAAGACTTTGAAAAACAATAAAACCATTTTTGATTATAAATATTCGCATTTTCTCTATTAGGCCAGAAATATATAGAGCAGCCCTCGTAATACATATAAGTATGTATATCTGCACTCTATGGCCGACTGAATAAAATAAAATATCATAACATTGCTATTTTGTCAATGTTCTTTCGTACATTATAGAGAAGATAGTATCAGTTGTGTACACCGTGTTCAGTAATGCCAGGCGATTTTTGCCTATTCCCAATTTGTTTCCCTTAATATTTCCTTACACTATTTTTTTTTAAATTTTTCAAAAAATAAAAATTTATTAATTCAATTCAGTACATAAATTCAGGTTCATTTAAAAATAAAAAAATAACATAAAAACGAATAAAATAACATAAGAATAACATAAAAATAACTTAATAACAACATAAAATATAATGCAAAAATTATTTATATAATTCCGTATAATTAATTTTTTTTAATGAATAAATGTGCTTTAAAAATTTACAAAATTAATTACACTTGCTTGTAAATTAGATATAATAATGCAAATAGAATTTAACATATCACGGCTTAGTTTGTTTCTTTTTTTTTTTTTTTTTTTTGTACTTCCGTAACTACAGAAAATATCCTTTCGGCGTCCGCATCACTTATTTTGCAAAATTTGGAAAAATTAGAGTTTATATCTCAAATAAATTTCTGACTAATTTAAAAACTAAAACAAAAAATTAAACAACCAAACAAAAAGGACATAAACCTCTATAAGAACCAGGCGGGCTTTTGATGTAAAAAGGAGATAATTAACTATTAAAACTAAAATTTGGAGGATCGCCATTAATAAAGCCTATAGGTGACAAATAATTTATATTCATCCAACTAAAATACGATACAGTTAAAAAAAAGTGTATATATTTTTTTTATTGTAAGTTTACAACTGGAAAATATATATTTTCAGTTGTTAAAAAATACAAAATTCTGCAATTTAAAAAAATCCCTACAATTCGACAAAAGTAAGAAATCTTTCCCTTTTTTTCCTACATTTGATATTAAAAAGAAAAATCCCTAAACAAAGGGAAAAATCCCTCCACTTGGCATCACTGACCGGGAAATTCCCCGTGTTTAAATTTACACAAACTCCTATGTTACTGTTTAGCTATGCATTTTTCAATAGCAAATGTAATCAATATATATATATATATATACAGTAATTAAAACTGTGAAATTTAACGCCCTTTAGATTTTATAAATCAGAACAACAATTGGCATTTAAAAAGATTTGCAACGTTAAACTGAAAAATTTGACAATTGTACCTTTTTTGGTCATTAAAGTGCTAATTTTTTATCAGTTTTGGAATTTTTAAAAAATTTTCATTCCTGAGACACATGTTTATGTATCATTTACTTTGCTGTAATAAAATAGTATAAAGCACAACCTGTAAAAAGGTGAAACCCTTGGCAAATAGAAAGCAATATAATCGGGTTTTCTGCAGCTTCTCAAAAAATAAAATATAATATAGTGCTTTTTTATTATGAAGGAGGGAAAATAAAAAAAAACAAAATTTAGATATTTAACACAAAGTACAAAAAGTTGTTTCCACAAAAAATAAATTGTTATTCTTCCAGTGTTTTTTTACGCAGCCATGTTTTGACAATCGCAAATCTCTTAAAACTTGCGATGCAAGTTAAAATCGCACGAAAGGCGTTCTGCAGTTCACAATCAGGAGAAATTTGGCGACTTCAAATCGTAAACGCATTCTGAAGTAAAGTTATGAATTTCACTCAAATAACAATAAAACTCTACACAAATTAAAAAAATTGTTAAATTCATATGTTCTCTTTAATTTTTAAATAAAAACTATTTTTATTTTTGCACAATTAAGGTCGTGAATAATAAATTTAAAATATGTTCTTTGTTTTATTAATTGCTTTTTTGGTTTTTTCTTGAGCACTGGCGATTTTGTAAAAACAGCAGTTTTACTTAATGGTCGAAAATGTATTAACACTGGTGCTAATGATTGTGTAGTCGATAATTAAATTTGCGTTTATTTGAATTATAAATTCTTATAAACATATTCGGCGCTTCACACACGTACCTCTTCAATAACATACGATTGTCAGAACATTTATTTGAAAGGTTAACAAATTTCTCATGTGTATTATGAATTGTAAAGGACACTTCTGTAAAATTTAAAATGACTGCCTATTTCTATAGCTCCCAATAACTAAAAGTTATACAAAAATAAATCTAAAAATTAAAGGCTGCCCCCATAATTTATGTAAATTTACTTATAATGGCCTATATTTTTAACCGTTATAGACAAACGCTTGCAAATTGGATAGAATGTCGATTGCTATGGCCGTTATAGTAACAAGTATTAATATTACAAATTATAAATTAAAGGGTGCGCCAATTGTTCATTAAATTTGATGTATATGGCCATACTTTTGAACAGTTGTAGACAAACGCTTGAAATTTACAATGAACTTGTATTGGTAAGACCGCAATAACAAAAAGTATAAAATTTGGATTTGAAAGTTAAAGGGTGTTCCAGTAGTTGATGTATTTTCAAGTGTGTGGCTGTACTTTTGAGCCGTTATAGACAGAACGCTGAAACTAAAAAGGGACCTGTGTTGCTATAACAAAAAGTATAAAATTTGGATTTGGAAGTTAAAGGGTGTTCCAGTAGTTGATGTATTTTCAAGTGTGTGGCTGTACTTTTGAGCCATTATAGACAGAACGCTGAAACTTAAAAGGGACCTGTGTTGCTAAATCCGCTATATCAACGAGTATATAATTTGAATTAAAAAATTAAAGGGTGTCCCATAATTACTGTGGATTTACTTATATAAGCCTATCTTTTGAACCGTTATAGACAAACGCTTGTAAATTTGACGCAATGTTGATTGCTATGGCCGATATAGTAACAGCTGATAATATTTAAAATTATAAATTAAGGGGTGCACCAATAGTTCGTTTAATTTGGCATATGGCCATACTTTTAAACAGTTGTAGACAGACGACTGAAATTTTTAAAGAACCTGTATTACCAACTCCTCTATAACAACAAGTATAAAATTTGGATTTGGAAATAAACGAGTGTCCCAATAGTTGATGTAATATGGTGTATGTGGCCGGACTTTTGAAACGTTATAAACAGACAGCTATAACAAGAAGTTTATAATTTGAATTTGGAAATTAAAGGGTGTTTCCAAATTAATGTAATTTGTTTTATATGGTCATATTTTTTAACCCGCTGT
This sequence comes from Gymnosoma rotundatum, assembly GCA_916610165.2. Classification (NCBI taxonomy): domain Eukaryota; kingdom Metazoa; phylum Arthropoda; class Insecta; order Diptera; family Tachinidae; genus Gymnosoma; species Gymnosoma rotundatum. The sequence goes on along the minus strand of OU744341.1, from coordinate 14,750,376 downwards.
ATACAAAAATATTTATTTTAGACAGAATGTCCACTACTCTATTTGGCATAATTAGAATTATAAAATGTTATATTATAAATTAAATAATTGATATAATCTGATGTATATGAACAAACTGTTGAACCGTTATAGACAGACGGATGAAATCTACACAGAACCTGATTACTAAATCTACTACAACAGCAAGTATATAACTTGAATTTGGAAATAATTATGCTGCAATTTGATGTATATTGCCAAACTATTGAACAGTTGAACTAGTATAAAGTTTGGAGTTAAAAAGGTGTCCCAATAGTTACTGTAATCTAATTTATGTGGCCATACACTTGAACTGTCATAGGCAGACAGATGAAATCTGTTTTGAAGTCGGTTTTTTCGGAAGAATTATATAATTATTAATTGCTTATTTTAATATATAAAGATGCCCAATAAAGCTTACGTACAGCACACAGATCGAGTAACTAATGAACAAAAAATATATTTTTATATCAATTCTATTAAAATATACACAAAATAGGCATTCTCGTTTTAACAAAATCATGTTTATTTGGACTGGAGTATTCGTTTAATGTAAAGTCTACCCCTTTGTTTTTAAATTTGTTATTTTTTAACTGATAAAATTTTTTGTTTGTTTGTGCTTTGCACGGCAAAATTATGTGTTGTAATTTTCGCGTGAGTTTCAAGACACCTAAAACCAAAGTTGGCGTTTAGCGCCAGAAACATTAATCCAAACAAAAAATGTCAGGAAAGAAATGCAAAGATAGAGATAATTATAGGTGTCTCATTACTGCTTCGCGTCGCCTCTATGTACTTTGTGGTATAAAGTAAAAGCAAAAAGTAAGCAGATTATAATATCTATATGAAAATGAGTATAGTAAAATATTGTCAACGTACGATTTTTTCATATATGTCAAGACAAATTATATGCTGACCAAGACATATATAAATCGCCATATAATTTATAAGTCGCTATATCGCGACGACGCGTCGCCTAAGAAAAATTTAGGTCACGAAATGACGAGATACCCCCATATCTGACATACTTGCCTGCGGATATGTCTATAGCGAAAAATCACAAGATACGAAAAAAAATTTCTTTAATATATATTTTAACCTTTTTCCTATATATAAAGTGATTTTTAACAAAATTAAGTGAGTTCTTCGTATAGATTCAATACTCAAAAAGCGCCAAAAAATTTTTTATTTTTTTTTTTTTTTTTTTTTTTTAAAGAGAAGTAGCACTTCAGGCATTAATACCTACTTAGTTTTTTTGTAACCGTGCTACATTTTTTAGGAAAGGGATAGATGAGAGAGAAGACAGGTGGTGAAAAGAGATAGATATAGCCATTTTATTAATTATTTTACTTCGCCGGCGAAAAAGCTATGAAGAAGTACCGACGAAGGAGGCTACATGATTTTATGTTAATTCTGATTATGTATTTATACCATTAAACAGAAAAAAACATTTTTTTATTTCTTGACTGCCGCAAGGGTTGAACCCAGGGCAGCCAGATTTGTAGTCAACGTGCTTAACACCTAGACTACAGCAGCCTCTGTTCTGGAATTTTATGTCCCACTGGGTTTTTAAAGCACCATAAAATGGGACTAAATATCCCATTAGTAGTGTATGTTTGAAAATAAAATGGGACAGCTTTTATTAATTTTTATTAAAATATTTGGTTGACTTATTTATAGAATTTACCAAAACATTCAAAACAAAGAAGCTCTTTGCACATTAAACATAAATAATATGAACGTTTTTCCGTTTTTATTCAGCTACATAAACAATGTCTGCGGTGATCAGTTTTTATAGTCATATGATCTCCATATTCAATATTTTTTTGATCCTTTTAACGTAGGACCTTTTGTTGTAGATATTCTTTTGGTTTTTGTGTTAGCCCTACCTTGCGCAATGAGCTGTTCTGCAAGTGGAACAATGAGGTTTTTCTTAAGCAAATCTCAGTATCCTTATTAAGGACACAACGGATTTCATTAGGAGTTTGAAAAAAAACTTTACGCCACCATTTTGTCGATTTTCTGTTGTGATCTATAAGTTTTAACTTTTTGGTCAGCTATGTCAACTCCTCCCATGCTCTGATTATAAAAAGCTAAGGCTTCAGGACAGTTAACTTTAGCTTAAGACTTTGGAATTTGTAGGCTTGTAACAGTTACTCATAACAATTACTTCACGTGAATCCTACGAGACCATCTCTTTTTAATCGTTTAATAATGTATTTTAAATACAAATTTAATGGAAGATACTGTTTTAGGGAGGATCTGCCTTTGAATTTAGCCATCGACTCAACAATGCTCTAACGCAAACTATCGCTACGAGATTTCATAAAAGTACATATATTAAACAATTGGCATTTTCTTCCATTAATTAAAGTTTAGAAGCTGCTTCTGGCTTTTTAGGGGAAATTAAATACAGCTTTGACATTAAAATTTGATAACGATTTGGCACCATAGCTTTTCTAACAAATTCATTTAATATAGATTCATTTTGGGGTCAATAATCATAGATTTCAGGAAGTCTATTATAGCCCATTATAAGTGAAATGCCCAAAAAAAAATTTAATTTCTGATGCAGCAGTTAGTGCAATATTTCGACCTTCTATTTGTTTAAGAACTTTCAATCGTTCGTTTGTGAATTGGGCAATAAATGTAAACAACGATTCTGGGAACAAACATGTGAAGGCTTGTAGCTCAGTTGTATTACTTAAGATGTGTGCTAGCACAATTGCCTTAATATATCCAGTAATGGAAAATCGAGGACAAAATATGTCCGATGGTTGTCCCCATACTACTAGAAGATTGCAATTTACATCGAAGATCAATGTTGCAGTATTCTCATTGTCAAAAGTTTCATCGATCTCGTCTGAAGATTCAGTTTCTTCATCGAAAGAAGGAATATAATCAGAGGCACTAAAGTCTCCATCATCAGAATCACTGTAATTTTTACGTTCAGATATTTCGCTTTCCTATAGTCTACCAGATTTGTTTTTATTCATTCTGAAAACATACAAATTGTTATACTGATGCATACCAATGGGATGATATGTCCCTATTATGTGGAACAACCAAAACCAATGGGATCTATTATCCAAAGTGGAAAAAAGCCAGCATAAAATAAATTATTTACAAAATGTTGTTTCTTACTCACTTAATAAATATATCAATTATTTGCACAAAATATTACAAAAAAAGAAACACTTAAGCACTTTGAAAAATTTACAAAACACGTGAGCGTCTAATAAAGGATGCTGCCAAATAATGTTTATAAAAAATCTGCTAACTAAACACTCGTTAAACAACGAACAACTCCAACAGCCCATATTTTCCGAGTTACGGGCCTCTAAACTTTCCAAATTTTTTAAAATATATATATGGGTATCATTTAAAAGCTTTTAAAGAGGAAATGCTACAATTTTTTAAAAATGCTTAACCCATTAAGAGCCGATGTGATTTTTATGTAGGTTTTATTTTTTCACCTTATTTTTTAATCTTCTGTCACCCCATAATAGCTTTTCGATAAGAGTTACTTCACTAAACTAGATTTACATGTATGCTGAAGGGTAAATAAAGTTCGACATAGCCGAATACAGCACTCTTACTTGTTTTTTTTTTATTATTTTATTATTACCATTAATATCCGTGCGGAGTTTGTTCATCGGATGCGTCCCCAGGTGGCGGATGAGTAGTCTCGGCAGATCTTTTTAGATTTGCAGTGATGGTGGGAAATAAAATACCACCCGCGGACCAAAATTCTGAACAGCCGATCACCATGCCTAGTGTGGCTGACGCAGACGGAGATGAAGTAAACAGGGCTAAAGAAACTGATTTACAATATGAATTTGATGCTACGTGCTGACGGTTACAGTATTCTAACATGTTAGTAAACGGGGTGAAACCGTCCTGTTAAAACTGTGCTATGGCTCGGAGTACGTTCCGACCACGGCACCGCCAGAGTGATAGTACGGGTGCAGTTGAAATTAATCCTGTTTTCGTGCCAAAATCTTATATCTGAACATAGGCTCCCAACCCTCGCGTGGACCTCACTGCTTGCAAAGGAACGCACGGGAATCGCTTGAGGCATCCGTACAATCGTAAAAGGATAGCAGCTCGGAGCGGGACCCATAGAATCGATAATGGAAAGACGACGGATAATGCAAAGGAAGCGGGAAACCAAGAGCGTGCTTTGAGCTTTCAAAATCGAGTGGGCGAAGTCAGCCGGTCTCGAACGGAGGTTTTTAAGAAGCTCCTACATCAAAAAATACTACATTTTCTGGAAAATAACAATTTCATTCACAAGGGTCAATATGGTTTTAGAAAAGGAAGTGGAACTAAAAATACTATTGTAAATATTGAAAACAATATATGCAATGGTTTAGGTTTCTGTGGAGTGGCTGGAAAATTTTATGATTTTTCTAAACCTTCTGATCTTGTAGATCATGATATATTGCTACAAAAGTTGAGTTTTTGTGGAATACGAGAAATATAGATTCAGTGAATTAAAAGCAATCTAAGCAACAGAAAACCGTATGTAGAATTAAAAAAACTCCCGTAGCTCTTTAGGGAGTACGGGGTACCGCAAGGTAGTGTTTTGGGTCCGCTTTTATTCACTTTATTAATTAAAGATACACTGGAAACGTATAAATGTACGCTGAAGACGTATCCTCATTTTATGCATACAAACATGAACAACTTTTGAAGACACAAATGAAAAAAGACGCTGCTCTTATTTTTGAGTATGCAAGGTTAAATACATCGATAATAACAATAAGAAAAAAACAAAACTTTTGAGGCTTAGACCACAATCGATAATTAATATTGAATTTACCATATATATTGAAGGAAAAGAAATTGTGGAAACGCTGAAAATAAAATACCTGGGAGCAAAGTTGTATCTAATTTGAAATGGGATCTTCATATTTAAGATATTAAAACAAAAATATTACCGGTTATCGGTTTTATTTAATAAAAAAAAGAGAAAGCTTTAGATAATGTTTATAATCTTATCCTCTTGTTTCCAACATCTCTCTGTAAGTATGTAGCTGATACTGTATTACGAGGGCTGCTCTATATATTTCTGGCCTAATAGTGAAAATGCGAATATTTATAATCAAAAATGGTTTTATTGTTTTTCAAAGTATTCTCCAGCATGATTTATACACTTTTGCATGCGCTCAAACCAGTTTTCGAAGCACTTTTTCCACTCCGATTGATACACCTCTAAAACATGGTTTTTGAACACTTCAACAGCTTCTTCTGGCGGTGAAAATCGTTGACCACGCATTCTTTTCTTGATGTGCGGAAACAAGAAGAAGTCATTAGGTGCCAATTCAGGTCCATGATTCGTCACCTGTGACGATGTTATAAACGTCTTTTGAAGCACCGCAATCGTATTTTTGCAACATTTCTTTGCACCAATCGACACGAGCCATTTTTTGAGTGACTTTCAAATTGTGCGGGATCCAACGAGAACAAACCTTTTTTACGGCCAAGTGTTCATGCAGTATCGAATGTATGCTGGTGGAAGAAATGTCCAAGGATGTCTCTATCTCGGTATGTCGCATGTCGGTCTTGCATTATGAGTTCACGCACGACATCAATGTTCTCTGGCACAACAGCCGTTTTTGGACGACCTTCACGGAATTCGTCTTTGAGCGAGCTTCGGCCACGATTAAATTCATTAAACCAATTTTTCACAGTGCTATAGGATGGTGCTTCATCGCCATACAATGCACTCTTGTCGTGATAATCCACGTCGAAAGTTGTGAAAAATGATGGCACGAAAATGTTCACAAGTTAATTCCATTTTTTTCTATATTAATTATTAATCACTGTAAACAACACAAATAATGGTCGTACGTCAAAACGTTTTGAGTACGATTATGCTTTAAAATGACAAACTTTCAAATGGAAATGTCAGATTGCACTTGGCAGCACTCAGTGTTGCCAGGCCAGAAATATATATAGCAGCCCTCGTACCTGTTAATACACATACATTTTTTATCCATTTTAAATAAAAACAAAAAGAAACAGTTTACTTAAGCATTTTTTTAATCATAAACATTTTCCACTTAAGCGTTTTCTGCAGGTTTAAGTGCTGGTCAGAAATAATTTGATAAGTTAAACTCCTTTTGCAGCTTAAAGCGCTTGTCAAAAATAAATTGATTAATTAAGCTTCTTCAAGTGAATCGGCTTGTAAGGATATTTTTATTACTAACAGAGAATTAACATTTTTTGGTGACCACGACGTGATCCTGTATCAGGCACAGGATTATCTTTTTATTAATTGATACCAGCTTTTACGAAACTGGTCACTTTTCAGCACCAGATTGGTCATCGGGTTGAAATCTTCATCCGCAACTATAAAAAGTATGCAGCGTCGAGGAAGACGTCAAGAGTCAGAATATATACAATATGGAGAGGTTCGTCTAGATCGAAGGGCAGATTCGAGCAGCCTTAAGAAAATATAGAGACCATACAGTTCATAGTAATCACAGTTGGCATTCATGCCCATCAGCAGTGACTCTTCCATTATTAGTCATCAACCATTCGATTCCAGAGATCCAAAAAATGTTATATTTATCGCATTAGGGGAAGCATCAACCGTAATATAACATTTAAGTTCCACTGAAGAAAATTTTGAAGCGACATAGTCAGTCTAGACAACACGTTACAACAATAAAAGAATGATCAATTAGCTTTTTAATACTCCAACAAAGACAACAAGTAAAAACTAAAAATCGTTCCATGACAAACTTCAGAAATCTTGACATTGACAATTCATCGTGGGACCCACCATTCCCTCATGTATTACTCAAACGATTGGACCAAACTACAATCATTATCTCAACCAAAAGAGAGCCAACAATTAAAAAGTTTTTAAAATATCTTGAGAGGCTTTTTCAGTCCTTGGAATCAATGGCTGAAACGGAAAGGAGTACACAATCTAAATCAAGAGTGTGTACATCTATAACATCAAGTCGCAATGTTACATCAACCTGCATGATGTGCAAAAATGAAAATCATCCACTGTTCGCATGTAAAATGTTTCTGCAACAAACACCTTAATTATGGCTTTAATTTGTTCAGAAACAACACTATTATATTTTAATTTATTTATCAAGAACTTTTACCTTTTTTTATCTTTTTCTTTATCTTCACTTTTTCTTTATCTTTTATTTTTTCAATATTTCGCTACTCCTTTGTGTAGCATAATCAGGAAAAACAAATATTTATTTAAACATAAAATAAAACAACAACAAAATAGACTTCATCTGTCTGCCTATAAAGGTTCAAAAGTACGGCCAAATAAATTAGATTACATTAACTATTGCGACACTCTTATATTCCACCTGCAAACTTTATACTTGTTCAACTGTTCAATTGTTTGGCAAAATATATCAAATTAAAGCAACTTAAGGGTCACCCTTTACATCAACTATTGTAAAACGCTTTAATTTATAATTTAAAATATTTATACTTCTAATTATACCAAACAAAGAAGTGAACTAATTAATTTACAAAAAATTTTGAACATTCTGTCTTAAATTCTGATGTTTGTATATAACGGTTCAAAAAATACGTCAATATGGAACAAATTACATTAATTTTGGAAACACCCTTTAGTTTCTAAATTCAAATTATAAGCTTCTTGTTATAGCGGACTCAGTAAAACAGCTCCCTTGTAAATTTCAGCTGTCTGCATATAACGATTCAAAAGTTTGGCCACATACATCAAAGTACATCAACTATTTGGACACTCGTTTATTTAAAAATCAAATTTAATCCTTTTTGTTATAGCGGAATTAGTAATACAGGTTCTTTTTAAATTTCAATCGTCTGTCTACAACTGTTTAAAAGCATGGCCATATACATCAAATTAAATGAACTAATGGGGCACTCTTTTATTTATAATTTTATACATTAATACTTGTTAAAATAATTCTTGCGAAAAAACCGACTTTAAAACAGATTTCATCTGTCTGCCTATAACAGCTCAAGTGTATGGCCACATAAATTAGGTTACATTAACTATTGGGACACACTTATATCCAAACTTTATACTTTTTCAACTGTTCAATAGTTTGGCAATATACATCAAATTGCAGTAATTTCCAAATTCAAATTATATACTTGTTGTTATAGATCTAAATCTAAATCTACTACAACAGCAATCAGGTTCTTTGTAAATTTCAATCGTCTTTCTACAACTGTTTAAAAGTATATCCATATAGTAAATTAAATAAACCATTGGTGCCCCCTTTAATTTATAATATTAAATATTATCAGCTGTGACTATAACTGCCATAGCAATCGAAATTCTGCCAAATTTGCAAGCGTTTGTCTATAACGTTCAAAATATAGGCCTGTATAAGTAAATCTACATCAATTATGGGACACCCTTTGATTTTGAAATTCAAATTATAAACTCGTTAATATAACGGGCTTAGCAATACAGGTCCCTTTTGAGTTTCAGGGTTCTGTCTACAACGGTTCAAAAGTTTGGTCACATACTTGAAATTACATCAACTATTGGAACACTCACAAATACAGGACTTAGAAATACAGGTTCGTTGTAAATTTCAAGCGTCTGTCTACAAATGCAAAAAAGTATGACCATAAACATAAATTTAATTGGGAAGCGTTTGTCAATAATGGTTCAAAAGATAGGCCCATATAAGTAAATTTATATCAATTATGGGGTACACCCTCTTAAATTTTTATAATTATTTTTGTATAACTTTTTGTTATTAGGAGCTATAATAATACGCATTAATTTTAAATTTTACAGAAGTGCCCCTTGCAGTTCATAATACACTTGTATGGGGACACCCTTTAATTTTTAAGATTATAAACTGTTTTTAAAACGGAGCAATCTGGAAGCATAATCTATCATATTACCAAAAATTTTCGAAATCGGTTCAGAAATGACTGAGTTTTGCAGGCGCAAACATAAAAAAGTCAAAATTCAGCCGAATTGATAACCTCCTTCTTTTTTTGAAGTCGGTTAAAAATAAACACAATTTCTGAAACAATTTCAAAATGAGATAGAAATAGTAAAAAGAAGTTTAGGTGATTTATTAACACTAGAAGAAATGGATGGATATTGAAGGTATGAAGATAGTGAAGGTAAATAAGATTCATAAGAAGTTTGATTGCCTAGTAATATACAGAAGAATGAATTAGGTTTTAAGTTTAACAAAAAATGGTTTGTTAATAAGGCTAACATAGATATTCCGGAAGATGTAGAATGTATTATTTCACTAGGGGAAAAACATGCACTTCCGGTAAGAAGAAAGGAGTTTCCTGTTTTAAAAATAATAGCGGATGGTGAAGACTTTATACAGACATTACAAGGAAAAGAAGAACAGGAAATATCAAGAATCTATCTATATATATAAAAATGAATGTCTGTCTGTCTGTTTATTTATGCTTTATAGGAGGCCAAACCCTTGGACCGATCTTCCTGAAATTTTCACAGCATTTTACTGTGACTCTGGAAGGAATAATAGGCTATATGAAGTTTTAATTGGACAAAGGGGCGTGGCACCGCCCATATAACCCAAAAAATCGCCATATTTTGGCTATTTTTTTACCTACGTCGACGATATTTGGTACAGAGAACTGCAAGAGTGTCTGTTTTTAATACTCCAAGTATACTCATCTTAAATGCGGTTGCGGTGTGATCGCCACCGCATTTCTTAAGTGCGAGTATTAACTATACCCATTCCATTTGAGTATAAGTGTCTAGCATACTCAAGTAAAATGTTTGCTATATTGGCTTCTGGACCAATCGTCATTAAATTTGCGCAATAGGATATTCTTGACTATATAAAGTTGGGAGTGGACAACCATATAACCCAAAATTTAATATCGTCATATCTTGGGCATTTTTTGAACAACGGCGGCAGTATTTGCTATATATGGTATTGGCATGAATAGAAATACTTATTAATTTTAATTTTATTTAATAACGAGGGGGGTAGCGAAGCACACCGGGTTCAGCTAGTCAAGAATAAAACTAACAACAATAATTTATAACCATTTGAATAAAATAAGGCTAACAAATAGAGTTAATTTGTATTGGACAAAGTAGAAGAAGCTAAAATTTTTTTAAAAGGAAAGAAGGATATACTCATACTATAGGCAGATAAAGGTAACGCAACCGTAGCTATAACTAGGCAGAATTATGACACACGTATTAATATTGTTGAAGATAGTATAAATTATAAATTACTGAATAAAGATCCTACAAATAAATTACAAAAAATCAATAATTAATTTGTTGAGGATCATTTTAGATTAAAGATTATAACTATTTTAGAATAAAAAAAATACCCTAAAAACGAATGTCTCTAATGCATCTAGATTGTACGGTCTACCCAAACTTCACAAAGATAGTTTTTAATTAAGACCAATTTGTTCATGTGTAAATTCCCCATCTTATGAACTATGTAAATATATAACTAATATTATAAAAAAGATAACTGAACATACTAAAAAATTGAAAAATTCTGTAGAATATAAAAATAAAATTAGCAACCAAAAAGTACAAGATGATGAAAAATTTGATTTCCTTAGATGTAGTGTCTTTATTTTCAAGCGTACCTGTTGATTTAGCAATAAGCACAATAGAAGAAAAATGGAAAATTATAGAGCAACATACTAATATAGAAGAGTTTGTCTCTCCGTATTGTAAAATTTTGTATAGAAGATAATAGTTATTTTCAATATAATAGTAAATTTTATAAACAACAGAAAGGATTGCCGATGGGATCTCCTGCCTCTCCAATTGTGGCTGATATTGTTATGGAGAAGTTACTAGACACATGTATTGAACAGCTTAGTATTAAACCAGTAATATTGACCAAATATGTTGATGATTTGTTTTGTATAATATTTGAAAGCAACAGAAAGGACTACCGATGAGATCTCCTGCCTATCTAATTGTGGTTGATATTGTTATGGAGAAGTTACTAGACACATGTATTGAAAAGCTTAGTATTAAACCAGTAATATTGACCAAATATGTTGATGTTTTGTTTTGTATAATATCTGAAAATGCCATTGATACTTTACTTCAAACTTTTAATGAATTTAATCCTAGTGTTACGTTTAAAATAGAGATAGAAAGTAATTTAAAACTTCCGTATTTAGATGCTTTACTTATTAGGAGTGGAAATAATTTATGAATAGATTAGTATCAAAACCCAACGGCTTGTAGCAGAAACATTAATTACTATTTTAAATACAGTAAACAAACTATAATGAAAGCAGCTAGAAAGTTGATAGAAAGGATACTTATGATAAGTGATATTGAGTTTTATAAAAAGAATAAGGAAAATATTAGAAATATATTGAATAATAATAATTTTCAATTCAACTTACAAATAGATTAATTAGGCAATATATAAATAAGAATAATTTAAATACAGGAAATATGATTGAACCAAAAATTTAAAAGTTTTGATTTATGTATGGTGAAAGATATCAAAAATTTTCGACTGCAATAAATATAGAATGGCATACAAAATACACTATACATTAAAAATACTATTTAGTAAACTAACGATAAAACAATAATGCTAGAATTATCCAATTTAGTCTATAAAATCCTTGTAGCTTAAATGATAACGAGATTTGTAATAAAGTACGTATATATAGGACCAGCAAAAAATAAACTAAAAACTAGAATAGCTGGTCATAAAGCTGATTAAAGATATAGAAATATTAATTCACAAAAAACTGCATAATCATCTCGTTGTGCTAGATCCAATGACTATTCTAAATTTGAAAACGTTTCAGTAATAAACACAGAAAACAATTATAATGAAATGTTACAAATAATAAATACACCAATAGTACACAGAATTAATTTTAAGGCCAATTCCTAAAATTATAGTGCTTTCCCAGTCCAGAATTCAATCGTCCTGATAAAACAGACATTTTACTAGGAGAAGTAGAGTTTTATAACCAATAAATGTCAGTTGGACAGATTAACCTAGGACACGATTTGCAAATTCTTCAAAACACGTTGTTGGGTTAAATTATTGCGGGCAAGGTAGGAGGACATGAACCATCAAATACATTGTGAAGAATATGCACAGAAGGCGACACCAATCCCGAAAAGGGCAATTCTTAACTGTGGGATATGGAAAATCCAAGTCAGGTTGAAAAAATCCTATCAACAGCAGACAAGTGCTGTGAAGATTATGTTGCTTAAACAAACACAATCGGCAAAAATGGAAGATTTATGGTAAAAATTCCATTTTGTGACAACCCTGATACATTGCGAGAATCACACAACATTGCATTTAACAGATTTCTTTCGCTGGAAAGGCGTTTATCATCGTTTGTATCAGAGAGTACGAAGCACTGGATCATAAGACACAAATAGACATGACTTCTATTGAATTTCCCAATTATATCATTCCTTACCACTACATCCTAAGACCGGAAAGCGCTACAACAAATCTTCGATCTTTCATGCATCTACAAAAACTTCAACTGGTACATCCCTAAATAATATAATGCACACAGAACCTACAGTGCAAAGTGAGCTCTTTTCCATATTACTTCGCGTTCTTTTACCACGGTTTGTTTTTACAACTGAAATAGAGAACATAAATCGGCAATGTATTCTGCATCCGGAAGATAGAAAATTCCAAATCATCATCGGGATGGAAAACGCAACAACGCCAATTAAATATCATCAACTAAATACTATTACATCTGGAACGCGTTCGGCACCGTATTTGGCCACAAAATGCAATCAATTGGTAAATAAAATACAGCGTTATACCCATATGGAGCACAGTTCCTGCTTAAACATTTTATGTGGATAATGGAATATGGAGAGAGGATGACTTACATACAGCCTTAAAAATTCAAAAAGAATTAAAGCGCATACTTAGCCAGCATGGTCTCAAACTAAAAAAATGGTCAGCAAATTACCTGCAACTACGACAAAACAATGCAAGAGAACAACCTGAAGTTAATTTTGACGTTAACAATGAGAACAACACTGTCAAAACATTAAGGTTAACATGCATGCCAACAACTGGCAAATTATGTGTCATGGTTTGCCAAAGGGAAAAAAAACCTTTGGGTTTGCTATCACCAACTGTTGTGACTGCCAAAATATTTATCCAAGAGCTTTGGCAACTAAAGCTAAGCAGGGATGATGAGCTACCAGAAGACCTTCACGCGAGTAACGTTTTGAATAAAATACGAACAATTTTAAAGTTGTGTCTTTATTCTTTGAGTGTGATCTTAAGACTAAATTTTTGATAATTTCTTAATTCTATTCTTAACATAAATTCTTTTGTTTTTTTTTTCTTATTTTTCTTCAATTTTAAATTGTTGGGTCATCGCAATGAAAATCGATGACTCCATGCGGTTTTACAAACAAATAATAATTTTTCAATATTTATTAAAAGTTTTGAATTTCACCCAAATTGTACGAAATAAAACTTGGATGAATGAAAAAAATGTCATTGCCTTTAAGTGCTTATGAAATAACGGACGAATGAAATCAAATTTCAGAAAATAAAGACCAGTACAAAATATGTTTATTGAATAAACAAGGAAGTTACTCGACACCCATTATGGTTCTACGAGCCTATATTTCTTAGTTGAAAAAATGAAATTTGGAAACAAAATTTTTCAAAGTGACGTCGTTAGCATGTAACGTAAAAAATAAAACAGCTGAAATAACTTTGATTGTTACAATTCGACTAACTTCTTTATTTAAAAACTCATAAGCTTAAACCTATTACAAAATATTATTTAAGGACCACTACTGTTATTGTTGTAATTTTGTTTCTTACTTCCAATGTCAATTCAACTTACATTATTTGTATTATAATTACAAAAACAATATTATTATGTATGCGTATGAGCAAAGACTATAAATATACTAAAATGTTTCACTGCAGTACATTCCACATCCAGTGCATATTTTGTCGATGGACGTACTGCTACTACCACTTTAAGAGTAAAATCACAAAGAGAGATTATTATTCTCAGCAAACTTGTTACTCTCATCTCACATTAATTCATTTGTATATACGTGCATACGAGTGTGTATATATTTACATTATAAAATATCCAACGTAAGCCAATGTTACCGATTGTGTATTTGTATGGTAACAATATGTGTTTTGTTGTTGTATAAAAGAAATAACATCGATTTACACCGAATCTTAAATTCATTTATTATCAATATGAAAATTTATTATTCGGAACCTATTCGATTTTAATTTACTTTACTTTTTTAGTTACTGAATGTTTGCTGTGGTTTTTGTATACTGTATTTTTGTTTCTGTCTTTTTCTCTTATTGATTCAATAGACTTCTTATTTAATCAATTTGGCTTTTGATATAAGACTTTCAAGTTTTCTATACAAAACTTGGGTAAAATCCACTAATGAGCCAAAGTAGCAGTAGTGACATGGCCATATGAATATACTTTCTACGCAGTAATACATTTCAAATTCTACTTTTAAATAAAAAATGTTTCATGAGAATATCATGATATATTTATATTTGAAGCAATCAAGCACGAGTAAAGTAAATTAAATTCATTTATTATCTAAATTTTATTACTACATACGTATAAATTAAATACCATAATTATTAACATTAATTAATTTGTTTCAATAACATTTAATTTATTAAGTTTTATCACTATTCTAAGAAGAATACTAGTTTAGCGTCTCAGTTGTAGTGAACATAGTGCTTGAATCTTTGTTACGGATTTTATAATTTTAATTATAACAAAATAACAATTAAAGGTCAGTCAATAGAATTTTATTGATTGCAATTGGCAATACTCTTATTATTTTCAGTAAACTAGGTATTACACTTCTTTAACGCTGCTGAATGCGAGCAAAATATTCAAGACGATTCGTGTTTGATTCGCTCTTAGCATTTCCTGCCTATTAACTAAGAATCTCTTGAAGTGAACACGTTTTACTAAGGAAAAAAAAAGAAGAAAACAGCAGAAAAAATTTAATACAGAAGTTTTCAATATATTTTGTTTTAAAAAGGCTTTAGTAATTACTTTGGAAATAAAGAGCAAAAGCTCTTGCATAAAAAGACCAAGTGGAAATAAAATCAGGCACCCAAATACATATAAAACCCTTACGCAAAGTGTTTGCTGTTTAAAAGTTCGTTTCTGCAATGAGGAGTTTGCTGCCTTCATTTATTGATTATCGCAGAAATTAGAATTATCTTCTATAAAAATATTTTTTCCACTGGGTCGCTTAATTGTAAAAGGGAGAAGACAAAAACAGAAAAATACACCACGCGCATGCACTCTTTCTTTTCATTCATTAATTGATTTCATTCACAAAACAAAGATTTATCATTTATTTAGGACTGGAAGGAGAGTATAAAGATCAAAATTGGAAATTAATTAACAATATAAAATAATAGCTGTGTGGGAGAGGTTCGAACCTCTTAAAGTCTATGTTCTTGAAGGGCAACTCGCATCACAAAACTAGAAAACCGAAAATGAATTGAAATTATTAACTTAAGCACACTGACAAATAAAAAAAACGGTAAAGTAAAATATACATGAATTCATATTAGGTTTGATTCAAATAAAAAGGTAGTAAGTAGTTAACATAATTAAAATTCTAAATTTTTGTTGCGAAACATATTTCCAATTACAGCAATTATTCGTGGAATGGCCATTGCATAAATAATCATCAGTAATCATCGGCAAAGCAGAAATGTAAAACAACAACTACAAAAAGAAAATAATTATTAAAATCAAACAGTAAGTCCTCTAAAATCATGTAAATTTTACTTTGTCTATTTGCCTTATAAATTTCACTTTAATTATTTATTTTGACTAATTACTCAACGATTCAAAATAGAGCATAAACATACTTATAATTTTTTTTTCATTTTTAAAATTATCATATAAATTTATTAAAATTAATAATTAAGTTACCATTTTTATTTTACTTCTTAAAATGAATTGTTAAGAAATTTAAGAAGGGAATGTTATTAAAATATAGTACTAATGAATAAATAGTTGCCTTAATTTATCTACAAGGGACATTGCCATAAAAGCGCAAGGTGTAGCAAATGTCATAGGTGTACTATATTAGCATAGTGTTTGGGTAGGGAAACAATGCACCTCAGTAGACAGTAACAACAGTCTAAATAGTTTTGTTAAATTAATCATTTATTCAGCTCTGTAGGCAATCTATAAGGCATGACATATATTTTTTTTCTATGCTTGCACGCATCTCTATTTGGGTACCGAACAACGCCTTGAACTATGAGCTAGTCGATTCCACCTTGAACATGCCGAAGTACATTACGGGATAGGTTTTTTTTTCCATAACCAAACGTGCAACATAGATGGCGCCCAACGAAAAGGCCACTTGTATTTTGTTTAAACAAATTTTATTGCTGTTGTTTGTCGCGTAAAAGCAGACTGTTATAATAATTTATAGTAAAACACTTTAAAAGAAAAAAATAGAGTACAACGGCTTGGTTGTAAGGACAAACTTACATTTTTACACGACACGTTTGAAGAAGTCCTTAACAAGTATCTTTTTCTTTAACAAAACTATAATTACAAATATAAAAGTAAATTGAACTGCTAGTTAATCGTACAGGCCATACATTAATCACTAATATTCTTTTACTACACGATAGTCTTATACAACAAAAGCAGTTTTGTTTCGTTTTATAATTGCATTGTTGAAGTAAAAGATTTTTTTTTTCTCTGGTGCAGACTTTGTTTTCAACTTAGGAGTCCCAAAATTTTCAATTGAAATTAGAATACTTGTGTTGCACTAAGTTGGAACAAAGGTGCTTTATAATAAGTCTGAGAGTCCATATTTCAAAATACTTTTGTTGCATTAGATAAAAAAAAAAAAAAAAAAAAAAAAAAAAAGAGAAAAGAGAAAAGATAATTGGAAATGAAAGCCTAGGCAGAGTATTAATTTATTATTGTTCTTTTTATGATCGTTCAGTTTTTTTTTATTTGTATGCACTATTTGTTCATTGGTTCATATTTGAATTGCATTCCCTTAAATGTTTTAAAATATATAGAACGAACTTACAATTTACAGTTGATAAATATCAATTATCACTTTCCATTCTAAATAATGAACATGAGTACTAGAAGTTCCTCTAAAGCTAAAACAAGTCTTCCAGCAAGAGATAAATCTCGCAACTACACATCGGGAAATAATATTTCGATAAATTTAAACGATTCTTTAGGGTCAAATCCACCAAAAGTCATTCATAGCCCTCCTAGACATTCCAAAGAAAACAAAAGTATCTGTAGCGGAGCAACCTCTGAAAATAATATAAACTTATATTCATTTAGTGCTTCAGGGCAAATGCCTTCATCACAATCAGCAGTTTCAATTGCGCAACTGGAACAAGGTCACAGCGCACAATTTCAGGACTTAGCGCAGGCACTACCAACAGAACCAGTATTACAAAATATTCCCTCAATTACTGAAAATACTTCTCAGGAAAATGTGGTTACATTCGATTCTCTCATTCATGTTTTTCGGGAAACGTTACGTAATACGCAGGAAGAATTTCGTAAAGAGTTTGACTCTCTTAAAAGTAGCGTTCAAAATAATTCAAGTCCTAGTACGAAACTTCCGACAGAAGATATTCAAATCCAGGAAATACGTCAAATTCATGTAACCATATTCGCTTACAAGAATGGAAGGTTTCCTATGATGGTATAGGTCCAGTTTCTGATTTTTTATTCAAAATTGAAGTAATTTGTGAAAGAACTAAATGTTCGTATGATCATCTTATGACCAATTTTCATGTTTTGCTGATGGGTAAAGCAGAGAACTGGTTTTGGTTATTTACTAAGCAGAACAGAAATGCTAATTACCCAATGTTAAAATATGCTTTGACTAAAGAATTTGGTAACCTAGAAAGTGATCATGACATAATCCTTAAAATATCTCTGAGGAAACAACAGCCCAAAGAATGTTATGATGACTTTCACTCAACAATTATCTCTATGAATGCAAGGTTAAGAAATCCGATTCCAGAAAAATCTCTCATAGACATCATAAAAAGAAATGTTAATATAAATTTAAAGTTTATGCTGTTTAATTCATTACCTGAAACTTTAGATGACTTACGTGATGTGGCCAGAAAAGGCGAAGAGGTATTAAAAGATAGCAAAGGGCACCAATTTTACACATCTGCTAGATATGTTAATGAAATTCAGAAAAAGGACGATGAAGATTCTGAACCAGATTTAACGACCGACCCACAACTAGATGCTATCATGTTTTCCAAACGTAAGCCAGACTATACAAAGATACAGTGTTGGAACTGTCTTAAGTACGGTCACTCATATATTTATTGCACGGATGAAACGAGAAATGTTTTTTGCTATAAATGTGGGTATAGAGGAGTTGTAACTCCTAAATGTCCTAATGATCATCAGGGAAACCAGAAAGGAAGCGAGGTAACGACCGGGATATCTCGTTTGAATCAGTTAAACCCGGAATTAATCAAGACTCAGAAGTAGATTTGCAAAACTTTAAACAAATTAACCATTCGTTTCAAATTAATAAATTTAATACTTCCATTTCATCAACCACAGAACCCTTTTATAAGACACCAATTGACGTTAAGTCACAAAAAACAAAGTTGCCAATTTCTGAGGATAATTTATTCTGTAAATAATTGTATAAAATCTTCTTCTGTTTGCAAAAGAATTATAAATTGTCGTAAACGATTTAAAATGCGTAAAAGAATTCGAAGAATTGTTGAAACAACCATTGTCAGTAGCGAAGATAATCGTCCATTTGCAAAAATAAAAATTTTGAATAAAACAATTCTTGCACTATTGGATTCGGGTGCAAGTGTTTCTGTTTTAGGGAAAAATTCTTTGGAATTTATTTCTAGCAACAATATCCCTATCAGAGAGTATAAATCAACATTGTCGACCGCAAATGGACAAAAACAGAATGTAATTGGGTTTTGCATCTTGCAAGTTTTATTCAAGAATGTTTCTAAAGACATACTATTTTATGTTGTACACAGTTTATCACAAGAAGTTTATTTAGGTGTCGACTTCTGGAAAGAATTTGCTCTTGCTCCTGAAATAATCCCATGCATTTCAGAAATCATAATACCAGCAGAAGAACATACAAATTACCATAAACTTACCCCTCATCAACAATTTCAACTTGATAAAGTTATTTTAAAGTTTCCATCGTTTGAAAAGTTAGGCTTAGGATGCACTCACCTCTTAGAACATCACATCGATGTCGGGGATTCACCCCCTATTAAGATTAGGCACTATCCAATGTCTCCACCGAGACAAGAGGAAGCCTTTAGAGAAATAGATAGGTTGTTGGACATGGGTGTTATCGAAGAGTCCAACTCACCGTGGTGTTCCCCTGTAGTTTTAGTTAGGAAACCAGGGAAAGTTAGATTATGTATTGATTCAAGACGCCTAAACGCGGTAACAAAGAAGGATTCGTATCCCTTACCACATATAAATGGGCTTTTAAGTAGGTTGAAGGACACCCATTTTATAAGTGGAATAGACTTAAAAGATGCATTTCTTCAAATCAAATTATCTGATTCTTCAAAAGAAAAAACAGCTTTTGTTATACCGGGGAAACCTTTATATCAATACAAATTTATGCCTTTTGGCCTTTGTAATGGCCCACAGACTATGAGTAGACTCATGGACAGGGTTATTCCTTCAAAGCTGCGTGAAAATGTTTTTATCTACCTAGACGACCTACTCGTTTGTACAGATAGTTTTGAAACGCATTGCACAATTTTAAGTGAAGTTGCTGAATGTTTAAGATTAGCTAATCTCACTATAAATGTTAGTAAAAGTAAATTTTGCCAACGTGAAATAAAATACCTGGGGTATATAGTTGGGCATGGTTGCCTGAAAGTAGACAGTTCTAAAGTTGAAAGCATAGTTAACTTTCCCTTACCTAAGTCGCCAAAGCAGGTCCGAAGGTTTATCGGAATGGCAAACTGGTACCGCGGATTTATCTCCAATTTTGCAAATATAAGTGGCCCTATAACAGATTGTCTAAAGAAGACAAATAAACCATTTAGGCTTTCAGATACAGCCAAACAGTCATTCGAACGTTTAAAAATTGCTCTCTCCTCAGCTCCCATACTCGCTCAGCCAGATTTTTCAAAGGAGTTTATCATCCAGTGCGATGCGTCAAAGGTAGGTGTTGGGGGTGTTCTTCTTCAAAATGATAATAAAGGTATCGAGCATCCAATAGCGTTCGTGTCACAAAAACTGAACAAGGCACAAAAGAATTATACAGTAACAGAACTCGAGTGTTTCGCGGCAGTGGTTTCAGTTCAACGATTCAGGCCCTATATAGAAGGGCTACCCTTCCGTATTTTAACGGATCACTCAAGCTTGAAATGGCTGATGAGTCAAAAGGACCTATCAGGCCGGTTAGCAAGGTGGAGCCTTTAGTTGCAACGATATGATTTTAAAATAGAACATCGAAAAGGTGCACTAAACGTTGTTCCAGACACACTTTCGCGTATAGATGCAGAAGAATTACATTTGAACAAATTGAATTATGATATTGACCTTGATCATATTGAATTTAGCAAAGAAGAATATACTAATTTGCGTAATACTGTTTTAGAAAAGGGAAATATGCTGCCAGAGTTGTGCGTAAAAGATAACCTTATATTTAAGAGAGTAAAGTTTAGGGAAGAATTTGAAAGTGACAACAACAGCTTGTGGAAACTTTGGCTACCACTTTCTCTAACAGAATTTGCCATTAAGTCTGCACATGACTCGCTGACGGCATGCCATGGTGGATTTGCAAAAACACTTTCCAGACTTAGACAAAAGTATTTCTGGCCGTCAATGGCTAAAGATGTAAAGATTTATATAAGCAAATGTGACACATGTAAATGTATGAAAAGTAGCAACCAAATATCCAGACCTCCGATGGGTCATGCATTTGCTACATTTAGACCTTTTCAGCGTATATTTTGTGATTTTTTAGGCCCATACACTTGTTCTAAATCACAAAATTCATATTTATTTATTTGCTTAGACCATTTAACAAAATTTATTTTTTTAAAACCATTAAGGGCAGCAACTACATCTGCAGTTATAAACTTTTTCCAAACAGAATTGTTTCCTACCTTTGGTGTGCCACAATTTATCCATAGCGATAATGGCAAACAATTTATTTCAAAAGATATGAAGGAATGTTTATCTCTATACGGTATTGATCACATCAAGACAGGGTTTTACGCCCTTCAGTCTAATGCTTCCGAGCGAGCAAATAGGGAGATTATAACCAAGATACGCTGCCTCCTCGATAATGAAAAAGATCATTCAAATTGGGATCGACCTATTCCACATATTCTGTCTGTTTTGAGAAGTGATTATCATAGTGCAATTAATTGCTCACCATATTTTGCCACTTTTAGGCAAAATATGTGCCAGCATGGTTCATCATACAAATTATTAGAGAAATTAAACAGTCTTGATTATGATCACTTTGAAATTTGCACTCATACAGACAAAATTAATCAAATCAGAGACAAAATAAAAGAAAATTTAAGAAACGCTCACTTAAAAGCCTGTAAGTCTTATAATTTGCGAAGCAAGGTTATTACATTTCAAGAAGGACAAATTGTCTTTCGAAAAAACCATACACTAAGTAACATACCTAAACGAATTAATGCAAAATTTATGAAAAAATTCATAAAATGCAAAATAAAGAAAAAAATCGGGAACTCACTATATGATATTGAAGACATGAAAGGAAACTATGTAGGCCGTTATCATGCGTTTGATCTTAAGAAATGAGTAATTATCGCCCGGCTTTTCGTGGGTCGTGCCACACGTCATGGCCACAGACTAAATTAGTTAAAATTATAATCTCGTGTGATTGTTTGTTACAAAAAAAAAAAAAAAAAAAAAAAAAAATTTTTTTTTTTTTTTTTTATAACAAAGCAGCGTTGTTACGGATTTTATAATTTTAATTATAACAAAATAACAATTAAAGGTCAGTCAATAGAATTTTATTGATTGCAATTGGCAATACTCTTATTATTTTCAGTAAACTAGGTATTACACTTCTTTAACGCTGCTGAATGCGAGCAAAATATTCAAGACGATTCGTGTTTGATTCGCTCTTAGCATTTCCTGCCTATTAACTAAGAATCTCTTGAAGTGAACACGTTTTACTAAGGAAAAAAAAAGAAGAAAACAGCAGAAAAAATTTAATACAGAAGTTTTCAATATATTTTGTTTTAAAAAGGCTTTAGTAATTACTTTGGAAATAAAGAGCAAAAGCTCTTGCATAAAAAGACCAAGTGGAAATAAAATCAGGCACCCAAATACATATAAAACCCTTACGCAAAGTGTTTGCTGTTTAAAAGTTCGTTTCTGCAATGAGGAGTTTGCTGCCTTCATTTATTGATTATCGCAGAAATTAGAATTATCTTCTATAAAAATATTTTTTCCACTGGGTCGCTTAATTGTAAAAGGGAGAAGACAAAAACAGAAAAATACACCACGCGCATGCACTCTTTCTTTTCATTCATTAATTGATTTCATTCACAAAACAAAGATTTATCATTTATTTAGGACTGGAAGGAGAGTATAAAGATCAAAATTGGAAATTAATTAACAATATAAAATAATAGCTGTGTGGGAGAGGTTCGAACCTCTTAAAGTCTATGTTCTTGAAGGGCAACTCGCATCACAAAACTAGAAAACCGAAAATGAATTGAAATTATTAACTTAAGCACACTGACAAATAAAAAAACGGTAAAGTAAAATATACATGAATTCATATTAGGTTTGATTCAAATAAAAAGGTAGTAAGTAGTTAACATAATTAAAATTCTAAATTTTTGTTGCGAAACATATTTCCAATTACAGCAATTATTCGTGGAATGGCCATTGCATAAATAATCATCAGTAATCATCGGCAAAGCAGAAATGTAAAACAACAACTACAAAAAGAAAATAATTATTAAAATCAAACAGTAAGTCCTCTAAAATCATGTAAATTTTACTTTGTCTATTTGCCTTATAAATTTCACTTTAATTATTTATTTTGACTAATTACTCAACGATTCAAAATAGAGCATAAACATACTTATAATTTTTTTTTCATTTTTAAAATTATCATATAAATTTATTAAAATTAATAATTAAGTTACCATTTTTATTTTACTTCTTAAAATGAATTGTTAAGAAATTTAAGAAGGGAATGTTATTAAAATATAGTACTAATGAATAAATAGTTGCCTTAATTTATCTACAAGGGACATTGCCATAAAAGCGCAAGGTGTAGCAAATGTCATAGGTGTACTATATTAGCATAGTGTTTGGGTAGGGAAACAATGCACCTCAGTAGACAGTAACAACAGTCTAAATAGTTTTGTTAAATTAATCATTTATTCAGCTCTGTAGGCAATCTATAAGGCATGACATATATTTTTTTTCTATGCTTGCACGCATCTCTATTTGGGTACCGAACAACGCCTTGAACTATGAGCTAGTCGATTCCACCTTGAACATGCCGAAGTACATTACGGGATAGGTTTTTTTTCCATAACCAAACGTGCAACATCTTGTATATAAAAATGGTGTAAAAATGTATAGTAATTCATAAAATGAGAACAGCTGTGCCGATTTCTGTAACATTTGTTGTCAGTTGTTCGTATTTTCAATGAGAAGATTTTTACGGAAGAAAATTTTTGAAAATCCCTCCAGAAAAGTCGGAAAATTGGAAAAATTAAAAAATTGGTGATTTTTGTTAATTTGTTCGGGATAATTAGCACAATGTTTTTTAAAGATAATAAATTTAATTTAAAATTCCCGTAATTTAATTTTAATTATTAACTTGCAAGTGCCCATATAAAAGGCATAAAAAAATTATCGTGGTGTGTTGTGATATTTTATTTGTTGTCTTAATTTTATTTTTCATCATCTTTTAAATGTATAGAAGAGCCGAAAAAAAGTCAGCCTTATACAGTATATAAAGAAAAATAAAATCAGGTGGCAAATTACGACACTCGATATCGATCGAAATTTCAACAGAATTTAAATGTAAATTTTGATCGATATCGAATACCGTAATTTGCCCCCTGTGTTGATAATTGTTGTTTTTGCTTAAACTTTGATTTTTGTCTTTACTTTAAAATGTTTGTGAGAACTTTCCTGAGGAGCTAAGTAAACGGTAGCGAAATGGCCATCGAGACGTGCTTTTACCTTCAATAATCAAAATCGGTGATTTTAATAATTTGTTCGGAATAGTTAGCACAATATTTTTAAAGATTAAAATTAATTTTTTTGTACGAAATGTTGGGTGAAATTATTTCTTAATGGCTTTCCAAATGAAAAATAGAAAGTTCTTGGTGTAAATCATGGAAAATTGCGAAAAATGCGATATTTCAACGATTTTCTTGCTATTAACGCAGAATAATAGATATAATTAAACCTTCACAAATTCTGACATATCCATCGGAAATCTATATCCGTTCTAAGAACTACGAGGGCTGCTCTATATATTTCTGGCCTAATAGTGACAATGCGAATATTTATAATCAAAAATGGTTTTATTGTTTTTCAAAGTATTCTCCAGCATGATTTATACACTTTTGCATGCGCTCAAACCAGTTGTCGAAGCACTTTTTCCACTCCGATTGAGACACCTCTAAAACATGGTTTTTGAACACTTCAACAGCTTCTACTGGCGACGAAACTCGTTGACCACGCATTTTTTTCATGATGTGCGGAAACAAGAAGAAGTCATTAGGTGCCAAGTCAGGGCTGTACGGCGGATGACCCATTAATTCGACGTTTTGGCCGGTAAAAAACGCTCTGGTTTGAGCCGATGTGTGAGAGCTCGCATTGTCATGGTGAACAATGATTCGTCTTCTCTTGTTGGTTTTTCGGATTTCTCCGATGACTTTAGGCAAACAAATTGTAGTGTACCACTCAGAAATGACCGTCCTACGTTGCTCAAGCGGAACAGTCGCCACATGACCAGTTTTGCCAAAGAAACAGGCGACCATTTGCTTCGAAGTGCTTCTTCCACTAACAACTTTCGTTGGATTTTGCTCGTCTTTGAAGACCCACACGGTCGATTGTTGTTTCGTTTCGGGCTCATACGCATAGATCCATGATTCGTCACCTGTGACGATCTTATAAACGTCTTTTGAAGCACCGCAATCGTATTTTTGCAACATTTCTTTGCATTAATCGACACGAGCCTTTTTTGGAGCGACTTTCAAATTGTCCGGGATCCAACGAAAACAAACCTTTTTTACGGCCAGGTGTTCATGCAGTATCGAATGTATGCTGGTGGAAGAAATGTCCAAGGATGTCTCTATCTCTCGGTATGTCGCGTGTCGATCTTGCATTATGAGTTCACGCACGGCATCAATGTTCTCTGGCACAACAGCCGTTTTTGGACGACCTTCACGGAATTCGTCTTTGAGCGAGCTTCATCGCCATACAAAGATTTAAGTTCATCAATGCACTCTTGTCGTGACGTGTTCCACGTCGAAAGTTGTGAAAAATGATGGCAAGAAAATGTTCACGAGTTAATTCCATTTTTTTCTATATTAATTTTTTCAAGTCACTGTAAACAACACAAATAATGGTCGTACGTCAAAACGTTTTGAGTACGATTATGCTTAAAAATGACAAACTTTCCGATGGAAATGTCAGATTGCACTTGTCAGCACTCAGTGTGCCAGGGCAGAAATATATATAGCAGCCCTCGTATAAAAACACGCATAAAGGTCTTATTTTGTAAAAACAGCAGCTAAAAACATAAAAAATATATTACGAAGCAATGTGCATAGTGTACTAAAATTATTATGTCTGGTTTTACGAGAATAACTCTTGTCACAAAAACAGGTTGGAAATTCCGAATTTGCTTATACTTATGTTGCTAAGAAAGCATTGCTCATGGGAAACACACGAGTGCAAAGTAACAAGTACTGAGAAAGTCTAAATTTTAAAGCGCCAGTAATTTAATTTGCTTGGCAATTTTAATTTATAAATTTAGCTATCAAATTCATATTGAGGTTTATATATATTGAACCTATATGCAGGTTAAATAAACTTAACAAAAAATTTAATAATAAATATATATAAATAAGTGCCTTATTTTATTATTACGTAATTTAGGGTATGATTAGTTCGGTGCGATTATGCATATTTGTAAAAATACACAAATAAAAATATATATTTACCCTACAATAACAAGAGCAGTCGTATTGTTTCGTTTTTAAGCTTATTTTACAAACAATTTTTAAATAAGTAGAAAAAATAGAATTTAGAAATAAAATTTTATGAAGCACATTCTTCTTTATATGTAAATATGAAAGTATGAATGTACGTTTCTATCGTATATGTTAAATGTGTGTTTTTGTCTCTCAATACTTTCCTTTAACAAAACAATTCTTATGAACATTCACACACATGTTTAAGCGCACGTGTGTCTGAATCTGTCTTGTTTACAAAACTAATATTGTGCTCTCTTGAGTTTTGGTTGCGCTCACAGAAATTTATTCCCTCTTATCTCTTACCCCCGCTACCTTGAAACTGTCATAATTTTTGATTTTTTTAAATGTTCAAACTGCAACATCTTTATAAATTTATTGTCTTTGGTATGAGTCTACAATTTAAGTAACTGCATTCATTTTAACAACAACAAGCAAATTTAACTAAGAAACATATAAACAACTAACGGTTATTACAGTGGTTTGTTTACACAAAAATTGGCATCAAACTACTGTGGTAACGAGTAAAAAAAATATTGAATTTAAATAATAAAAAATACGAAAAATACAAAAAATTATATTTAGGTAGAACTTATATGGTGACCCACTAAAAGGACACTTTCAAGAACAAGTTAGTAAAGCCAGTCTGTGGATAGGACGACGTATAACTTGTTTTGTTGTTTTGATGTCTACAGCCTTGACGCGATCATCTCTACCATGTACTACGTTAGTGATGCGTAGGTAACGAACATTTCAGTGTGTAAAATAATTTTTACTTGGCAATAGTATTGGATGTTTTTGACCCTCAGAAATTGCTGCAAACTCCAAGCGACCACCCATTTTAAGCAAATCATAGCAATTGATGAATCTAGAAAGGGGTTAAGACACTCGGCGATCTTTCTTCTTCTTACTCGATGTTATAAATTATACGATGTAAGGCATTCTCTAATTCTTGGGGCTGTAAAGAGTCAGACCTGAAAATAGCAGTTTTTGATTTTTGAGCAAAACGAAGAATCCATGCGATAATACGAATAATTTTTAAATATGACCCATATCTTTGCATCGAATCTAAGCGATAATTAGAATGCTCTTGTAGGCAAAGTAAAGTTTTACGCTTTTCTTTGTCGGCGTCTTTTAAATTCTCTTCGAAAATTTTATTCAATTTGTTAGGAGGCCATTGTTCAGGATCATACGCGAAAAAGTTTGGCCTTTGAAATCATATAGCTGTAGTGAGTTCTACTACAGTTGAGCCTCGAGAAACGATGTCAGCAGGATTATACTGCGTAGAACATGCCGCCAAATATAATCATTCGTTGTATCTTGTATTTCCGACACCGTGTTGCCCACAAAAACTGATAAAGTTGCGAAATGCTGCTTAAGCCAGTACAGAACAAGTTGAAAATCAGTCCATACAATTGTTTTCAGTGATGAATTTTTTAAAGCATTTTTAATTTTTGCATATAATTTCGACAAAAGATGTGCATCCTAAAATTCGAGTTCTGGCAATGATTTTCTTCTGGTAGGAGCGACTCGAAATTTGGCTGTGAACAATTGAACAAATATGTTTCTTGAAGAATCTGTAGTCTTTAGGTAAAAGAAGCATCTATACGCACGAACAGATGAGTCACAAAAACCATTGAGTTGTATTGATTTAACTTCAACGTCGAGACAAAAACGAGGTATTTGAAAAGTATGTTAAGATTCGACCAAGCCAAGTGAAATTGTTCAAGTAGGGTTCCATCCAATTTTAAGAAGCCTTAACTCTTGCATTATGGTTTTCGGTTTTATTAGAAGCAGAGCTAAGAGACCAAGAGGATCAAAAAGGGATGACGAAAGCGACAAAATGGGTGTTTAGTAATTTTTGATAGAACTTCTGTCTTTGGATAGAAAGTAAATAGAAATACATCTTTTTGTTGATCCCATGTGATACCTTAAGCACTGGTGATTGACGTATCTTTCATGCCATTTATCTCGATCGGACTTTTCGTTTGGGCTCCACAAGAGTTTGAGTGGCACCATACACCGAAAAACACAAAAGTACCGGTATCTAAAAAACGATACTTAGAAATAAATAATTACAACGTTTTTCGTGTTCAGGAGGTCTTAATTAACTTATCTAGCCATGTGGTTTTCATGGTATTTTTTGGCTGTAAACCAGTGTAATTTGTCTTGAATGGTTGGGCCAACAATCAGAATTTCACTTAGCGACCATTACGTTGATGGGGGACACGAAGCATCAAAGACGATTCTTAACTTTGTTGAAGTACTACTATGTTTGAAAACACAGTGATGCGGTATAAAGAAATGGGACTCATTTATTCGAGGTTTTTTTACCATACTAATGTGTCCACAATCCTCATATTCTTTCACGGGCGAATTGTCTTTCTTCTGACATAATTCGCTTGAAAAACCTAGAACATCAACAGATTCTTTTAAGGAAAGTTTCACAACGATTCTCCCAGAGGATTCACGATAAACAGTATTATTAAAAAAGTTTTCACATTCAGACTGTTTTGGAGTTAAAATGTTTAAGTTATATTGAATTTCTTCTCCCATAAACGTTGCAAGTTGAGATCAAAAGCTTCTTCCACAGTAGACCCGCAAGCGTTGATTTGATGTGTGCTATAACGTTCAGCCACAAGCTATCCAAAAAGCGTTTTCGGCAATGTTGGCAAGTTTGATTCAAGTTTAATTTGACCCACGAACAGAATATCGAAAAAGGTTTCAGTACCAATGAGTAAATCAATGCGTTTTAATTTGAAAAAGTTTCTTCTACAAGCTCGGTATTAGGGGGAAAATTCCACGAAGAATCATCTAATTCAGAACCAGGCTGATACGAAATAAGAGGGGTGATGCAAAACGACAAAGGAACTTCAAATTCTGTAAATCGAGATTCCACATGTGCTGATGATGAACTTGCTTATACTATGAGTGCTACTACTACTAGCGACTTCAGTAGTTTGTTTGACGCGAGGAAGGTGTAATTTTTTCGAAAATTCGTCATTGATAAAATTCAATTGAGAGCAAGAATCCAACAGTGCTTGTCCGAGTTGATAGCAACCAGTAGCATTAAGAACGATAACCATTGCAGTTGCAAGTAGCACCTTTTTCGAGGAGGATTTTTCAAGATGTGTGTGAACCGAGCTTGATGGACCAGCATTTGGGGACGAGGGGCGAAAAGCTGCTCGATGAAGTAAGCTATGATGCGAGCGAGAACAATATTTGCACTTAAATGAAGAGGCACGTTTGTTGACTTGATGCCTCTTTGACAAGCAGTTTATACAAAGGCTCAATTTTCAAAACGTTGAGAAACGTACATGTCTTTAAATTGAGGGCAACGGCTAATGGTATGCTCGCTTATAGAGCAAATTGCAAATTGTTTTAAATTTAGACTTGCCAGGTTGATGATTCTCAGATTTACTAGGGTTCACATGGATATGGATGGTATTGATTGATTCCAGAAACTGGCAACGTCTTTGAAGGACTTTTGAACAATCTTTCTAAAATAGTAATTTAGTAAAATCTAACAAGTCTTTCCATTTCCTTTTGGTCTCATCTTCAACTTTTTCCATAATTATGTAAATAAGCATTGAGTTAGCAATGTCACTATGTGAGCCAAGAGACAATAGAGAGGTAAAGAGAGCGGATGTATTACCAACAAGACTACGCAATTGACTACGGTTGAAAGTTCAAAAAGAGCGGTAATATTTTCCATAAAGATCAGCGAATTATTATCATAACGCGATTTCAGTCTTTCCACGGCTTTCGGATAATTTTCGCTCGTAATCTGAAATGCTTTTACCGTTTCCAATGCTTGACCATGAAGGCAGTTCAGCAAGTGGTTGAATTTTTCAATATTTGCCAGACCAAATTCACGATCGATAATTTGGTTGAAAGAAGTGATAAAATTTTTGTACTCACTGTACTTACCACTAAATGTGGGTAACTTAAGCTGAGGTAACTTATGATTGCTTACAGGAAAACAAATTGTAGATTCAGCTGTCGTTGTATTGTGAGCATCCTCACCTAACTGCGATTGTATATTAATTTTCGGTGCAATGTACAAATCTTCAGTTTCGGGCATACCATTGTCACTTGGATCGTATTTCTCAATCTCATTGTGAAACGTTAATATC
This sequence comes from Gymnosoma rotundatum, assembly GCA_916610165.2. Classification (NCBI taxonomy): domain Eukaryota; kingdom Metazoa; phylum Arthropoda; class Insecta; order Diptera; family Tachinidae; genus Gymnosoma; species Gymnosoma rotundatum. The sequence continues at coordinate 14,719,949 of OU744341.1, read as the reverse complement.
TGCTTAAAACAAGACTTGAAATTCCCAAGCCGCACTTAAGTTCAGCTGACGACAGTCAGCGAGTAATACTTTTCTTAATATTAACGCGTTTTTTCTTTACTTCATCTCAAGTCATTTTATAAATTTTTAAAATACAGTTTTTCACTCAAAAGAAGTCAGCAAGAATATGTAAACACTGTTTTGTTAATCTGCGACGGGCAGTCATCTTGGCGTGATGCAGAGGCTTAAGTGCATTGATCCGTGTAGGCCGCGCTGGTAGGGACACCCATGCCAGAGGGGCTCATGGTAAGTGCGAAACTAAGAACTGCCCCCCACCCACAGTGCCTGATAGCGTCTGTTTCTAATGGGGCGGCTATCAGCTACCTTGTACCGAATGTTTCCCCTTACAATGAGACTGGACACTCTGTCAGGCTACGTCCGTTTTCTTGGGTCAGCCTATATCCACGGTCCACTGTCCGAAACCCACGAGCGTCTGTTCACCACATTTATGCGGCTTGATGGTCTGCCTAGCCCACACTAGGCAGTACTTATAACAACGTGGCAGTATGCATTAAATGCAAACACACACCCACCCACAATGAAGAAGAAGCAAAAATGCTCAAAGTATCCGGTCGGGGAATTAATAATCTCCAGAGACCTTCTTCCCGCGGTGGCGATATCAGACCGCGGTGAATCGAGGGTTACTGGGATCCAGACTAGTCAGGTTGGAACACAAGGCCTTACTGGTGTCACCAGAAATGCTGGAGGAGACTCTGGGAAACCAAGGTCATCCAAATGCGAACCAACTGCACGAAATAGTGCACAAAAGGCAGCGACGTGCCTCTGGATTTCGCTCTAATCCCTGCTTCGGGTGCTGTTCTACAGCTAACCCAGTGCCAGATATGAGCAGCGGAACTGCGAACCAGATTTCGGGTTCAAATATCTCACCCCCTCCCCTCGCCAGTAACTTAACTGCGAACAAGATTTCGGGTTCCCAAGCCATAAAAAGCAAAATAATACCCCCACGGCACGCCCCACCTGCCAGAAGGACCTTTTTGAAACGGCGTGGTGCCGAAAAATGTGTAGATCAGTTGGGGAAAAAGGCAGATGAGTCCCTCACGAAAGAGGAATCTACCTCATTAAAATGGGCAAGATTTTATCTAGCTGACCTGCAAAAGCACATCTATGGATGTGCCTAAACGGCAAAGATCTGAGGAGGAGGCTCAAGCTCAGAATCAGCAGCCCGCTACAAAGTGTCTAAAGTATAAATCGATGGGCAGGAGCTTTAGTAAGGTTGCAAAGGAATGACGCGGGTAGCTCCATCTCCTATGCTAGCTGGGAGGTGGTACGCATGAAATTGATGGGAGTGTTCTGGAGGGTCATCAAAGACAATCCAGGTCCCTTCCCTCAATGTGACGACGCAGGTTGGTTTCGTGGACGTGTCGAACTAATGGCATGTTTAAACAAGCTTTCGCCTATGCTATTAAAGCAAGCCGTCGCTCTTTTGAAAGCCGTATGGGAAGGAGCGAAGCTTGACGTGGTACCTTTCGAAGAGATACACAGCAGGCCTAGAGCCTGCTGTGCCTCGTGTGTATCGAGGCGACGACGAAGGTAACCTGACTACGGAGAGTGATGAACCTATCCCGGAAGATGTGGTGAATGAGGAGACTGCCATTCTGATCTCTGAGGAAGGCACCCTATCAAACTCTGAGTTTGTGAATGAATTCTTCGAAAGAATGGACCAGGCAGTTGACGAGGACGCCCTCTTGGACTCGAACCAAGATGACGCCAACATCACAATCGTACCCGCAAACAGGGATGGTAAAGGTCACTCAGGTAAATCTTCACCACTCTAAAGCAGCTTACGCTGCACTGGGAGGAGCTTGTATTTGCCCTAGAACCATGCCGAGCAAACCACCCTGGGGGAGCTCGGATATTACGGAGGCACGTAAAGCTTCCCATAGGCTTTTCAATGAGGCTAAGAGACCAGGAAACTGGTCAGCTTGCAAGTCCTCAGTGAATAGATTTAAAAACATGATAAGAAATGCAAAGCAAAGGTCTTAGAGATACTTCTACAGTGAAGTGGAGGGTTCTTCCGAGACTGCAGTCCGAGACTGCATGGACTTGCAGACATGTCTGTCTGCGATGTTGCAAGGATACGAGGGCTGCTCTATATATTTCTGGCCTAATAGGTAAAATGCGAATATTTATAATAAAAAATGGTTTAATTGTTTTTCAAAGTATTCTCCAGCATGATTTATACACTTTTGCATGCGCTCAAATCAGTTGTCGGAGCACTTTTTCTACTCCGATTGAGATACCTCTAAAACATGTGTTCAATCAACAGCTTTTCTGGCGACGAAAATCGTTGACCACGCATTTTTTTCTTGATGTGCGGAAACAAGAAGAAGTCATTAGGTGCCACGTCATGGCTGTACGGCGGATGACCCATTAATTCGACGTTTTGGCCGGTCAAAAACGGTCTGGTTTGAGCCGATGTGTGAGAGCTCGCATTGTCATGGTGAACAATGATTCGTCTTCTCTTGTTGGTTTTTCGAATTTCTCCGATGACTTCAGGCAAACAAATTGTAGTGTACCACTCAGAAGTGACCGCCCTACGTTGCTCAAGCGGAACAGTCGCCACATGACCAGTTTTGCCGAAGAAACAGGCGACAGTTTGCTTCGAAGTGCTTCTTCCACGAACAACTTTCGTTGGATTTTGCTCGTCTTTGAAGACCAACACGGTCGATTGTTGTTTCGTTTCGGGCTCATACGCATAGATCCATGATTCGTCACCTGTGACGATCTTATAAACGTCTTTTGAAGCACCGCAATCGTATTTTTGCAACATTTCTTTGCACCAATCGACACGAGCCTTTTTTTGAGCGACTTTCAAATTGTGGGGGATCCAACGAGAACAAACCTTTTTTACGGCCAGGTGTTCATGCAGTATCGAATGTATGCTGGTGAAAGAAATGTCCAAGGATGTCTTTATCTCTCGGTATGTCGCATGTCGATCTTGCATTATGAGTTCACGCACGGCATCAATGTTCTCTGGCACAACAGCCGTTTTTGGACGAACTTCACGGAATTCGTCTTTGAGCGAGCTTCGGCCACGATTAAATTCATTATATCAATTTTTCACAGTGCTATAGGATGGTGCTTCATCGCCATACAAAGATTTAAGTTCATCAATGCACTCTTGTCGTGATAATCCACGTCGAGAATTGTGAAAAATGATGGCACAAAAATGTTCGCGAGTTAATTCCATTTTTTTCTATATTAATTTTTTCAAGTCACTGTAAACAACACAAATAATGGTCGTACGTCAAAACGTTTTAAGTACGATTATGCTTAAATATGACAAACTTTTCAATGGAAATGTCAGATTGCACTTGGCAGCACTCAGTGTTGCCAGGCCTGAAATATATATAGCAGCCCTCGTAAACTTGTTTATCCGGTCCTCGGGGTGGTTTGGATATGGATCTTTAATGGTGCCGTACGTACCTTTATTAATACGAGACACTATTTTGTAAAGCAAAGTAACTGACGCCAAAATTATGTCCGCCAAAAGTTTTTATGTATTGTCTTTATGTATTTGCTCTATAAACTGGAACCGCGAGAGAGACAACAAAATTGATAAATAGAATGTAAGGCAATGAAACCGAGTGAGAGCACTATAAAATTTTTACTTTTAAACTATGAAATTTATTTTGATCAACGATAATAAAAAAGTCACTTTTCATATTTAACGAAAGTATATTAAGTCTTATAAGCACAGAATTTTTAAGTGTTATTTACTACCAGTGTTAGAAAATGTTTTAAATATTAAGCGCGATTTAAATATTTGCAATGATTTTCTTTTGTCTTTTTTATGAATTCCACTTCACTACACGACCGTTCACACAAATGTATGTATAAACTTCGACGAAAATGTTTTTGATATATTCACGGTTACGAAACCAGAAACTTTTATATCACTTGCCCCACGTTGGGCGCAAAAATGTACGATGAAAAACGTTTTCTCTATCGGAAGCTTTATAGGGCAATGTGATTCTAAAAATTGTTATCTATAGGCTGCTGAATTGTTCTTTGGGCAATGCTATTTACCAATTGACCGTGAACTAAAAACAAAACAAACACCGTTGCAATAACTTGATTGTTGCAACTCAACTGACTTCTTTACTTAAAATTCATAAGCTTAAACCTAATACAAAATATTACTTAAGGGCCACGACTGTTGTTGTTATTTTGTTTTTCACTTCCATTGTACCAATTCAACTTATTTTTTTATTCGTATTTAGTTCAGCATTTTCACTCCACTTTTAGGCTATAATGGTATTAGCATTAGAGCCATCACCATTGCATTTGACGCTAAGCACCGAGTGGTAACCCCTCATAATGATCCAAACTCGAAATTACTAATGCAAATAGTACACGAAAATAACTGACATTGCCGACCTCAAGCACTTTTAGCTCACTTACGGCAAAGATACTGACCAGTCAAAGGAAAGACTGCAGCACGACCAATAGTGCACAATTGTATCAAATGCACTTGAGCAAAGCCAAACCTGCTGAACCAAATTCTGGGAAACGTGTCTTTAACACATGTTACCACAGCTTGACCATTTAGATATTTCGGTGTAGATTTTTGTGAACCGCTTTGAATTTATTATAAAATAGGGGAAAAAGGTCACACAAGGCTAACACCGCTAATTTTTGCTTTTTCGCTACTAAGGCTGTCTTAGAATTGGTTAGCGATTTAACCACAGAAGCTTTTATAGCTGCATTGAAGCGATTCATCAGACGAAAGGCCACTGTATTAATATGAATTGCGACAACGCAAAAAGTTTTGTGTTTACATCCAGAGGGATAATGTTTAATTTGATTCCGCCAAAATCACCTCACTTTGGAGGCTTATGGGAAGCAGCAGTTACGAAGATATTGACACTATGGTAACAGAGACTGAAGGTATTCTTACTTTCTGCCCCATCAGTCTAATGTCGGGTAATCCGAAAGATTTAGCTGCTTTAACTTCAGGTCACTTTCTCATCGGAGGACCGTTAAATGCTCAAACCAACATAGAAGACAACCAACCAAATATTAGCTTAGGAAGATAACACGCTACCTTTACGATGGCCATTTGGAAGAATCACCAAAGTAGATCAAGTTTAGGACGGCTTTGTACGAGTAGCGGATATCAAAACATAAAAAGGCATCGTCAGAAGATCAATGGCTCGATTAGAACCACTACCTATCAACGATACAGCATCGCGTGAAGCTTCCATCCAAGAGGATGTTGCACAAGCTAATCACAATGGATATCTTGAAAATGAAACAAAGCCAACGTCGTCTTGTTGTCAAAATGATAACAAGGTAATTCCTAAAAAGAAGACATTTTACATTTATACACAGTGATGAAGGTGAAATGAGGGCTTACCGAAAATATAGTAATATTTAGCTTAATCTTACCATTAATCGAACGCGATAACTTCGATATCTTTAACCTGATCCAAATACCAAATTGGGTTAATAACACGGTAATATCGATAAATCCATGTCATCATCAAAATATCCCGCAACTATTATTTTGCTGTTACCCGTACCGAACTTGATTCATACACTGTTCTCAAAAAAGAATTCTATCTCTTCTCCAAGGCGTCAGTAAGACACGAACAAGGCTCAACAGCATGTAGCTGTGAAATCAAATTATTCTATAATAGAATTTGATGTTTTTATACCTTCATCATAAAAGATGGAAAAAGGGTATATCTAAGTTTGTCATTCCGTCTGTATTTTCTACAATATCCATTTCCGACCCCATATATATATATATATGTCCGTCTGTGTTAATGTTCAAATCAAGCTTGCCTCGGCAGCAGCCAAAACACCACGCCTACTTATAATTTTGTTATGACATTTGGAACAATAAAGTAACTATAATCAAAAAAAATAAATATATGGGGCGATAGAGAATTAAAAAATAAGAATAAACCGTTAAGAGAAATATCAATATGGGTGTCATTTTAAAGCTTTTAAAGAGAATTTTAAGAAAAAACTAAATTTTTTTAGAAACGGTTAACCCATTAAGAGCACTATATACAGTACTTAATTTTAATACCCTTCATCACAAAAAGTGATAAAAAGAGGTTATAACTAAGTTTGTCATTCCGTTTGTAATTTCACAGACTTAATGTGAGTGTGATTTTAGCAGACACATATTTACTTTCAACACTTCTGTTCGGATGTAAGCTATACAAAACAAATTTGCAAAATTTCTTTTGATAACTTGTTAAAGTACCGTGTATTTTTTTATATAAGATCATTTATAAAAAACAACCTTAATATATTTTTCAAAAATGCAATCAAGCAAAGAAACTCAACACAATACGATTTAGCAAACAAGTAACTGAGAGACATTCTTTTGTAACTTTAGTTCACCTATGGAACCAACCCTTTATATTCAAGTTTTAGGCAATGTAATGCAGTTTAAAAATGCTATTTTTAACTTCAAACTGCACATATTTTAAATTTGTTATCTTATTGCTATAGCCATATTTTTGTGCTTTTTCACTACAAAAACAGTGACCATTATGTGATTTATCAAATGACAAGAACTGATGATTGGAATATCTACCATTGCGTTTTCTATGACATCTTTAATGGGAAAGTAAAAAAATTACGTAAACATTTGTACACGTGTGACGTCTATAGCAAACAGTATTGCAAGTGATTTTTTTTACAAAAAACATAATGTAAATTTTGCCTGATCGTTGGAACAGATGTAGTCAAAAAACTTTAGCTGCAATTTAAACTTTGCTAATCAAGTATGTAAAAGCACAAGCTAAAGTATAGATTTAATCAACAAAAAGAGGTCATCTCAATTTAAAACTAAAAGCAGTACGACGTCAACGCCGTTCAGTATAAAATTATTGTAAATGTGTTAGCAAAAAAGTGGGTGGCATGTCATAACCTCCAGGGACACACTACGACGCGACACAATGTTCATGAATGTAGAGTCATAACGTTCATAGTTATTATTGGTATATTTTATCGTATTCGATGTAAGAAAGATGCAACGTTGTTACAAACTGGCTGGAAGGAACTCTTTGATGAGCGAAGGATATTATGACGTTTTTCAAAGCGACATAAGGCCGATGGAGATTATGTCCTTGATTCTTTGACATGTCACCATTAATTCTAGCTAACCCTTGGTAAAATAAGCTGACTAAAATATTTTCTTATCAGGAACCAAATCGAACAAGATCATAAAAGATTGTGTACTTTAAAAAAGTTAAACCTAAGAATACAATTTTTACACAATAAAAAAACTATCTTACTCTTTCCATAAGTTCTCGTACAATTCCGTTCCAGGTCTGAGTTTCTGGATTATAAACGCCGTACATGTTATCCGGAACTACTTCAATTTTATATTGAAATCCAACTTGAGTAGCTATTGCCTTGAGAAGATCAATACAAAATCCTTCAAATCGAGAGTTACCGGTTAAATTTGCATCTTCTTTGACCATTACATACGGCTTTTCCTAAGAAAACAAAATAAAAAATATACCTTTCTTTTAAATTTTAGTTAATTTTTTTATACTTGTGTTGTATTTAAATAATTATTGAGCTTTAAGGCCAAATAGTTTTGTTGTAATTAAACTTATATTTCAATATTTCGCTAACCTCCAACAACATGCATTTACACATTATTCTCTTATTCTGTGGTATATTAATAGTATGTGTCATTTTCGATACAAATCTCTTATTACGTTTACCTTCTGTGTTGACAACGCTATTGACTTAATAAGTAATAATTTTTGAAAAAAAAAAAAAAAACGATTTCATGATAGATTTTATCTATCTGTTTATAACGTTTTGAGGATGCTGTAGTCTAGGTGTAAGCACGTTGACTACAAATCTGGCTGACTTGGGTTCAACCCTTGCGGCAGTCAAAAAAAATAAAAATGTTTTTTTCTGTTTAATGGAATAAATACATATTTAGAACACTCCTTCATAGCATATTCGCCGGCGAAGTAAAATTATTAATTAAATGGCTATATCTATCTCCTTTCACCACCTGTCTTCTCTCTCATCTATCCCTTTCCTAAAAGAATGTAGCACGGTTAAAAAACGCAGTAGGTGTTAATTCCTGAAGTGCTACTTCTCTTTTTATAAAAAGAGTTTTAGAAGTATGGCCACGTACATCAAATAGCATTGACTATTGGCACACTCTTCTATTCCATCTCCAAACTTTACACATTTTATAGGCGACTTAGCATTACAGATCCTTCTTAATTATAACCGCCTGTCTACAACTGTTGAACGGTTTTGCAATATACTTAAATTAGATCAACTATAGGGGCACCCTTTAATTTCGAAATAAAAATTTTATGCTTGCTGTTGTAGTAGACTTAGCAATCAGGTTCTTTGTAAATTTCAACCATCTGTTCAGCAGTTTGTCCGTATACATCAAATTACATCAACTATTGTAACGACCTTTAATTTCTAATTTGAAATATTTATACTTCTTATTATTTCAAAAAAAGTAGCGGACATTCTGTCTAATTTTCAAGTGTTTGTATATAACGGTTCAAAAATACGGCCACATACATCAAATTGCATTTATTTTAGGAACACCCTTTAATTTCTAAATTCAAATTTTATACCTGTTGTTATAGCAGACTTATCAATACCGGTTGCTTGTGTATTTCAGTTGTCTCTTAATAACAATTCAAAATTATGGCCAGATACGTCAACTTTTGAGACACCCTTTTATTTGAACGCCAATTTTTATACTTGATATTATAGACTTTTCAATACAGGTTCTTTCTAAATTTGAACCGCCCGTCTACAACTGTTCAAAAGTATGGCCGTGTACATCAAATTAAATAAGCTAAAGAACACCCTTTAATTTACAATTTTGAATATTTTTTTTAAAGAGAAGTAGCACTTCAGGCTATTTTGTTATTTTTTGTTACTGTGCTATCTTCTTTAGGAAAGATATAGATGAGAGATAAGACAGCTGGTGAAAGGAGAAAGATATAGCCATTTGATTAGTTGTTTTACTTAGTCGCGAATATGCTATGAAGAAGTACCGACCAAGGAGGCTGCATGTTATAATGTTAATTCTGAATATGTATTAACAACATTAAAAAGAAAAGAACAGTTTTATTTTTTGATTGCCGCAGGGGTTGAACCCTGGCCAACCACATTTGTAGTCAAAGTGCTTGCCACCATAACTACTTGTTACTATAATGATCATAGCAATCGACATTCTGTCTAATTTTCAAGCGTTTATCTATGAGTACACCCTTTAATTTGAAGATTTATTTTTGTATTACTTTTTGTCATTGGGAGCTATAATAATATGAAGTCTTTTTTTAATTTTAAAGTGGTGCCCTTTATGGTATACAATACACGTAAAAAACATGTATGTATGTTGTAGTAGGCACCCTTTAATTTTAAAGATTATGGACTTTTTTTCAATCAGGCCAGTTTTTAAGCATCACATTTTAGTAAACGAAAAATTTTTTCAAATCGATTCAGGAACGACTGAGATATGCTGGGACAAACTAAAAAAAAACAACATTCATAAGAATTGTGAACTAAAGATGTGCGCAGATATATCTGCTTACAGCAGTTTTTGGAGGCCTACTGTTACGAGTGTGTATAGGTGAGTAGTTTTGTGTTTCTGATACAAGTTGATATTGTTACCATTTCTATTGGCTGGATGCAAATGAGTAAGGAGAGAATAAGAGCAACATATCTGTCTTCCTGTTTTACACACAAACAGATATTGATGGTTGGAATATAAGTTCTTATTGTATGCTGCGAATTAATGTTTACTCATACGTACATATGAATATTGTACTGATTTATTAAAATTATAAAAACTTAATTATTTTTTTTAAAACGATGAATATTTTCAACGGTTTTATTATTCTTTAATTTATATTTAAATAGTAATTCTTGCGAAAAAAAACCGAGTTCAAAACAGATTTCATCGGTCTGCCTATAACAGCTCAAGTGTATGGCCACATAAATTAGGTTACATTAACTATTAGGACACACTTATATCTCCAAACTTTATACTTTTTCAACTGTTCAATAGTTTGGCAATATACATCAAATTGCAGAAACTATAGGGCCACTCTTTAATTTTCATATTCAAATTACATACTTGCTGTAGTACTAGATTTACCAATCAGGTTATGTGTTAATTTCAACCGTCTGTCTGTAACGGTTCAACAGTTTGCCCATATACATCAGATTATATTAACTATTTAATTAATAATATAACATTTTTATACTTCTTATTATACCAGAGGTGTTTGTATACAACGGTTCAAAAATTGAGGCCATGTAGAACAAATTACTCGAATTTTGGGAACACCCTTTAATTTCTAAATTTAAATTATAAGCTTCTGGTTAAAGCAGACTTAGCAAAAGATGTCCCTAGTAAAATTTCAGCTGTCTATCTATAACGATTTAAAAGTCCAAATCTAAATTTTATACTTGTAGTTATAGAGAAGTTGGTAATACAGGTTCTTTGTAAATTTCAATCGTATGTCTACAACTGTTTAAAAGTATGGCCATATACCAAACTAACTGAACTATTGGTGCACCCTTCAATTTATAATTTTAAATATTATCAGCTGTTACTATAACGGCCGTAGCAATCGAAATTGCGTCAAATTTACATGCGTTTGTCTACAAAGGTTCAAAAGATAGGTCTATATAATTAAATCTACTGTAATTATGGGACACCCTTTAATTTCTAAATTCAAATTATAAACTCGTTGATATAGCGGACTTAGAAATACAGGTCCCTTTTAAGTTTTAGCGTTCTGTCTATAACGGTTCAAAAGTACGGTCACACAATTACATCAACTATTGGAACACCCTTTAACTTCTAAATCCATATTTAATACTTGTTGTTATAGCGGACTTACCAGAACATGTTCGTTGTAAATTCCAAGCTTGTCTATAACTGTTAAAAAGTATGGCAATATACATCAAATTAAATTAACTATAAGCACACTCTTTAAAAATATAATTCTTAATATTAATACTTGTTACTATAACGGCCATAGCAATCGACCTTCTGTCCAATTTGCAAGCGTTTGTCTATAACGGATCAAAAGATAGGCTCATATAAGTAAATCTTCATCAATTATGGGACACCCTTTAATTTCTAAATCCAAATAATAAATTCGTTGATATAGCGGTCTTAGGGCCCTTTTAAGTTTCAGCGTTCTGTCTATAACGGTTCAAAAATTTGGTCACATACACAAAATACATGTTAAGTTTTACAGAAGTGCCCTTTACAATTTATAATACACGTAAAAAATATGTACGTTGTATGGGGACACCCTTTAATTTTTAAGATTATGAGCTATTTTTAAAACGGGACCAATCTGTAAGCATAATCTATCATAATACCAACAAGTTTCAAAATCGGATCAGAAATGACTGAGTTCTGGAGGCACAAATATAAAAAAGCAACGTTAAGCAGAATGGTATAACCTCCTTCTTTTTTTTTAAGGTTGGTTAACAATTCATAATTCTTACGATAGTCTAATGCGTATAATTCCATTGAAATTACTGTTATGGTTTTTTTTAATAAAAACCCGAGAGATCTTTACGTGGTTTTTTATTTGCTTTTAATGTAAAACTATAACAAAAAAAGTACATATTTGGTGTACATTAATATCGATAGCAAACAAATAAAGAGATTAGCAAATAGTGATGGCACTTTCACCAGTGATGCGATCTATGTAAGCAAATGCAGGACAAAACTACATGCTCAAGCCTGGTCAAGCAATTGGAACACACAGAAGCTGAATTAAAATTAGACAGCACTCTGTTGTCTGGGCGAATTAAAAAGAGAGCAGCAATAGATCTAGTTGGAAATATCGCCCATTCACTTTTTGGTGTATTGGACTCTGAATACGCCAAAGACATGGCTGGTACAATTTCTCAATTTAAGAAAACGAAGAACATCTTCTCGTCCTCTTAAAAAATCAAACCTCAATCATTGGCGCCACAATAAGAATAATGAGATTAGATCAAGAATCAATAAAGAAAAAATTCGATCAAATTGATTTCCAAATTGTACAAGTACGCAATACGATAAACGACGAACGGCAGCAAGAAAAGATTTACCGTATTTTTCTGTCATTGTGCATACAACTAACAATTACAGCAGCGAAGCTTCAACAGACACAATTATCAATACTTGATATTTTAACAAACACTCGCCATGGTCTAATAAGCCCACTACTCTTGACTCCTCCTCAATTACAGCAAGAAGTAAGGAAAATCAAAATGCATCTCAGCGAATCACTGGAACTGTCTATAAGCCAGGAAAATACGTTACAGCTATACAAGCTTATGAAGGTTAAAGGAGGGTGACTTACGACCGATAAGGGTTAATATGACACACTTGCCCTTTATTAATATATTTTTTATTATTGCAAATTTGTTTATGTTTGATATTTGTTTTGTTGCTACAAGAAATATGCAATTTAATCATATTTCTTTGATAAAACTAGTATCTAAGACTAAGAAAATTCAAAATAAAATAACTCTTATTTTAAAACTGAAAAAACGGTCTTTTTAATAAAGAGCAATCAACACGGTTCAAGTGCTGTTGTTGCGCCAACGAAATTAATTTACCTCCAGGTTCAAGTGCTTGAGAGGTCATACACAAAAATTAAAATTCTTTAGGTTTATGTGCCTGTAAGAAAATCATCAGTTTTAAAACATTTAAGTAATCTTCACATTTCTGAGCAATAAGTGCTTGGAAGAAAGCCCAAGGCGAAGATTCTTAACAACCTACATTTAAAAATGATAATCAATTTTCTAAACTGTCTCAAACACTTTCCCAAATACATAAATCAAATAATTTATTTATTTAATTGATTTTTACATTATAATCTTGACGTTAAGAAAAAAATGTTTTGTACATGAGTATTTTTGGCTCTTTTACGCATTGGGCACAAAAAAAAACAGCGCAAAAGAAGATCCAAGAGCATTGATCTTTTTAATGCGCTTCTCCTTTAAGAGGCAGAGCAAACATATTGGCGCAGAGCAATTCCCAATAACAAGTTTGCTCTTTGCGCAAAGAAGCCAAAAGAGCAGAAAAGAGCTGCTCTGCGCATCTACTAACTCTGAAATTAGCATGATATAAAAAGCAAAATTTTTATGATTAATCAATCAATTTATTTGTTACACGAAAAATAGTAGTGTTTCAAGTTGGCTTGAAGAACTTTTTGAAAGAAAATATGCAGCTTTATCACGAGTGGCTATGTTGCACCGGAATAAAATGTTTTACACAATTTTGAAAACAAATTGTTTTTTTTTTTCTTTTTTGCTTGTTGGGCTCTACGGGCGTAAACTTAATAATCGCTTCTGGTTTCACTTTGGCGGTAAATGGGTTAATATAACACAATAAAATCACCAAAAATAATAAATGCATGTACACATTAATAATAGGTGTTTTTTAAGCCTGATAGAATTTTGAATTGTAAAAAATATTACAAACAAGTAAGAGTGCTATATTCGGCTATGCCGAATCTTATATATGTAAATCTAGTTTAGTGAAGTCAGTCTAACCAAAAAAGCAAATACTGGGGTGACTGAGAATCAAAAAATAAAAAAAATTTACGTAAAAATAACATCGGCTCTTAATGGTTACGTATTTTTAAAAAAATTTTGTATTTCCTTAAAGATCTCTCCAAAATGATACCCATATTGATATTTAAAAGATTTTTAAATTTCAGAGCGCCAATTTTTTCACTTGATGTTTTTTCTACACTAACAAGGACGGACAAACAGACGGACATCGGTAAATCGCCGCATCACACGTAGCGCCTTCACACATTTCGTCCGGACCAATGTCATCCATATCTTTAAAGAAAAAATCATTAATCATGGTGATCTTCATTAACCGTAGCATGAGATCCCGCCTCATTTTTGAAGAAATAAGGTCCGATAATGCAACCAGCGTGTAAACCATGCCAAGCGGTGCATTTTTCTGGATGGAGTCTGTAGGGTATGTTGTGGATTGGTCTAACTTCATATGCGGCAATTTTGCTTATTAATCTCTGAACACAATTTGGCAATAAAACAATGGATCATATAATAATATAGGGCTTTACACTTTGAAATAAGTAGTCAACGTCAGATTCTGTTAAAAATCTAAGCCTTTTGACCGTAACAGCTTCGGCTATAAATCCAAATAATACAATAAAATTACTTTTTTTAGGTTTTCATTAACTGTGAAAATTGTTGTTTTACAATCTTCTAACAGTAGCTTTATTACAAAAATTGTTAAATTACCATTTTTACATTTTTTATATGAGCGTTTTTACAGTATACAAAAAAAAACAAAAACGCCGTTATAATTTTTTATGATACACATGTGCTGTCTCTGTGTAAAGTTCATTATTTTATTATTTAGTGTTTTTTTTTTATTAAACAATGTATTTTATTGCAGATTTAATAAAATCCTGTAAAAAATTAATTTGTAATTTATCAAGCATGTATCCATAATTCCAATAGTCCAACAATTTAGAAAGCTCCTATTCCTGGCTAGAAAGATAACAGTTTGAAGAACACAGACTCTTTTCCTTAATATAACGCTCAATTTTACCACTTTAATATGTTCTTAAATTTAACAACTTTATTTAAAAAATATTTGTGTTTTTCACTTTAATCCACAAAAACTTTTATATATGTACATAGAATAGAGCCGAATTCAATATGAAATCAATTAGAACAAAAGAAATAAAATGATCTTGCTCTACGCTCGGAAGGTTGCCATCTTTATATTCAGAAGTGTAAAATTTATACATTTGCACGAGTACGGTCAGCAAATTACTAATGGCAATACTTTTGCATTGTGATGGACAAAAAAATGTGCCGCTATTTTTGTTGTTTGAGCAACTTTATTTGCAACTTTAACCAACACTGTAGTTATACAATTTTTTATTTTGCTAAATATATAAAATAGTAAATAATTAAAATACAGGTAGCCCTCCTCTAACACGGTATCTTATAACACGGTTTCGCTATAACACGATTCGTAAATTGCGGGAAACCTCCTACAACACGGTATCCTACAACACGTTTTCGCTATAACGCATTGAGAAAACTGCAAATCCTTTGTACATACAACACTGTATGTACTTATACAGCCGCGGTGAGGCTTGCTGTCCTAAAGATACATCGTTGCGGAAATGTATGTAGGTCTGATGCGTATTAGGTATCCCAAGGCATGGACCAGCACTTGAGACGTTCACCAACGGAGACTGTTTAGTATAAGAGTTTTTCGTGCGGTCTTAGCCTTAGACTAATTTACGACCGGGTAAAGTACCCGACGCGGGTCTGCGAGCCACGTTCACGATGTCACTTCCAAATTGCTGGAAGAGCAAGGCGGTTGTTCCTCTTATCGGGCCCTATGTCCCCCGTAGGACATTGGGGTACGCCCAGTTAGGGTGGGAACACACGATTGCTGCTTAATAATTAGGCAACGCCTACGATAGTTCTGGTTTAAAATGCGTGTGTTTTTTCCTCGAAGAGTCAGTCAGTCAGTTTTCCGTGTGGTTTTCGTACGTTCTTTACTTTCATCTCCGTAGCCTGAAAACAAAAGTGTCTCACGCTGCTACTCGGTAGTCTACGTCGCGCCACGGTGTGTTAAAGAACAATTTTTTTATCTTTAAGACATTAAGCTTCAGCCCCAAGCAATGTCAGGTAAAGATAAGATCTTTGGAAGTAAAGATTCAAATCTTGGATCGTCTATCGAAAGGAGAAAAAGCATCCCACATTGGGAAAAACCTTAATTTGAACGAAGCAACAATTAGAACAATCAAGAAAAATGAAAAAGAAATCAGAAGTGCAGTTGCCGCAGGATCTTCGACATCCGCAAAACGTTCAGCCCGCCCCAGACCAGCAATAATTGAGAAAATGGAAAAGGCCCTCAGCATTTGGATTAAAGATTGCTGTCAAAAAAAAATTCCATTAGATGGCAATATTATAAAACAAAAAGGATTAAAAATTTACAACCATCTCAAACAACAAGGAGAATCCTCTGTCAATCCAGATTTTGTGGCGAGTAAAGGTTGGTTCGAGAAATTCAAAAAGCGTTTTGCGATTCATAGCATAAGAATCCAAGGAGAGTCTGCGTCGGCTGATCATGAAGCTGCTAGGACGTATCCAGAAAAAATTCAAAACATTATAGCCGAGCAAGGATACACAGCAGATCAAGTTTTCAATGCCGACGAAACTGGGCTTTGGTGAAAAAAATGCCCAGTAAAACTTTCATATCGAAGACAGAAAAAACTGCACCCGGATTTAAGGTGTCCAAAGATCGTTTAACGCTCCTTTTGTGCAGTAATGCATCGGGGGACTTCATGACAAAACCGATGCTAGTGTACAGATCTTTGAATCCTCGTGCACTAAAAAACGTGAATAAAAACACCTTGCCGGTATACTGGACAGCAAATTCGAGAGCTTGGGTAACAGGACATTTATTTAGAGATTGGTTTTTGAATTGTTTTGTGCCAAGCGTTGAGCGGTATTTAAAGCGAAAAAATTTGAGCTGCAAGGCGCTGTTGCTATTAGATAATGCTCCATGCCACCCACAAGATTTAACACATCCCAACATCAAAATAATGTTCTTACCACCGAACACTACTTCGTTGCTCCAACCACTGGATCAAGGTATTATTTACACCTTTAAAACATATTACATAAGAAGATCGTTACAGTGGATTTTAGACGCAACCGATTCGCAATCAATTAGCGTAATGGAAGCATGGAAGAAATTTTCCATCAAGCACTGCATCGATATCATATCTTTGTCACTGAATGAAATAAAAACATCAACATTAAATGCGTGTTGGAAGAAGATATGGCCCTCTGCAATTGAAACGGAAAACATACGTGAAACATTAGAAAATGAAATTGGTGCGATATTAGAAGTCGCTAAATCAATCGGAGGCGAAGGTTTTGTGGATATGGCTTCCAAAGACATTGAAGATTTATTAGTGGAAGAAGAAGTTGACGAAGCGGAATTAATCGAAATGGCATCCCTAGATGCAAATCAAATCGATTTTGAGGACGCTAGCTCTGACGAAGATTGTGCAGTCAAGAATTTAACATTAAAAAAAATACAAGAAGGCCTATGCTTAGCGGAAAATCTGGAATCATTTTTCTTGAATGAAGACCTCGACGGAAAGAAGTCGAAAATTCAAAAGGGAGCTGCAAAACTGTTTAGCTCCATACCGGGAAATTTACAATGATCTAACAAGAACCAGCAAGCAAAGTTCCATTACAGATTTTTTTAAGAGGGGAAAACATACAAAAACTTTAAATAACGAAAAAAGTTCAGAAAGTGAAGGCGATGTCGTTCCACCGAAAAAACGTTCTCGGTTGATTATACTGAGCAGTGACGACGAGTAAATTCATTAAATTATGGTTGCGTTAGATTAAAATATTTTTTTATACTTTGTGTTGTACATACATTTATATTTTTAATAAAAATTACCTTGTTTATGTCGAATTAAGGAAAATATTTGTTTTTAATAAGTTTTTGGAACGTAACCCCCCTTTTTGCACTAGCTCTGGGTCTCATGCAACACGGTTTCACACAACACGGCATTTTCTAGGAACCTAACTACCGTGTTATAGGAGGGTTGCCTGTAGTTGAAATAAAACAAAAACTTGCAGTAAAAATCACTGACAAATTTTACATAGGAATTTTAACTAACAAAATAAGTACAATAACATAGTTTGTTAATAGAAATACCAATAACAGTTAACGTTTGTACTTCAGTTACAATTTAAATCAGTTGTCTTAATCAAGGAAAATTGTTTTTTTTATAAAATTTCCAAAAACAAATTACATTAACAACAAATTAACAATTAAAATTGGTTAGATTAACCTACATTTTTTTTATTGTACTATTTATTATACATATTTGGTGGATATTGTGTCTAATTTTCAAGTATTGGTTTATAACGGTTCAAAAGATACGGCCATATAGGTCAAATTACAATAACTAGGAAACACCCTTTTATTTATAAATTCAAAATGTATACCTGTTGTTATAGCTGTCTGTCTATAAAAGTAAAGAAGTTTTTCCACACACATCAAATTACATAAACTTTTGGAACACCCTTTAATTTCCAAATCCAAATTTATAACTTGTTACAGCTGAACTAGCAATACAGCTCCTTGTAAACTTCAACGGTCTGTGTTAAACTGTTCGAAGGTATAGCCGTATACTTCAATAGCAATATTTGTTATTATAACGATCATTGCAATCGATATTCTGTCCAATTGTTAAGTATTTGTCTATAACGGTTCAATATTTAGGCCACCATAGATCAATTTACGTCATCTATGAGGACACCCTTTATTATTTAGAATTATTTTTGTGAAGGGTCCGCAAAATAACTTTTTTTTTAAATGCTATAAAAAACTACTGAGTATTTTCTGAAATTTCGTTTTTTATTTGAAAGGACAATCCTTCCGGTTAATAATGGAAAATAATTTCATTCAAATGGCTGCCTCGGCTGGCCATGCAGTATCCTACACGTTCCGTCCAATTTTTAAGCACATAATCGATTGTGTGCAGCTGTATTTCACCAATGGTTTCATGAATATTGTCAAAGCGTCAATTGTCTCTGGATTGTCGGCGTAACACTTATCTTTGGCGGCACCCCACGAATAATAGTCCACGGTGTCAAATCGCAGCTCCGAGGTGGCCAAACGACATCAGCTCTGCGGCTGATAATCCGATCTTCAAAAACAGGATGTAAAACCTCGAATGTAGTTTCGGCTGTGTGGCATGTAGCGCCGTCCTATTGAAACCAAATGTTGCCAATATCCTCCTCTTCAATTTTTGTGAACCAAAATTCGTTCAAAATGGCCCGATAACGATCGCCATTGACTGTAGCGGCCGCTCTTTGCGAATTTTCGAAAAAAAAAAATGGCCCAATTATGCCTCTGGACCAAAATCCGCGCCAAACAGTTACTCATTTTGGGTGGGCCGGCTTTTAAATGTATGCGTGCGGGTTTTCTATGCCCAAATGCCACAATTTTGCTTGTTTACATACATGCCAAGATCAAAATTAGCTTTATCTGAAAAGATGATTTTTTTTGGAAAATCGGCATCTTCTGTAAGACGATCGCAGGCCTACTCTTCTGCAAGTCGATCGCAGACCTACTCCTGAGGCAATTGGACCTTGTGTGGCGTCATACTAAGGTATAAAGACAAAAGCAAAATTCGTCTCAATGATGTCTCCGAAATATTCAATTATTGAGAACAACGGTGAATTGATGTTGATGGCGCTTCACGCACACTTTCTGCCACAGCAGCAATATTCTCGAGTGTACGCACTGCTTTTGGCTTTTCACGCTTTAGTTTATCGATTAGGATGCCAGTTTCTTTAACTTTTTTCACAAGATAACGAACATACGGAGCTCACGGTGCTTCCCTTCTTTCGAAATCAGTACGCAATTTTCGTACACAATCTGTGACATTTTCCAGCGTTGTTCAAGCGTATACACAACTATATTCGTTCAGCGGAAGGATAAGTGTTACCATTCACGAAATAAGCACTAGTTGAAAAAAACGTTAGATGGCATACCCTGTATTACTTTTTGCCAATGGCTACTGTGCTTTTGTATAGAAGGTTCTTGGATTTTTATTATATTTTTGCTTTGTTATCTTAATACAGTTCTCACATAATCCATTTGGCTTGAGATATAAGAAACCGCTGTAAGCTACATGAGCGGTAGCAAAATGGCTGCATTTTCTCATAAAACATTTTTTATTTTTTTATTGTGTTTTTGCTTTTTTAATTTGACGAAGTTCTCATTTATTCAATTTGGCTTCTGATAAGACTCCTAGGTTTTCTAAACAAAATTTGAGTAAAATCCACTAATGCCCAATATAAGCAGTAGCGAAATGGACATATGGATTATTTATTTAATGAAAATAGCTGAACACATACAACTTTTGTATCTCTTTAGAACTTCCTAGTAATTCAAATTTAAATATTTTGTTTTTCAAAAAACCACTTTAATACGTAAAAATTCACCTTATGCAACGGTGAGGTATCAATTTCTATATCTTTCGCAGAATAAATCTATACCAATATAAAATACTGTAGAATTGCAATAGAAGCAATAAAGAGTGCTATAATCTTATGTACCCTTCACCATCTATCTATGTAAAACTGGCTTAGTGAAGTAACTCTAATCAAAGAATCAATTATTGGGCTGACAGAGAACTAAGAAAAAAGAAAAAAAATTAAGTGCTACATATATACGAGTATAATTTTACATAAAAATTGGTTAAGCATTTTTTTTTTACAAATTTCGGCATTTTCTCAAAGATCTCTTCAAAAGGTTTAAAATGAGTCCCCCAACTCGGAAAATATGGGCAAGCACAATTTTTTTTGCTTATTGTTTTTTTCTTATTTTTTAATTCTTACTCGCTCCATACATTGTTTTTTTTTTTATTGGAGTTACTTCATTGTTCCAAATGATGTGAAAAAAATAAAAGGTAGGCGTGGTGTTTTACCCGCTGCCACGAAGGACATGGACCGATCATACTGATGTCCAAAACCACCTCTTTCGTATTTAAGTTTTCTCTAGGTGATCTAGTGCTTCGGAAAACTTGATTTCAACACTAACAAGGACGGACATCGCTCAATCGACTTTATGGGGTCGGAAATCGATATTGTAGAAATTACAAACGGAATGACAAACTTAGTTATACCATTCTTCTACTTTTTGTGGTGAAAATAAAACTTAACTTATGTAAATCTAGTTTAGTGAAGTAACCCCAATCAGAAACACAAATATTGGGGTGACAGAGAATTAAGAAATAAGAAGAAAAAAATAAATGCTATATATAATTTTTTATGAAAATATCGCTCTTAACAGGTTAAGCATTTTTAATAAATTTTAATGTTTCCTGAAAAATCTCTTCAAAAGCTTTTAAATGATACCCATACTGATATCTTAAAAATATGGTGCACAGTCGTACTTTTCTATGAAAAGTTCAGAGGCTCATAACTCAGAAAAAAGGGCGAGCTCCAATTCTTTCACTTGATGTTTTTTTTCTTACTTTTTATTTTTTCTTAAGTGTCAAACTAGATAAAGGGTATATCTAGTTTGGCACGTGGTGAAGGGTATAACAAGGGAACGTTTCTACAAGTGGGTTTATTTAAGTAATGCAAAAAGAATTAATTACACAATTTTTTCTATAAAAATATGATGATGTGAGTAAATAAGGCGTATGTAACATAACTCTTAATATATAAAAAATTTTCGGTTCAAAAATAAATTTGGAGGTATATTTAATATGAAATTATAATAAAATAGAAACTTCGTTAAAAATGTTATAGTTTTGTTCTACAAAGTTTTTTGCTTCTCCTATAAAATTATATTTGGTTAGATAGGAATTTTTGTATTTTAGCTAACAATGTACTGAATAATTACCTCCCTTGTCATTACTAGTAACGTAATATTTGCAGTGTTTGTATCATAAAATGCTGTCGGATCTGTGATATTAACTCCTTCATCCGGTGTCCAAAAGCCCACTTTCATTATGCGCTCCTGTTTTAATTTAAGTAAGTCAACCTTAAATCTATTTCGTCTTCCTTCTATCAGTTCAATTTTTCCCGTAAGCCCATTTATGTTTGCTGTGTTAATGTAATTGTATAAGGAAAGACCATCATTCCAAGGCTCTTCAATGTCACATGACAAGTTTCGTAACATTAAGGAATGAACACCATCTAGTGCCATCAGGCCTGTGGCAAATGCATAAACAGAATCAAACATTAGAGCCGGCTGTGTCTGTAATAAATATAAAAAGTTTAATGTAAAAATTGTGTATTTAGAATCTTTTTTATTGTGCTCGATTCCTTCAGATATCAATATTTAAAAAAATTTGGTACTATATATATAAATTTTACATAAAAACAGTATTGGCTCTTAATGGGTTAAGTATTTTTAAAAGTTTTAGTATTTCCTTAAATATCTCGTTAAAAGTTTTAAAATGATATCCATATTGATCTTTAAAAGAAAAATTGAAAATTTCAGAGTCCAGTAACTCGGAAAATATTGGAGAGCGCCAATTTTTTTACTTGATGTTTTTTCTTATTTTTTAATTCTTTATCGCCCCATATATTTATTTTTTTTTATATGAGCTACTTTCTCGTTCCAAATGATATGAAAAAACTAAAGGTAGGCGTGGTGTTTTACCTGCAGCCTCGTAGGACATGGACCGAATATACTGATATCCAATAGCACTTCCTTCGACACTATATCTGATTGATTGATTGATACACGGACATGGCTCAGTCGATTTCGCTATGCATAAGAAGTCAGAATATATAAAATTTAAGGGGTCGGAAAGGGATATTATAGAAATTACACACGGAATGACAAACTTATATATACCCTTTTTCACTTTTTTTGGTGAAGGGTATAATAAAGTGAAAATGTTTTTGAGAGCGATCTCCATCGCGATCCTAACAATTTTATATATTACTATAAAATTACCAAAAAACATTGTAATGTAACCTACTATTTATTAGTATAGGACCCACTCCAAAAAAAAAGTTTATTACCTTTCTTTCATGCTTCCACCTTTACTTAACGCTGAAGAAGATTCATTCTTTGAAGAATCAGACGAAGACGGACCATGGCACTCATTATCATCTTAGTGTAAAGGAGAAGTTCTTATAAATAAATTCTTACAGTTTTAAATAAAATTTACCGTTACAATCATGCATAAGTTATTACTATGAATAAATTACTTCTTCGGATAAATTAAATACTATAAAGTAACAAATTACAAAAATATCCTTTTAATAATATTCTTGGGATGCGGGGATTAGCAAGGCCTTAGTAAGCTTAATAATGAATATTTTTAGGAAATCGGCAAAAATTTAAAAATAATGCTATAAACACAATCATGTCCACCGACTATCGACTACAAGATGTCAAAAATTGTTTTAGCCGCTACACGACTACCGACTGCACGGCTACTTTTGTAGTCCGTAGCCAATTTAGGCTAATTTCTATTTTTCTTAGCTACAAAAAACAGATTAGTGCTGCCAATACAATAAATGCATGAAATGGTGGTTTTAAAAACGCAATACATTAAATATCGCTATTAAAAACGCGAAAACTTTTATAGTGGCAACATTGAAAAATAATAATCATCTGTTCATTTGTTTACATTTTTCATTTAATATTTATTTGGCGCATTTTTTATTTACTTTTTGTTTTCCATTTAGTTCTTTTTTCATCAATTTCTAATTTGTTTCATTTATATTTATTTTTTGGGTCTTTTTTTATTGAAATTGGTAAGTATATAATAGTCATTTTTACTGTGTATTTGTATTTATTATATTGTTTAATGTAAATGTTTAGTTCAATTTACATGCAAATATGGACGTGGACACTTCATACACTGAAGTCTTTTTGCCACTATTTTAGCAATAGTACTTATAAAGTTAATTAAATTTTCTTGAGACATTTAATTTTTTTTTTTTACACAAATTCACTTAAAAAAATCAAGTTTGTTTTGTTTTGGTTAACTTTAATACATATGTCAAAACAGATGTTTATTTTTTGTAGTAAGTGATCGATAGTCGTTAAAAGAATTAAGTAGCTGGCGACTTGGCCATTTTTGTAGCAAGCTACTTTTGTAGTCGGTAGTCAATGGTCGGTAGCCTTTGATTGTGTTTATAGCATAAGCAGTCCAGCAAATATAGCATAACATTCTGCTGGCGTCTAATTTCTCTTGTTTTCTTTGGAAAATATCCGCATACATTTGTAAATTAATTTTTCATTCTAAAAAAGGGTTTTTTAAAAATTGATATGAATGAACTTAAGCCAAAATAAATTTCGATTGATTTATAATATCCACAGTTCAAATCCTAATTTAACAAACATTAAATTATAAAAACGCACGGCACATTGCATGTACATTCATGCTTAGCTCATGACAATCAATATGATACTGAAACAGCATCTATAATGTTGTTAGTAAACAAGTAAGAACGACTAAAAAATAAAAACTACTACTACTACAGTGAAGAAATAATTTGGCTTGTGTGTTAACTTCGTCTAACCAAATAAATATTGATATGAATACTACTCGTATTCTTATTTGCAAAGTTAGTTGGTTAAATAGATGATGTTTACAATCAAACAACTAAGGTAGATAGATGCGAAGAATGCTGGTAAAGGATGTAGCGGTACAGAAAGTGCAGCATTATATTCTGCTGGCGTCTAATTTTTCTTGTTTTCTTTGGAAAACGTCCACATACACTTGTAAGATATTTTGTTTTCTAAATTAAATTAAAATAAATAAACTTAGCCAAAATCAATTTCGACTCAATAAAAAATATTTTTTTTTTTTTTGGTTTTAAGGCTATGTGATCCATTTCTTTTAATAATTGCATTATTTTTTCTAATATTTTATTTTACCGACCACAAAAAGGGCGGGACTAAAAATGGCAATTTAGAATCTCTTGAGTTCAGCTTTAGATTTCTAAATATTCTTTGACCTTAAATGTTGTAATTGCTAAACAAAACGATGGGAAAATTAAAAGAGGTAGGTTTAGTTCTTCAAAGGGGAACTTTTCTCTAGCTAATCTGATTTTTCTCGTTTTATAGATTTAACAGACTATAACCATACAGTAAATTTTGAGAGCCAATATAAGCAAAAAATAGTAATGTTCGACTAGATTGGCAAAATACCCCAAAGTGCGACGTTCCATAGAAATTAAACTGGTATATAGATATATTGCAGCCCCAAAGGCATCAAGTTTGATTTTTCTGTTCCTCATCACACTATGGATAGTTCGACCATATACATAAAATTAGATCAACTGTAGAGGTACCCTTTAATATCCAAATTCAAATTAACTATTTTCAAATTCAAATTGTATACTTGTTTTTAAAGCGGACTTAGCAATACAAGTTTCTCGTAAAGTTTAACGGGTTTTCCTAACGATTCAACAGTTTAGCCATATACATGTACTTAAATAACATACTGAGATTCCCTTTAATTATACAACAGTAATAGTATTCGACATTTTGTCCAATTTTTAATCGTTTATCTCTAACAGTTCCAAAGATAGGCCCATATATGTCAATTTACGTCACCTACGGGGGCACCCTTTAAGTTTTTGATTTACTTTTGTAATAATTTGTGCTATTGGGATCTATAGTGGTACGCAGTTTTTTTTTTTATTTTTAAGTTAAGCCCTTTGTGGTTCATAAAACAAGTAAAACCATATTTGTATTTGTACTTATTATTAAATTGCTATTTTCTGATACAACAAGACATAATCAGCCCAATTATGAATATTCTTACGGAATTTCTTTCCCACGGAAAAAATTTTTCTCGAAAAAAGATTCCTCCAATTATGAATTCCGTGGGGAAAAATAATGAAAAAGTGGCATCACAGTAATTTAAAGGGAGTTTGTTTTGTTAATTTTCATATAATTTTTATTTTATAATTTAGAATACCTACTTTTTTCCCCCGGATTTTTTTCACTTTCCGCAGTCAATCAAAAGGGGAAAAATTTATAATTGGAGAAAAGGGAAAAGTGAAAAAACTCGCACGGAATTTTTGTTTATAATTGGGCTGAATATCTTATAAATAAAAGTAACAGAATTAGAAATGTTATATCAATAAAACTAATAAGTTAGACATATGTACATAAATATATAGAATTTAAGAATAATACAACAATATGAAAAAACAGTAAATATAAAATAAGTAAAAATAAATTAACAATAAAATAACAGCAATTTACGTTCGATAAAATTGATTTAGCACATGTTTAAATTTATTTTCCTTGCTAATAGTTTGCAAGTTTGGTGGAAGTTGGTTCCAGAGGCAGATAGTTAATATAAAAAACTGTCTTTCAGACGCTTTATCCCGATGACTAATTTGGATGATCCCATTTGCTCTTGAAATAAATCTTAAGCGGCTTTAATTAGTTATTAAAGGTAACATTAAAGATACGATTGAAGTACTGCGAAACATGATCAGATCTTCTCAGGTAGAAGAATTTGCGTTGCAGCCAGAGAATACTTTTGATAAATATAGCAGCATTAGGAGTAAATAGGTTTTAGCCAAAAGTAGTCTTATTTTAGGTGGTGTACAATTCTGTGCACCCCCTAAGCACCGTAGCATACTATACACTTTTCCACATGCTCGGTTGATGTGATCTGACCAAGTAAATATACTGTTGAACAGAATGCTCAGATTTCTGGCTGAATTAACAATATCAATTTTGCTACTACCCAGGAAAACATCAATTCTAGTTTCAATTTTGACAGAATTCTTACAAACTACAATACACTTGGACTTATTAGGGTTGACACGTAAACAATTTGCAGACGCCCACAGAAAATTTTATTTAGATCAGTGTTAATATCTTTAACTGTAGTAGTGATAGAAGCTTTAAAGCTATTAATGAATGTTCTCAGCATGCATCTTAATCCTGTAATATTTAGCTGAGGAACACCTCTTGTTACCTGAAGAGGGTTGGAGAGAAATCCTTTATTGGAGGCCCGTTGCCATCTTTTAAATATGTTGACATTAATTTAACAGCACTAATAGAGATGTTGAAGATTTTGAATAATTTTAAGCACAGTGTTGAGTGGTGAACTGTATCAAAGGCTTCTGAATGGTCGAGCAAAACTAAAAATGGTATTTTCCCATTTTCTAAGCTAATTTTTATATCTTCGATTACACCGGTAAACAGCTATGCTGAGATCTAAAGCGTGATTGACGTTCAGCTAATAAACTGGTTTATATATTCAACTATTTGTCTATATATATTTAATTGATAGTGTTCATTAGTGTGTAGTGTAGATAGTGTGTTCATTACTTGTTTTTCGTACTAGAATGATTTGGCATATTTCCATTCCGTCGGAGAGAAACTAGTGATTATAATTGTGTTATACAAATGCTTAATAAACTTCCATGGAAGTATGAGTTTTATAAACCTTGGATTAATATCATCCCAACCCACAGCATTTGATTTGACGCTATTTAGATTTAGGCACTTAAAACAATTTGTAATTTTGTAATACATGGATCATATGGTAAAGAGATATAACGAAAGATTCGTTAAGCAGATCACCATCAGCATCACATTCGCCATTAGTTGCCTTACTAACCACTAGCTTTCCTAGCTATACAATATTAATCATGGTAACCTGGTGTCCTGTATCGTTTCAACTTGTGAAACTTATTATTACGGCGTTGTATTAACAATTTTGTACTAATGCTAAACCATGGGCATTCACGATTTCTTATTGTTTTGGTTTTCAATGGAACATGTTTGTTATACAGCTGCAAAATACTGCAATTTGTAAAAGATACTTTTCATATTGTTAAGATCTGTCTTCAAGCTCAGGATATTAAGACTTCCAAAATCAAGGTAAATAAACTTTGGATTTCTCTGTGGCAAAGTCGTATACTGCAAAAGTTAGAATAGCCCAGCTCACAATCTTGTGCAAATGGTCTTGCATCATAGCGTTTGCAAAATTGTGTAGCATATTTTTAGTGTACACCAACAAAACATACAGTAATGCGTAAACTATCCTACACAATTATGCAAATGCAATGATGCAAGACCATTTGCACAACATTTTGAATTGGGCTATTGTGCTTTGAAAACGCAGGTGTAAGACTTTGCTTTTCTTATTGATCTGTTAACAGGAATTAAAATAAATAATCACTCTTATTCTAGTTGTCGACGTCGTACATATCAACGTTGATATGTGTCGATGCATTCGATTTGTTTTTCTTCTTGTAGTTATTGACACTTATCGATTACCGCTCAAAAATTTTTTGTATTCTACAACAAATGTGACGACGATATTGTATTGACGTGACTCTGTTTTTTGTCGACGCCTTTTTGCATAACGACGAGAAGTGATTTAAACCAAACATAACATTAAAAATGTAAAAAAAGAAGGTAACAAATGCAAATCAATTTGAAAAATTGGTGGAAGGATTGCAGAAGAATCCATCTCTTGTACTGGATTTTCGCAGAGGCACTGCTCCATGCAATTTTAAAGAAACACGGGAAAAAATTGAAAAAATTCTAAATTCTCTTGGTACGCCTAGAAGATTAGCAGATGGATGGCAAAAGGTAATAAAATAAAGAATCGAATAAGGATTTATAAAAAAGTTTGTAAAAATTAATTTTAAGGTATGGCGAAGTTTAAAATTTAAAGTGAAAAAAGATTGTTGCTAATAAAGCGGTGTGTAAAGCCACTGGCAGCGAGATGTTTAAACAATTTTCACTTAGTCCGCTGAACAAAGCCGTTCTTGAAGAAAATGGCCTTGCAACAATCAAACTGATTTACTGCAAAAGCATAGCCATTTTCATTTCATAAAAATCGATAAACTGTCGACGTCGTCACAGGAATGTTATAAAATGCAAAACTTTTACTGAATTGACGCCGACATTGATACGAAGTGATATTGATAGTAAAACGAAGACGACGAAGACGCCGACAAATAGAATAAGGGTGAATGACATCATAGTAGTAAGACTACTATCGTCGTGTAAATTGCAATTAAGGTCACCAGCTATTATAAATTCTTGATAAGACGCCGATGGAAGTTCTAATTGATTAGCAAGTCTATCAAATTTTATGGTTTTATTCGGCCTATAAATTCAAATAAGTAGTAGTGTGGTACTACTGTAGTTAACATCAATGAATACATATTCAACGTCATTAAGTTCATTGTAGGTAAAATAAATCTTACATGATAAATTATTTCTCACATATATTGCAACGCCACCAGCATGTTTACATCAACCAAACCGAAAAATGTGGTATCCATTAACAGCATAAAATTTATTTTTATTAGAAAACCAAGTTTCGGAAACACATACTGCATCAATTCCAGAGTTTTTGAATAAATAAATTAATTTAATTTTTATTGAGTTATTATTTGAACTGTGAATATTATAAATGAATAGAAATTATTTTGGCTTAAGTTCATTTATTTTTTAATTTCTAAAAATCTTTTTTAGAAAGATAATTTTATTTTACAAATGTATGCGGACGTTTTCCAAAGAAAACAAGAAAAATTAGACGCTAGCAGTATGAAATGCTGCATTTTCTGGAGCGCTACGACCTTCATCAGCATTCTTCGCATCTATCTACCTTAGTTGTGTATTTTATAAACATCATCTATTTAACCAACTAACTTTGTAAATAAGAATACGAGAATACTCATAACTCTTATCAACATTTATTTGGTTAGACGAAATTTACACACAAACCAACGTATTTCTTTACTGTTCTCTCTGTATTTCGTCTTGTACATTTGTTTTTACTTTGTTTCAATCATCGATTGAACACGAATGCAAACTTGTTTTTTAATCATTCTTACTTGTTTACTCATAACATTATAGATGCTGTTCCAGTATCATTTTGATTGTATGAATGCTCGCTGTGCCTTGCGTGCTTATAAGTTAATTTTTATGTATTTGTTATTTGAACTGTGAATATTATAAATGAATAGAAATTATTTTGGCTTAAATTCATTTATTTTTTAATTTTTAAAAATCTTTTTTAGAAAGATAATTTTATTTTCCAAATGTATGCGGACGTTTTCCAAAGAAAACAAGAAAAATTAGACGCTAGCAGAATGAAATGCTGCATTTTCTGGACCGCTACGACCTTCATCAGCATTCTTCGCATCTATCTACCTAAGTTGTGTATTTTATAAACATCATCTATTTACCCAACTAACTTTGTAAATAAGAATACGAGAATACTCTTACTCTTATCAACATTAATTTGGTTAGACGAAATTTACACACAAACCAACGTATTTCTTTACTGTTCTCTCTGTATTTCGTCTTGTACATTTGTTTCAATCATCGATTGAACACGAATGCAAATTTGTTTTTTTAATCATTCTTACTTGTTTACTCATAACATTATAGATGCTGTTCCAGTATCATTTTGATTGTTATGATGTAAGCATGAAGGCTCGCTGTGCCTTGCGTGCTTATAATTTAATTTTTATTGAATTATTATTTGAACTGTGAATATTATAAATGAATAGAAATTATTTTAGCTTAAGTTCATTTATTTTTTAATTTCTAAAAATCTTTTTTAGAAAGATAATTGAAGCAAAGCCGCGAATAACGTTGTAAAAGACAAATTTTGCAAAACCTGTTTTTTTGCAGATTACCGTTAATTTTACTCTCTTACATTTGTTCCAACAACAAAACATTAAAATTATGCATTTTATCACCGTCAAAACGCAATTACAATGAGTCAGTCAGTGGAGATAATCATACCATTTAAATACGTTTTTTTGCTCTCCTGAAAAATTATTATTTTGTCATTTGCAACGTTATTCGCGGCGATCCTTCAATTTTATTTTACAAATGTATACGGACATTTTCCAAAGAAAACAAGAAAAATTAGACGCTAGCAGAATGAAATGCTGCATTTTCTGGACCGCTACGACCTTCATCAGCATTCTTCGCATCTATCTACCTTAGTTGTGTATTTTATAAACATCATCTATTTAACCAACTAACTTTGTAAATAAGAATACGAGAATACTCATAACTCTTATCAACATTAATTTAGGTAGACGAAATTTACACACAAACCAACGTATTTCTTTACTGTTCTCTCAGTATTTCGTCTTGTACATTTGTTTTTACCTTGTTTCAATCATCGATTGAACACCAATGCAAATTTGTTTTTTTAATCAATCTTACTTGTTTACTCATAACATTATAGATGCTGTTCCAGTATCATTTTGATTGTTATGATGTAAGCATGAATGCTCGCTGTGCCTTGCGTGCTTATAATTTAATTTTTATTGAATTATTATTTGAACTGTGAATATTATAAATGAATAGAAATTATTTTGGCTTAAGTTCATTTATTTTTTAATTTCTAAAAATCTTTTAGAAAGATAATTTTATTTTACAAATGTATACGGACGTTTTCCAAAGAAAACAAGAAAAATTAGACGCTAGCAGAATGAAATGCTGCATTTTCTGGACCGCTACGACCTTCATCAGCATTCTTCGCATCTATCTACCTTAGTTGTGTATTTTATAAACATCATCTATTTAACCAACTAACTTTGTAAATAAGAATACGAGAATACTCATA
This sequence comes from Gymnosoma rotundatum, assembly GCA_916610165.2. Classification (NCBI taxonomy): domain Eukaryota; kingdom Metazoa; phylum Arthropoda; class Insecta; order Diptera; family Tachinidae; genus Gymnosoma; species Gymnosoma rotundatum. The sequence continues at coordinate 14,688,741 of OU744341.1, read as the reverse complement.
ACTCTTATCAACATTTATTTGGTTAGACGAAATTTACACACAAACCAACGTATTTCTTTACTGTTCTCTCTATATTTCGTCTTGTACATTTGTTTTTACTTTGTTTCAATCATCGATTGAACACGAATGCAAATTTGTTTTTTTAATCATTCTTACTTGTTTACTCATAACATTATAGATGCTGTTCCAGTATCATTTTGATTGTATGAATGCTCGCTGTGCCTTGCGTGCTTATAATTTAATTTTTATTGAATTATTATTTGAACTGTGAATATTATAAATGAATAGAAATTATTTTGGATTAAGTTCATTTATTTTTTAATTTTTAAAAATCTTTTTTAGAAAGATAATTTTATTTTACAAATGTATGCGGACGTTTTCCAAAGAAAACGAGAAAAATTAGACGCTAGCAGAATGAAATGCTGCATTTTCTGGACCGCTACGACCTTCATCAGCATTCTTCGCATCTATCTACCTTAGTTGTGTATTTTATAAACATCATCTATTTAACCAACTAACTTTGTAAATAAGAATACGAGAATACTCATAACTCTTATCAACATTTATTTGGTTAGACGAAATTTACACACAAACCAACGTATTTCTTTACTGTTCTCTCTGTATTTCGTCTTGTACATTTGTTTTTACTTTGTTTCAATCATCGATTGAACACGAATGCAAATTTGTTTTTTTAATCATTCTTACTTGTTTACTCATAACATTATAGATGCTGTTCCAGTATCATTTTGATTGTTATGATGTAAGCATGAAGGCTCGCTGTGCCTTGCGTGCTTATAATTTAATTTTTATTGAATTATTATTTGAACTGTGAATATTATAAGTGAATAGAAATTATTTTCGCTTAAGTTCATTTATTTTTTAATTTCTAAAAATCTTTTTTAGAAAGATAATTTTATTTTACAAATGTATGCGGACGTTTTCCAAAGAAAACATGAAAAATTAGACGCTAGCAGAATGAAATGCTGCATTTTCTGGACCGCTACGACTTTCATCAGCATTCTTCGCATCTATCTACCTTAGTTGTGTATTTTATAAACATCATCTATTTAACCAACTAACTTTGTAAATAAGAATACGAGAATACTCATAACTCTTATCAACATTTATTTGGTTAGACGAAATTTACACACAAACCAACGTATTTCTTTACTGTTCTCTCTGTATTTCGTCTTGTACATTTGTTTTTACTTTGTTTCAATCATCGATTGAACACGAATGCAAATTTGTTTTTTTAATCATTCTTACTTGTTTACTCATAACATTATAGATGCTGTTCCAGTATGATTTTGATTGTTATGATGTAAGCATGAAGGCTCGCTGTGCCTTGCGTGCTTATAATTTAATTTTTATTGAATTATTATTTGAACTGTGAATATTATAAGTGAATAGAAATTATTTTCGCTTAAGTTCATTTATTTTTTAATTTCTAAAAATCTTTTTTAGAAAGATAATTTTATTTTACAAATGTATGCGGACGTTTTCCAAAGAAAACATGAAAAATTAGACGCTAGCAGAATGAAATGCTGCATTTTCTGGACCGCTACGACTTTCATCAGCATTCTTCGCATCTATCTACCTTAGTTGTGTATTTTATAAACATCATCTATTTAACCAACTAACTTTCGAAATAAGAATACGAGAATACTCATAACTCTTATCAACATTTATTTGGTTAGACGAAATTTACACACAAACCAACGTATTTCTTTACTGTTCTCTCTGTATTTCGTCTTGTACATTTGTTTTTACTTTGTTTCAATCATCGATTGAACACGAATGCAAATTTGTTTTTTTAATCATTCTTACTTGTTTACTCATAACATTATAGATGCTGTTCCAGTATCATTTTGATTGTTATGATGTAAGCATGAAGGCTCGCTGTGCCTTGCGTGCTTATAATTTAATTTTTATTGAATTATTATTTGAACTGTGAATATTATAAGTGAATAGAAATTATTTTCGCTTAAGTTCATTTATTTTTTAATTTCTAAAAATCTTTTTTAGAAAGATAATTTTATTTTACAAATGTATGCGGACGTTTTCCAAAGAAAACATGAAAAATTAGACGCTAGCAGAATGAAATGCTGCATTTTCTGGACCGCTACGACTTTCATCAGCATTCTTCGCATCTATCTACCTTAGTTGTGTATTTTATAAACATCATCTATTTAACCAACTAACTTTGTAAATAAGAATACAAGACTACTCATAACTCTTATCAACATTAATTTGGGTAGACGAAATTTACACACAAAACAACGTATTTCTTTACTGTTCTCTCTGTATTTCGTCTTGTACATTTGTTTTTAATTTGTTTCAATCATCGATTGAACACCAATGCAAATTTGTTTTTTTAATCATTCTTACTTGTTTACTCATAACATTATAGATGCTGTTCCAGTATCATTTTGATTGTATGAATGCTCGCTGTGCCTTGCGTGCTTATAATTTAATTTTTATTTAATTGTTATTTGAACTGTGAATATTATAAATGAATAGAAATTATTTTGGCTTAAGTTCATTTATTTTTTAATTTTTAAAAATCTTTTTTAGAAAGATAATTTTATTTTACAAATGTATGCGGACGTTTTCCAAAGAAAACAAGAAAAATTAGACGCTAGCAGAATGAAATGCTGCATTTTCTGGACCACTACGACCTTCATCAGCATTCTTCGCATCTATCTACCTTAGTTGTGTATTTTATAAACATCATCTATTTATCCAACTAACTTTGTAAATAAGAATACGAGAATACTCATAACTTATTAACATTTATTTGGTTAGACGAAATTTACACACAAACCAACGTATTTCTTTACTGTTCTCTCTGTATTTCGTCTTGTACATTTGTTTTTACTTTGTTTCAATCATCGATTGAACACGAATGCAAACTTGTTTTTTTAATCATTCTTACTTGTTTACTCATAACATTATAGATGCTGTTCCAGTATCATTTTGATTGTTATGATGTAAGCATGAACTTAAGCCAAAATATATTCTATTCATTTATAATATTCACAGTTCAAATAATAATTCAATAAAAATTAAATTATAAGCACGCAAGGCAGAGCGAGCATTCATGCTTACATCATAACAATCAAAATGATACTGAAACAGCATCTATAATGTTATGAGTAAACAAGTAAGAATGATTAAAAAAACAAATTTGCATTCGTGTTCAATCGATGATTGAAACAAAGTAAAAACAAATGTACAAGACGAAATGCAGAGAGAACAGTAAAGAAATACGTTGGTTTGTGTGTAAATTTCGTCTAACCAAATTAATGTTGATAAGAGGTATGAGTATTCTCGTATTCGTATTTACAAAGTTAGTTGGTTAAATAGATGATGTTTATAAAATACACAACTAAGGTAGATAGATGCGAAGAATGCTGATGAAGGTCGTAGCGGTCCAGAAAATGCAGCATTTCATTCTGCTAGTGTCTAATTTTTCTTGTTTTCTTTGGAAAACGTCCGCATACATTTGTAAAATAAAATTATCTTTCTAAAAAAGATTTTTAGAAATTAAAAAATAAATGAACTCAAGCAAAAATAATTTCTATTCATTTATAATATTCACAGTTCAAATAATAATTCAATAAAAATTAAATTATAAGCACGCAAGGCACAGCGAGCATTCATGCTTACATCATAACAATCAAAATGATACTAGAACAGCATCTATAATGTTATGAGTAAACAAGTAAGAATGATTAAAAAAACAAATTTGCATTCGTGTTCAATCGATGATTGAAACAAAGTAAAAACAAATGTACAAGACGAAATACAGAGAGAACAGTAAAGAAATACGTTGGTTTGTGTGTAAATTTCGTCTAACCAAATAAATGTTGATAAGAGTTATGAGTATTCTCGTATTCTTATTTACAAAGTTAGTTGGTTAAATAGATGATGTTTATAAAATACACAACTAAGGTAGATAGATGCGAAGAATGCTGATGAAGGTCGTAGCGGTTCAGAAAATGCAGCATTTCATTCTGCTAGCGTCTAATTTTTCTCGTTTTCTTTGGAAAACGTCCGATAACATTTGTAAAATAAAATTATCTTTCTAAAAAAGATTTTTAGAAATTAAAAAATAAATGAACTCAAGCCAAAATAATTTCTATTCATTTATAATATTCACAGTTCAAATAATAATTCAATAAAAATTAAATTATAAGCACGCAAGGCACAGCGAGCATTCATGCTTACATCATAACAATCAAAATGATACTAGAACAGCATCTATAATGTTATGAGTAAACAAGTAAGAATGATTAAAAAAACAAAATTGCATTCGTGTTCAATCGATGATTGAAACAAAGTAAAAACAAATGTACAAGACGAAATACAGAGAGAACAGTAAAGAAATACGTTGGTTTGTGTGTAAATTTCGTCTAACCAAATAAATGTTGATAAGAGTTATGAGTATTCTCGTATTCTTATTTACAAAGTTAGTTGGTTAAATAGATGATGTTTATAAAATACACAACTAAGGTAGATAGATGCGAAGAATGCTGATGAATGTCGTAGCGGTCCAGAAAATGCAGCATTTCATTCTGCTAGCGTCTAATTTTTCTCGTTTTCTTTGGAAAACGTCCGCATACATTTGTAAAATAAAATTATCTTTCTAAAAAAGATTTTTAGAAATTAAAAAATAAATGAACTCAAGCCAAAATAATTTCTATTCATTTATAATATTCACAGTTCAAATAATAATTCAATAAAAATTAAATTATAAGCACGCAAGGCACAGCGAGCATTCATGCTTACATCATAACAATCAAAATGATACTAGAACAGCATCTATAATGTTATGAGTAAACAAGTAAGAATGATTAAAAAACAAATTTGCATTCGTGTTCAATCGATGATTGAAACAAAGTAAAAACAAATGTACAAGACGAAATACAGAGAGAACAGTAAAGAAATACGTTGGTTTGTGTGTAAATTTCGTGTAACCAAATTAATGTTGATAAGAGTTATGAGTATTCTCGTATTCTTATTTACAAAGTTAGTTGGTTAAATAGATGATGTTTATAAAATACACAACTAAGGTAGATAGATACGAAGAATGCTGATGAAGGTCGCAGGGGTCCAGAAAGTGCAGCTTTTCATTCTGCTAGGGTCTAATTTTTCTTGTTTTCTTTGGAAAACGTCCGCATACATTTGTAAAATAAAATTATCTTTCTAAAAAAGATTTTTAGAAATTAAAAAAAAAAGAAATGAACTTAAGCCAAACTAATTTCTATTCATTTATAAATAAATTAATTCACCAACCTTATTGCCTAGGCTTTGAGCGTTAATATGGCAGATATTAAAACCCTTTTTTTGCTTAGCTAAGATCTTAATCATGTTAAAGCTACCATTTCTAGAACCTAGTTGTTCATACATGATATTTGTCATTTTGATATATTAGCGCAACGCAATTAAACATGCTATGTAGCATTTAATTTTTAAATTATGAATTGTTTTTAAGACGGTAATAAACTTTACGCATAACCTTCCAAATAAAAAAAAAAAAAAAAAAAATCCAAATCGATCCAGAAACGACTGAGTTATTTAGGCACAAATATTAAAAATAAATACATTCAGACGAATTGATAACCTCATTCCCTTTTTTAAATCAGTTAAAAATATGCACATATGTGAATTTCTTACTTTTTTAATGAATCAGAAAAAAAATCCACTTCTTAAAAATACCGATTTTCTTTGTATTTCACCCTTACTTGTATCAATGCTGCTTGTTTAAGTTACTTTAAACAAATTTTTTATACTCCTTTTATTCCTTTAAATTTAAAAGTTGTTTTTTCCAGCTCTGTGAATTATATTATTGTGAATTATTTAGTACATATTCTAGTTGGCGGGTCTTCGAAATGACAAGGACATGCTTAATGCGCGGTATTCGTTTTTTAGTGGATCGATATCGGCCCTTTCGTTATTCAACCGTCATCGGCTTAACATGCATTTTTTATTCTTTGTGAAAGCAGAAGTTATTAAGCACGAACTATCATCGCTAATCATTTAATATTGAATAAAACAACTAATGTAAGTTCCCATTTTAATTTACCTAGTTTTATTTAAATCTAAAACACAGGATTCTCATCTTCAAAAGACTCGTAAGTTGCTTCATCCCTAACTAAGACAGTAGATATTTACCAGTGCAATATCTCCTGGAAGTGCAATAAGCTAAACCCAATGGTCCAGTTAGACAACTCCTTTCTAGAACTTAATAAATAAATCTCTTTCTTTATGAAGTTCCCACCTCTTTGTATTTTACTTTCCAAATTGTAGTAATTTACTTAAAACTCCTTAATAAGCCACTACAAGGCTGAACATGGTCTTTTCGATCGTTGAAATAAATGAATTTTAAACATAAAGTACATGCATAAACATTATTTATAACCAGGAGCAGGTTTTATTCTTAAATATAGTCCACAAGAACAATTTAGTTCATGCTGATTAATATTAGTCGAATTCGCCGTGCTACACAACGCTGATTAATTTTAAGCAGTCGCAGCATTTCTGTTGAATGTAGAAGACAAAGTAAAAAAGATAAAAAGAAAGAAGAAAGAAGAAAATAAGCATTTTTTAAGGCCGTGCGTTATACAGCAAATTGCAGTGGTAATACAATTATTTACAAAAACTCCACATCCATATGTAACTACCGCAATAAATGCAAGGAAAACCCACTGTGAAGCCACCTTTTGAATAATTATTCTGGTATTTCTCACCGCTCTAAAACAACAGCTTAAGCAGACCCGCGACTTAACATCTCTTATTTTAAGACAGTAATAACATAAATTCAAATATAACTAAGATAGTAATAAAAGATGATAAATCCATAAACTCAAATATAACTATTCTAAGCTAGAGATAAGACAAACATCATAAATACAACTATTGTAACGATAAGAAACACATTCTTTCTTTTCTAACTTAATACAAATAACTCAAAACATGTTTTACTGATAAAAAAAGGTACTAGTAACCTAAACAAAGAAAAACATATTTTGAGTTAGGACAAAGAAACATTAAACATAATTATTAATATAAATAGATGCTACGAAAAATAGGATAGATAGTCTTAGGAATATATTTAATAAAGAAACGCACATTTTTTTGGTGCAGAAAAAATAAAATATATTTTTTTTACTCATTTCCTATAATTGGAAATTAACTCGCGGAATAAACATACAATCCCAAAATCTGGAATTAGATACGTGGAAGCTTACAGTTTGCAACAAAATATAAGTTTTATGTTCCTATGGTACAGTCGTTTAAGAGACAAAACTACAAATAAAGAAACGTCAAGAAGGAAAGATCTGGAAGGTTAGTAATTACCACACATTCATAAATACATATAAATTTGAACACCAAATACGTAAAAATATTTAGACATACATACATACACACATGAATATACACATTATCATAGGTTAACATAGGAATTTAACCACAAACATGTGTACATATTAACATACACGCATGTACGTACACTGAATTCTTTTGAGCATTGAAAACAAGGAAATAGAACAACATTTTTGGTTGTTAAAAATCATCCACCTTTTGCTTTCAAAACAATCAAAGGAGATACATAATACATATTACTGATACTCTCTTACTCTCTAGCAAATTAATTGTTGAATTCGCCGTACATTTAGTGACGTAGTCGTGGCGAAATAATACCAGGTGGCCGCAATGGCGAATTCATTAGTTTCGCCGTAAACGCTAAATGTCAAACTCCATACATAAAAAATATGTATAACAGTTTGTTATATGGTGTTTGACAGTTAGCGTTTAAGGCCATCGAGACCACCTGTATTATTTCGCCATGGACGTAGTATTTGATAATTTGGTGATACCAGATAATCTTTTTTAGTCGACTTTTATTTCGACTTATGGTTTGCTCAGCGTTTACTTGTGAAATATAATACCATAACAGATAATAACTTTGATAATCCCCACCTATTTGAACAAAAATGGTTAAAAAAAATAAATTTATATTGGTTACTTTCCCAGCAAACAATTTTAACAATTTAAACAAAACTCTTTTTTACACAAAACTCGCTAATCCCAGAGAGCAATTATTAAATATATATACATATTGGTTGCTTTTCCAGTAAACAATCTTTTTCGGTTCAAAAAAAAAATTATCTTTTTAGTACCAACCTCGCTAATCCCAGCAAACAATTATTAAATTTTATATATACTGCTTTCTTTCCCAGCAAAAATATTTTATTTACACAAAAATCGATAATCCCAGCGAGCAATTGTTGATCAAAAATATATTTATATTGGTTGCTTTCCCAGCAAACAAGTTTTACAATTTACACAAAACTCGCTAATCCCAGCAAAAAATTTTTTCAATTCACAAAAATTATCTTTTTTACACAGAACTCGCTAATCCCAGCGAACAATTGTTAAAATATATTATTATTGGTTGCTTTACCAGCAAACAATTTTTTCTCAATTAAAAAAAGAATATTTTATTCACACAAAACTCGCTAGTCCCAGCGAACAATTGTTAAAAAAATATATTTTCATTGGTTGCTTTCCCAGCAAACAATATTTTTCAATAAAAATAATTATCTTTTTAAGACAAACCTCGCTAATCCCAGCCAACAATTATTAAATTTTATATATACAGCTATGGACAGAGAAATAGCGCACTTCATAGTCGTTTGAGAAATGGTTCAACAAATTCAAAAAAATATATATATTCATTAAATATTTTTACATTAATTAATTCACTTAACTTGTTAGTAAAAAGGAGAACTTAAAAAAAATGCTAACTGATATTTTAATCAACATAAAATCTATAAAGTTTGACTTTGTCTATATTTTAAGTGGACAACAAAATAGCGCATTTTTCTCGATCTGCAAAAAAAAAAGAAGTAAATTAATTATAAACTTGGTTTATTTTTACGAATATACTTGCCATGTTAGTACTTTGTGCTGTAGCCTTTATTTCTTTTTACAGCTTCGCATCTGCGGGGCAAACTTTCTATTAATTTTCGACATTTATCTAAAAGAATAGAGTCCCATGCTTCTTTTATGGCTTTTCAAAGATCATCAGAATTTTTACATTTCAGTTGTCCTACCTTAACCTTTACGTCGTTCCACAAATTTTCTATAGGGTTAAGGTCAGGACTCTGTGCAGGCCAATCCAGAACTGGAATTTTTTCATCAGAAAGCCAATTTTTTACTACTTTTGCCGTATGTTTGGGGTCATTGTCGTGCATAAAGATCCAATTCGGAGGCATATTTTCGAAGCAATATGGCTCCATTGTGTTTTTTAATATGTTAAGATATGCGAATTTATCCATATTGCCATTTATTCTTTCAAGTGCTCCGACGCCATGCCACGAAAATGATCCCCAAACCTTTAAATTTCCTCCACCATGCTTTACGGTTTTTAAAGTGTAGCGAGGATTGTATTCTTGGTTCTTTTCACGATGAACGAACGTTTTTCCATCAGGACCAATCAAATTAATTTTAGTTTCGTCCGTAAATAAAATTCTTTTTCAAAAATTTATGTCTTTGCTACCGTAAGTATTTGCAAAAGATAATCGCGCCTTAACATTCTTTTTTGACAGAAGAGGTTTTTTTCTACTAACACGTCCAAACAAGTTATTTTCATTCAGCCGCCTTCGCACAAGTCTAGCCGACACATTTAAGCCAAAATCCTCATTTATTTCGCCCATTATTGTTCTTGAGGACTTGAAAGGATCAAGCTTATTCTTCCGAACAATTGCTCTGTCCTGATGCAAGGTTGTTTTTCGAGGGGGATTCTTTCGATCTTTCTTTCTTTTTAGCAAACTATGATCAGCACTAATGCAATTGACTACGTTGTAAATCATTTTTCTGGAACAACCAATAATTTCAGCTATTTCCACTTGTTTTTTACCTCTCTGACAAAGATCCCAGATAATATTTTTTTTTCCACTGAACAGTGTGGTCCTCTACCCATTTTTAATTACAAAATAAAAAAATGTATTAAAATTAATATTTTAATTAATTTTCAACCAAAACGAAGAAACGGAATTCTAAACAACTTATTCTGCCAACAATCGAAAGTTAATGCGCTATTTCATTGTCCAAGCAATAAAACAATTATTTAATCAAAACACACCAAAAACAAACATGTACATTATTTAACGGTACAATTCCATAAAAAATTAAGAGAAATGCAGTAAAGCAAACTAAGAGCATCACATTTCTTGTTTTAAGTTTTCTACTTTTGAAGCAATAATACATTGTAGAAAGCTCAAGATTAGTGCGCTATTTCTCTGTCCATAGCTGTATATTGGTTTCTTTCCAAGCAAACAATTTTTTCTAAATTTAAAAAAAAAAGTATTTTATTTACACAAAACTCGCTAATCCCAGCGAACAATTGTTAAAAAAAATATATATATATTTATATTGGTTGCTTTTCCAGCAAACAATTTTTACAATTTACACAAAACTCGCTAATATCAGCGAGCAATTATTAAACATATACATATTGGTTGCTTTCTCAGCAAACAATATTTATCTCAATTCAAAAAAAAAATATTTTATTTACACAACCAACAAATTATCTTATTTACACAAAAGTAATATACTGTTCGCACTCCCAGCAAACGTATATTTTCTCGATAAAAAAAATAATAAAAGAAGAAAATAATATATTATAATTATTTTTTAAATAAAACTCACCAGGTGAAGGTAAAAATATACTTTCAGTTCCCCTAAGCTTTAAATATTCGTCTTTCCACCGTTGCGCGAATTGTTGGTAGAATAATTTTAGCTCCTCCCAACGGTTTTGCAAGGTAAGGGTATCCAGGGGAGCTTCTGGAAGAGCAATTAAAGGGGAAATGCCCGGGAGTAAGTGCAAGTAACTCGTTGGGATTATCGGACATCGGTGATAAGGGCCGGGAGTTTAAAACAATGCGGGACAAAAGAGTCACAAACTTTTGAACGTATACTTCACATTTTCGTTACCTTTATGAAATGTAGCTTGAAAGATTTTACTCCGGCGTCCTATAAGCCGCCCTTGTGTGGGGCATTTGGGGGGATAAATTGCCATTAGAATCCATGGGATGAGTACTTGTCCGTTGCACTGAACACATTTTGAGCTTAAGAAACGAGATTCAGGGGGGAGATTCTCGTGTTCTGTAGTCTCTTTTTCACGACATTGAAAAACCGAAGAATATATGCTATTACTATAATAGCTCTATCCCATTTAGAGAATCAGTTCAAGATCCCAACCTTACCAGTATCTACATAGTGAACTTCTATGTTTCGCCTTTTTTCGAGCATATTTTCCTCCCAAATTTTTGGCCTTGGCCATTCTTCCGGGGGTTTTTGTAGCCAGTTTGGGCTTTTCCACCACAAAGAGTTATTTAACAAGTGATCAGTATTACACCCCCGTGACCCTAGGTCAGCGGGATTATCAGCTGAGCAGACATGACGCCACGAGGCATTGCCAACATTACGTATTATGTGCGAATTTCGATTAGCCACATAAGTTTTCCAAATGTTTGGAGGTTTTTTCAACCAACTTAGACAATTAAAGAATCGCACCACAAAATAACATCATAGTCATGACAAGAGAGAGAAGTAGTAAGTTTTCTAATCAACTTAGATAGTAAAAGAGCTCCACAGAGTTCTAAACGTGGGAGACTTACAGGATTATGTGATTTGAGCGAAGTTTCGTGTTATATTCTGAAGTAAACTACTGCACAGTAAGCTTTCTCTGAAGCATCACAAAACCCGTGAATTTAAGTGGTTAGAGTTGGAGCAAAGTCTATCCACCGTGGAATCTTTAACGTTGAAATCAATGGCAGATTTATCAAAAAGTTATTCCAAGTTTCAAGCGTGTTAGGTCCGACGTTCTCATCCCAGTTGGTACCCTCTAACCACAGCTGTTGAAGGATTATTTTTGCCCGAATGAGAATGGGAGAGATCCAACCCGCTGGATCATAAAGCTTTGCAATATTGGACAGAATTTGTCTTTTTGTAATATAGTTAACTGGAAAAATCGGTTTGCACGTGTAAAAAAACAATCAGATAGAGCATCGCATGGATCACCAAGTGTTTTAGTCATGCTTCTTGATTGGAATTTGAGGAATTCTGAATCAAAAATATCATCTTCAGGGACAGAAGATAGAATTTCTGAGCAGTTAGCCGTGATCTTTTATAGTGGAAAACCCGCCGATTTAAACACAGAGATTACTTGTGTTAATGAATGAATGGCTGATTGAATATCATGGGCACCTGACAAAATATAGTCGACATACGTGTCCCTTGTTAGAATGTATGTGGCTTCCGGGTACCTCTCTTCTGAGTCTTTTGCTAATTGAATTAGTGTTCTGATGGCTAAATAGGGGGCGCAGTTGACACCGAAAGTGACAGTCTTTCACAGGGGATTCTGAATCCTCGCGAAAGAGAATTCGCTGGAATTGAATGTATTCTTTATTCACTAAAATCTGGCGATACATTTTTTGGATATCACCATTGAAAACATACTTATAGAGTCGCCACTTTAAGATTAGCGCCATCAAGTCGGCCTGTAGTGTAGGTCCTACATGCAGAATGTCATTAAGGGAAATTCTAGAAGTTGTTTTTTTAATGCGTTGAAAACGATACTTACGTTAGTACTGAGGCTTTCGGGTTCAAGGACGGCGTGGTGAGGTAAATAAAAGGAACAACAACCTTGAGGGGATATGTGTTCTCTCAATACGTTTCTATATGTATCTCCTAAGTTTCTGTCTTACAGATCTTTGACGCTCTTAAATGAAAACTTTTCAACGCCAAACACATTCGCTTATGTAAACCAGCATTAATGTGAATGATCTTATTCATCCTTTATGATATATGAATATTTTTTGTTGTTTACTCTTACATATATATATATATATATATATATATATATATTAGAGATGAGCGCAAGCCATATAAAAGAGTACAATATTGTCTCTTTTTCAAAAGCGAATATTGACTGTAGCTGTAAGAGAAATTTAGTGCATAGCAAATATAGAGGAAAAATAAACAAGCACACACAAGTTTGTTGTGCAATAGTTGAAAAGACAATAGTGTTACGAGTACAACGAAAATGTTGTACAATACTCGGTGTTACACTTGTCAATTGCATTGGCATTTATTAAGAGAAGAAACTTTGATTTTTTAAAACGCAATTATATTTTCTTTTGTTTTATTCAGCAACAAAGGTAAACAAACCAAAAAAAAAAAAAACATGAGTCATACATTTAAGAATTAGAAACTGAGGATAATCTTAACGATAAAAAAATGGGTCGATTCACAAGCTTAGATGTACATATAAAAATTATTGTTCATGTTTTCAATCAAAACAGTATATGTGTTTCCAATTACAATTCTTTCTGTCCGATTTCCAAAAATATTTTTTTTATACACCAGCCTCTTCCAAAAGTACAAAAAATTTATTTGGTTTTTATTTATTATTGGTTTTTTAATATAATACATGTGCACATACATATGTAAATACTTTTATATTATTATATATAAGAACAATCTACCAATTTTTCCTTTACTAAAAAAAAGTCTACACATTTTGGTGTGAAAAGCTCAAAGTTAAATTCCTGTATATTTTGCAATATTGTCATGCTATGACAATAGTGTACAACAGAATAAATTGTTTTCACTAGTGAAATTTGCATCGACATAACAATAAACAGTTCCTTTGCTTGACAAATGAATAAATGGTGTCGAATGCTTTTGTTGAATGAGTACAGTAGTATTAGTGTACTAATTTTTCAAAACCAATAAACGAAGAGAACACTTCAATAGTAAACAGTATGAAAACAATCAAACAAGACGTTTTGTGCTTATCTCTAATATATATATATATATATATATATATATATAAATGCTTCATGTGTGATCGCAGGTAAAAAATTTTTTGATGATCGTTTATAAACGTAAAAAATAAAAAAATTTTAGAAATTTCATTTATGAAAAATATCATAATTCAATAATTCAATGCTAATAAATGAAAAAATTTAACTCTGCTAAAAATCTGTATTTTTTCCTTTTTTACAAGTAATATGGAATGTCAAAATTGCTATCCATATGGAATTTGTTGTGTATTCAAAATCTGTGTTTAGCATACGGTTTATAATTTTCATGTTCATAATTTTATATGTTACATACATACGACATTACCTCTAATTGTTTAAGAGAAAACTAAAATGCTTAAAAAGGTTCATTTTTTAAGCAATAACAATTTAGAAAGAAAAACGACAAGCAGTAAACTGCTTTTATTTATTATTATTTATATCAAAATTGCTATATATTAAATTTGCACTTTGGCTGTGTTCCTTATAAGAACACGTCACATGTTGAAAACTACACGTTTAATTTAGGTGCTTGGCGTAGTTCGCATGAAGTACATGTTACAAACTTGAAATTAAGGTACTCGGCACATTTTTTCTTGTTTATTATTACATTTGAGGTTGTTAGTTGCCCTAATCAAACAACTAACATACAAGTCTTTTTTATTGTACACTTAAAGTAATAATATGTATGTAAGAGCTATTTATAAGTTGTAAAAGGGACAAACGTTTTAAAAATTTACATTGAATAAAAAATTGGTGTAAGCAAATTTTTATTTGACGTACTTTTCAACTTTTCGCTACCTGTAAGGGGCACACACGCCTTTATCTTAAAAAAACTCATAACATGCGGGAAAAATTTAACCTCATATTTGTTACAAACTCATAAAAACTAATTATTTCCACAAAAAATCATATTTCTGCTATTTGTTGGAAATTTCTACATTGGAAGTGTCACCAGCATTATTTATTATTATTATTCTTTTACTATATAAATGCATAAGAAAACTTGAAATAATTCCAAAATACTCGTCGTACAAAAAAAAAAAAAGTGGACCTGATTTTTGGAGTACATTTCCACTCAGAAAAAAATAAGAATTATTAGATAGTAATAAGGGCAATAAGTCAAATTTCTATTCATTTTTTACCATAAAATAATTGGTGCTGAATTTAATTTTATAAATGCAATAAGCAGTAATAATCTCCAAATACTAAATTTTAATATTTTTGTGTATCATTATCTTTTATAATATTTCAAGCACTTGGTCAGTTTTTAACAAAAAAAAATATATATATATATTTTGATAATTATCTTTTATTTTTCAATATTTCGCCACACCGTTAGGTTGCAACTTTAAGAAACAGTAAACAAAAATATTAATAATTTGTTTTTACAAACATATTCAAAAAAGGTTCAGGGCTTTTTGTTTTTTCTGTCGTGGTTAACAAGTTTATGGAAATGCCCAAAAATTATTTTTAGCCTACGATCAATTTATATACAGATATTCCCTACAAAAGTTCAAAAAATACTTTACTTTATTTTCAGAAATATAACTTTTATCGTAAAAATTTTTTTTCATATCAAAATAGAGCGTGCTATAAATAAAAAAACTGACACATGTTATAACACATAGGAAAATAACATATGTTATATTTCATGAGGTTTACAGGGTTTGTATTGATTTACATATGGAAAATCTGACATTCCATATGACTTGTACATGCCGTCTAAACACAGCATTAACAATTAAAAACTTATATTTTTACACAACATAACTTCAATGTAAAATATCATGCATGTTTGTTAACAATTAGTTCAGCAACATGAATGAATGTAAATTGTACCAAATAACTTGAAATAACATAATTATTAGCACCGAGTATGCAGAGGTGAAACCCTCAGCATATAGACAGCAATATAATTAGTTTTTCTGCAGCTTCTCGGGAAATAGACAAATATAGTGCTTTTTACTATGAAGAAGGGAAAATAACCAAAACAAAAACTGGATATTTAACAAGAAAACACAAAGAAAAGAAAGCAGAAAGCAAGAAAAGCCACAAAAAAGTAATATTTATTCGTGAAAATAAAAAAAATTAATTGTAAAATGGTTTATGTGATAAAACACTCAATATAACAAAGATTGGAAAAAAAACATGAACTGCTGGTGAAATCGTAAACTTATTTCTAAATACTCCCCGCTACACAGTATAAAAAATAATGAGACAGACTCATAATCAGGCCGAAAAATCGAATCAAAGTGTACTGGAACAACAGGGAAGTGTGTTGCAACAAGGTATTCTTATCCTAGTGGGTACCTCCGGACGATTAGAAGAAATGATTAGAGGTGGTTTCGTGCAACTAGTAGGTGTGGTTGCAATGGCCTTTCCTATACTCTTTATTATGCCAAGAAAATAATTTTTTCATCTCACTTTCAACAGATAAACTTTACAGGTAGTAGTACAAGATGTTGTTTATTTTTACAAAAAGGGTTAATTTTCTATTTTAGGTAAGTTTTAATATAAATTTGTTTGTTATGCCTAGTGTATGTAACTTGGAAATTTTTTATATTGTGAAGTTGCGTATTTAAATTTTATTAAACAAAAATTCATATGGGAAAATTTTTAATTTCAAATTATCGGACGATTTCATTTTGTATAACAAATTGTTTTTTTTCTGTTTTCAAACTAAAGGATGTTGATTAAAATAATTTTACTTTAAGCCCTTAATCATAAAACAAATTTAAGAGATTAATTCTAATATAATTACTCCACTATTTTATACAAAATTAGCGAACTCCGGCTAGCCCAAATTTTAAGCCTTCAGACAAACTTTAGAGTAATAATACAACACAAATATTTAAGTTTTCAATGATAATTGCACTCAAAATTTCATATAAAAAATCAATTTTCGATTTTTTCCAATTTTCCTCAATTTTCCATGAATTACACTAAGAACTTTCTTTTTTCTGATTTGTAAAGCCATTAAGGAATAATTTCACGCAAAATTTCATACAACAACTTGATTTTCGATTTTTCCAATTTTCCGGAGGGATTTTCCAAATTATATATTCCAAAATATATTTTCCAATATATATATATATATATATATATATATATATATATAATACGTGCACTACACCTATAATATAAATTAAAAATTACATTCAAACAAATTTATAAATTGTATTTTAATACATTTGTTCAACTGTATTGCCTATGTATCTTGATTAACAGGTAGTGAAATAGGTTACGTTGAAACAAAACTATCAAGCTAATTTGTCTTTAACAACCCCCAATTAAGGGCACCTGTGGCTGTGGAGAATCTTTTAGTATGAAAATTGTTAGTAAAATGAAATGCAACCTAAAGCAATGAGACTTTAAAACATTGTATTTGTTTTAATAAAACCAAGAAATAATATTTGAAAATGACTCAGCATGTTATTTAAGTAACGTTGACGTTGAATTTAATTAAATCTATAAACACAAAATATGTACACAAAAATGGACACAGTAGAAATAATGTGAAAATTTTTATTGCATCTTCAAATTAATAATAGTTTACATTTTTGCTTATTAAAACAGTTATTGAGGTAAATTTTCACTTATGTATTTTGTTAAAGAATATAACAAAGTTGTAGTAACATCCACGCATCCTTAAAATATGCCGCTAGGAAAAATTTATGGAGTAAGATATATATTGTGACAATTGATATTAGTTTATAAAATAACTTAAAAGAAAAGAATATATATACTTGTTAGAAATTGAAAAATCTCAAGGATCTGAAATAACGATATATTTTATTCTTTTTAACCGACTTTAAAAAAAGGAGGTTATCAATTCGGCTGAATGTTGCCTTTTTTGTGTTTGTGCCTGCAGAACTCAGTCATTTTTAAACCGATTTTTAAAATTATGGGTAATATGATGGATTATGCTTATAGATTGGTCCTGTTTTAGCTCAGTTCATAATCTTAAAAATTAAAGGGTGTCCCCATACAGAAGTGCCAACTGTAAAGGGCACTTCTGTAAAATAGTTCATTTAATTCAATGTATATGGTCATACTTTTGACTTTTAAATGATACCCATATTGATATTTAAACAAATTTTAAAAGTTCAGAGGCCCGTAACTCGTAATATATGCGCGAGCGCCAATTTTTTTACTTGATGTTTTTATTGCCCCATTGATTGGAGCTACTTCACTTAACTAGATTTACATAGATGATGAAGGGTATATAAGATTCGGCATAGCCAAATAGAGCACTCGTTCTTATTTTGTTTGTGTTCGATTTTTTTTTTTTTTTTTTTATAAGTAGATTTTATTTACATTTCACATTAATACAATTCATTATTAGTGTCCCAGCGCCCAATGGGCATTATTGAGACATGTTGGCAACTAGATAGCTTTAAAGAAATGTAATTATATCTATAATTTAAAACTAAAGATCTTTATATAAGATTATTAACAAGTACATTTATCTACGCAAAAGCATTTCAAGACTTTCAAATAAAAATTGTTTTAATTCTCGTTTAAACGTTGATATAGCGGTAATCGTCTTTAACCTTGTAGGCAGTCTGTTAAACTCAAGACTTCCAGCATACTCAATCCTTTGCTTTGTTGTCTCCAATCTGCATCTTGTGGCATACAAATTACTTAGACTTCTGGTATTGAATATCATTTGGTTTTGAGCAAAGTCGATAGTGTGGTATCCAATCCTATTTATAGATTTGAACATATAAATTATTAGTTTATATTTATATTGCGCACAAATAGGCATTATCGGCTTACAAATATCTTCATAAAGTATCAATGTTGGATAGACTACAGGCAAGTTATGAATCAATTTTAAAGATTTGTTTTGTAATACTTGTAGTGATTTTAATTCATTTGTGTTTTTATAGCCATACATGGTAACCATATAGTTTAAAAGACTTTGAATCAATGCCTGATAAATCAAAAGTTTTGATTGTAAATTAAGTTCATTTTTCAACTTGAATAGAATTCCAATAGCAGGTGCAATTTTTCGTTTGACGTTATTAATATGTGAATTCCACGATAGATTGCTTTGTAAAATTACTCCTAAATATTTTACTTCATCAGTCTCGAAGATTTGATTTCCATCAACGAAAATACTGAAGATAGTATTTAAAATATATGAACGCGGTCTGAATCTAATTAACTTTGTTTTGTTTGCATTAAGAATCAGCTTATTAATCCGAGCGTATTCAAAAATCAAGGCTACATCTCGTTCCATATATGTTTTCAAGACTTGATCATATTTGTATGGATAAAACAAGCAAACATCGTCGGCAAACATGAATAATATCCCAGTTAGATTTAACTTAAATAGATCATTTATATAAATAGAAAAGAGCAAAGGCCCCAAGCAACTACCCTGAGGTACTCCACTTTCTACGTCCAATGAATCACTTCTGACATTCTTTAACTGAACAAATTGCTTTCTATTTTTAAAGAATTTTTCGAATAACTTCAACTCTTCATCCACAACACCATAGTACTCCAACTTCTGCATTAGTATTTTATGATCAACTAGATCAAAAGCTTTGGTAAAATCTAGAAATATACCTGCAACACCACACGAGCCATTGTCAATTCCACTACAAACATAATTAATAACATTTATTACAGCATCCTCTGTGCCACAACCTTTTTTAAATCCGTACTGATATTTGTACAAAAAATTATTATTGTCAAAGTAGGCTAGAATTTTCTCATGGATCAATTTTTCAAAAATTTTGTCAATCGTGGATAGTAATGATATGGGGCGAAAATCACTGACTATAGAAGCTTTTGGGACTTTGGGTATGGGGACAATTTTGCTTATCTTTAGGCAATCAGGATAGCTTGCAGTTCGAAGTATTTGATTAAAAATATAGACTAGAATTGGAGCAATTGTATCCTTGCACCTATATATAAAATCCGGTGCAATATTATCATAACCAGTAGATTTTGTTATATTTAAATTATTTATGACATTAGACATATCATTTAGAGAAATTGGCTGAAGAATAAAACGACTGGATGTTCTGCACAAGGTTCCTAACGAATTGCAGTTGTCTTCTGGGAATGTTTGTATTTTCTGTTTTAATTGAATAACTGATTGAACAAAATATTAATTAAGCATATTTGCTTTTATATTATCATTTTCAATCACTATGCCTTCAGTGGTACTTAAATTAATATCTTGTTTTTTATTTCTTCCAAGGGTGTTATTTATAAAGTTCCAAGTCTTTTTTGGGTCTGTGCTAATTTTATTTAAATTAAAACAGTAATAGTTATCTCTAGAATTTTTAACGGCCATCTTGATAACTCTCCCCAGTCTTTTTAGCAAAACATCATATTTAATACTTTTAGATTTTCTTCGTTTAGTCAAAATTTTCCTTTTGTACAATATTAAAGATTGAAGATCTTGGTTTATCCATGGCTCCATTTCAAATCTCAATGATTTCTTATATTCAGACGTTTAACAAGTACATTTATCTACGCAAAAGCATTTCAAGACTTTCAAATAAAAATTGTTTTAATTCTCGTTTAAACGTTGATATAGCGGTAATCGTCTTTACCCTTGTAGGCAGTCTGTTAAACTCAAGACTTCCAGCATACTCAATCCTTTGCTT
This sequence comes from Gymnosoma rotundatum, assembly GCA_916610165.2. NCBI lineage: Eukaryota > Metazoa > Arthropoda > Insecta > Diptera > Tachinidae > Gymnosoma > Gymnosoma rotundatum. Next base: position 14,668,232 of record OU744341.1, on the reverse strand, counting down.
TGTTGTCTCCAATCTGCATCTTGTGGTATACAAATTACTTAGACTTCTGGTATTGAATATCATTTGGTTTTGAGCAAAGTCGATAGTGTGGTATCCAATCCTATTTATAGATTTGAACATATAAATTATTAGTTTATATTTATATTGCGCACAAATAGGCATTATCGGCTTACAAATATCTTCATAAAGTATCAATGTTGGATAGACTACAGGCAAGTTATGAATCAATTTTAAAGATTTGTTTTGTAATACTTGTAGTGATTTTAATTCATTTGTGTTTTTATAGCCATACATGGTAACCATATAGTTTAAAAGACTTTGAATCAATGCCTGATAAATCAAAAGTTTTGATTGTAAATTAAGTTCATTTTTCAACTTGAATAGAATTCCAATAGCAGGTGCAATTTTTCGTTTGACGTTATTAATATGTGAATTCCACGATAGATTGCTTTGTAAAATTACTCCTAAATATTTTACTTCATCAGTCTCGAAGATTTGATTTCCATCAACGAAAATACTGAAGATAGTATTTAAAATATATGAACGCGGTCTGAATCTAATTAACTTTGTTTTGTTTGCATTAAGAATCAGCTTATTAATCCGAGCGTATTCAAAAATCAAGGCTACATCTCGTTCCATATATGTTTTCAAGACTTGATCATATTTGTATGGATAAAACAAGCAAACATCGTCGGCAAACATGAATAATTTCCCAGTTAGATTTAACTTAAATAGATCATTTATATAAATAGAAAAAAGCAAAGGCCCCAAGCAACTACCCTGAGGTACTCCACTTTCTACGTCCAATGAATCACTTCTGACATTCTTTAACTGAACAAATTGCTTTCTATTTTTAAAGAATTTTTCGAATAACTTCAACTCTTCATCCACAACACCATAGTACTCCAACTTCTGCATTAGTATTTTATGATCAACTAGATCAAAAGCTTTGGTAAAATCTAGAAATATACCCGCAACACCACACGAGCCATTGTCAATTCCACTACAAACATAATTAATAACATTTATTACAGCATCCTCTGTGCCACAACCTTTTTTAAATCCGTACTGATATTTGTACAAAAAATTATTATTGTCAAAGTAGGCTAGAATTTTCTCATGGATCAATTTTTCAAAAATTTTGTCAATCGTGGATAGTAATGATATGGGGCGAAAATCACTGACTATAGAAGCTTTTGGGACTTTGGGTATGGGGACAATTTTGCTTATCTTTAGGCAATCAGGATAGCTTGCAGTTCGAAGTATTTGATTAAAAATATAGACTAGAATTGGAGCAATTGTATCCTTGCACCTATATATAAAATCCGGTGCAATATTATCATAACCAGTAGATTTTGTTATATTTAAATTATTTATGACATTAGACATATCATTTAGAGAAATTGGCTGAAGAATAAAACGACTGGATGTTCTGCACAAGGTTCCTAACGAATTGCAGTTGTCTTCTGGGAATGTTTGTATTTTCTGTTTTAATTGAATAACTGATTGAACAAAATATTAATTAAGCATATTTGCTTTTATATTATCATTTTCAATCACTATGCCTTCAGTGGTACTTAAATTAATATCTTGTTTTTTATTTCTTCCAAGGGTGTTATTTATAAAGTTCCAAGTCTTTTTTGGGTCTGTGCTAATTTTATTTAAATTAAAACAGTAATAGTTATCTCTAGAATTTTTAACGGCCATCTTGATAACTCTCCCCAGTCTTTTTAGCAAAACATCATATTTAATACTTTTAGATTTTCTTCGTTTAGTCAAAATTTTCCTTTTGTACAATATTAAAGATTGAAGATCTTGGTTTATCCATGGCTCCATTTCAAATCTCAATGATTTCTTATATTCAGACGTACTTGTTGACTCATTAACCGCATTATTGATACAAGATATAAGATTGTTGGTTAATACCAAGGGATCGTCTACACGCTCAAATCCATTTAAACTTTCACTAAGTAGCTCCTCAACTAATTGATAATTGCAACTAACTTTTTTTACATCAACGAAGTTATTTGATTCATATTCACAGTGAAGTTTACAAGATATTAAGTTGTGGTCCGTCAACATGCACTCAATAGAGTCCACAGAAATTCTATCAATAATATTACGGAACACCTGATCAATAGATGTTTTAGTAGCAGGCCTCGTTACAAGTCCATGACAGTTATGACAATCATAGTTCAACAATAAGTCTCTTAAATAAGAAAAATGTGGGTTATTCAACAAATCAATATTTGTATCTCCAACTACAACCAATGAATTATGAGTAAAAGAATTCATAAATAGTTCAACAATGACCAAAAATTCATTAACTGTACATTTAGGCGAACGATAAATAGAAACAATTTCCAAACAATGTCCTTTTACTCGAAAATTATCAATTGAAATTAATATGAAGTCCACTTTAGAAAGAAAAACGACAAGCAGTAAACTGCTTTTATTTATTAGTATTTATATCAAAATTGCTATATATAAAATTTGCACTTTGGCTGTGTTCCTTATAAGAACACGTCACATGTTGAAAACTACACGTTTAATTCAGGTGCTTGGCGTAGTTCGCATGAAGTACATGTTACAAACTTGAAATTCAGGTACTCGGCACATTTTTTCTTGTTTATTATTACATTTGAGGTTGTTAGTTGCCCTAATCAAACAACTAACATACAAGTCTTTTTTATTGTACACTTAAAGTAATAATATGTATGTAAGAGCTATTTATAAGTTGTAAAAGGGACAAACGTTTTAAAAATTTACATTGAATAAAAAATTGGTGTAAGCAAATTTTTATTTGACGTACTTTTCAACTTTTCGCTACCTGTAAGGGGCACACACGCCTTTGTCTTAAAAAAACTCATAACATGCGGGAAAAATTTAACCTCATATTTGTTACAAACTCATAAAAACTAATTATTTCCAGAAAAAATCATATTTCTGCTATTTGTTGGAAATTTCTACATTGGAAGTGTCACCAGCATTATTTATTATTATTATTCTTTTACTATATAAATGCATAAGAAAACTTAAAATAATTTCAAAATACTCGTCTTACAAAAAAAAAAGTGGACCTGATTTTTGGAGTACATTTCCACTCAGAAAAAAATATGAATTATTAGATAGTAATAAGGGCAATAAGTCAAATTTCTATTCATTTTTTACCATAAAATAATTGGTGCTGAATTTAATTTTAAAAATGCAATAAGCAGTAATAATCTCCAAATACTAAATTTTAATATTTTTTTGTATCATTATCTTTTATAATATTTCAAGCACTTGGTCAGTTTTTAACAAAAAAAAATATATATATATATTTTGATAATTATCTTTTATTTTTCAATATTTCGCCACACCGTTAGGTTGCAACTTTAAGAAACAGTAAACAAAAATATTAATAATTAGTTTTTACAAACATATTCAAAAAAGGTTCAGGGCTTTTTGTTTTTTCTGTCGTGGTTAACAAGTTTATGGAAATGCCCAAAAATTATTTTTAGCCTACGATCAATTTATATACAGATATTCCCTACAAAAGTTCAAAAAATACTTTACTTTATTTTCAGAAATATAACTTTTATCGTAAAAAATTTTGAGCGGAAATTTTAAAAGTGGAAGTTAGCATCATTGAAAACATCTGTTGTCATATAGTTTTCATATCAAAATAGAGCGTGCTATAAATAAAAAAAACTGACACATGTTATAACACATAGGAAAATAACATATGTTATATTTCATGAGGTTTACAGGGTTTGTATTGATTTACATATGGAAAATCTGACATTCCATATGACTTGTACATGCCGTCTAAACACAGCATTAACAATTAAAAACTTATATTTTTACACAACATAACTTCAATGTAAAATATCATGCATGTTTGTTAACAATTAGTTCAGCAACATGAATGAATGTAAATTGTACCAAATAACTTGAAATAACATAATTATTAGCACCGAGTATACAGAGGTGAAACCCTTAGCATATAGACAGCAATATAATTAGTTTTCCTGCAGCTTCTCGGGAAATAGACAAATATAGTGCTTTTTACTATGAAGAAGGGAAAATAACCAAAACAAAAACTGGATATTTAACAAGAAAACACAAAGCAAAGAAAACAGAAAGCAAGAAAAGCCACAAAAAAGTAATATTTATTCGTGAAAATAAAAAAAATTAATTGTAAAATGGTTTATGTGATAAAACACTCAATATAACAAAGATTGGAAAAAAAACATGAACTGCTGGTGAAATCGTAAAATTATTTCTAAATACTCCTCGGTACACAGTATAAAAAATAATGAGACAGACTCATAATCAGGCCGAAAAATCGAATCAAAGTGTACTGGAACAACAGGGAAGTGTGTTGCAACAAGGTGTTCTTATCCTAGTGGGTACCTCCGGACGATTAGAAGAAATGATTAGAGGTGGTTTCGTGCAACTAGTAGGTGTGGTTGCAATGGCCTTTCCTATACTCTTTATTATGCCAAGAAAATAATTTTTTCATCTCACTTTCAACAGATAAACTTTACAGGTAGTAGTACAAGATGTTGTTTATTTTTACAAAAAGGGTTAATTTTCTATTTTAGGTAAGTTTTAATATAAATTTGTTTGTTATGCCTAGTGTATGTAACTTGGAAATTTTTTATATTGTGAAGTGGCGTATTTAAATTTTATTAAACAAAAATTCATATGGGAAAATTTTTAATTTCAAATTATCGGACGATTTCATTTTGTATAACAAATTGTTTTTTTTTTCTGTTTTCAAACTAAAGGATGTTGATTAAAATAATTTTACTTTAAGCCCTTAATCATAACACAAATTTAAGAGATTAATTCTAATATAATTACTCCACTATTTTAAACAAAATTAGCGAACTCCGTCTAGCCCAAATTTTAAGTTTTCAATGATAATTGCACTCAAAATTTCATTTAAAAATATCTTATTTAAGGCCCCAATCCCGGATGGTATCCAGGTGGTGCATACGGATGTCGTGCGGCGGCAGTTTTGTGTGGCAGCGAACCTTCAATTTTCTTTGGTGAGGCTGCGTCGCCCGTCATAGTTGGCGGTGCAGCTGTAGGTGATCATAGGCTACGCCAGTGGTGAACAGCTTCTCATGGTCGGCTTGCAGTTCTAAAAGTCGCTGCTGTTGTGCCTCTGGATGATTTGCCGTGATGAACTTGGCGAACATCTTTCGTAACTGGTCGACGGTGCCGTTCGTAGTTTGTTCGAAGGCGGCAAGGTAGGTAACGAGCTCTTCCTTCTTTAATGAATATACCCAGGTGGTTCTGAGCATCTTGGCGGCTCTCTGTTGCTGTCGGCCGGTAGCGCGCTGTCTTCGGTGCGGCAGCTGGCTATTGGGCAGTCCGGTTTGCCGCTGCGGAACGATTGCTGGTAGGCAGACTTCTCGCTGCTGGCTTCGTCGCAGTCACGGGTGTGACGTGCTGTCTTCGGTGCGACAGCTGACTATTGGGCAGTCCGGTTCGCTGCTGCGCGGATGGTTGCTGGTAGGCAGGCTTCTCTCTGCTGGCTTCGTCGCAGTCACGGGTGTGACGTGCTGTCTTCGGTGCGACAGCTGACTAATCGGCAGTCCGGTTTGCTGCTGCTCGGATGGTTGCTGGTAGGCAGGCTTCTCTCTGCTTGCTTCGTCGCAGTCACGGGTGTGACGTGCTGTCTTCGTCGGTGGACAAATTAGATTTGTCCCTGCTCGGGCGCCAATGTAACGACACGTTTCCGCTGGTTGCTGGGGCAGAACTCAGCGGCGTCTAGGGTCGTCGTCGTTGTGTGTAAAACACGGTATTCTTCTCAATACGATAGCGTGTTTTTATTCTACTTCACGTTTTAACAAAACTATTACTTAATTAATTGCCAGTGACCTAGGCTCAAGCGTGTGGGCGTCACTTACCGTCGGAAGCCGTTGTCGGTTAGCGGATATGAGCGTGTGAACCACTACTCGTACCGCTTGGGAAATACACAGGCGCGTGCACCGCAACCGATGTAAACCCCAATATGACAGTCGACTAACTACGGACAAATGATCACTCTCGGAGGAGTTGGTAATGAACGTAAGCAGTCCTACCACTTCCTACTACTGCCTGTGTAGGAGCAACAGTCTATCGTGTATACCACTACTAAACTACCGGTCTTACCTAAAGGCCAGCCGGCAATCAACTGTCTCGATACAGGCAGATTGCCCGCCTTTTATACCCGTCGGCTGGCCACACATACAGGGAGGCTGTGATTGTGGTAGTGTTTGCTTGTGATTCTAAAAATACATTTAATTACACTACGTAGGCTTAATGGTTGGCCATCAACCAACTCTTGCTTGGTTGTTGTCGTGGGTGTTGTTATAAAAATAAAACAAACAATAAAGCAAAAATACTTGCTTTTGATCGTCACAACAACAACACGGCATGGGTAGACCGTTTGTTTAACAAAGGTAACAAACGCCCTTTTGAATATAAAATTACAATATTGATCTTTAAAACCTAAGAAATTAACAATAGAAGAATACAGAATTCGATGATACAAGCAAAATAATTCAATGATAAAGATATAATAATGTAATGATAAAATTAAAATAATCCAATGATAAAGAAGAATCAAATAACAAAGAGCGAATATTTATACTAGGGTATATTATTCTACGAAGTGTATGTAGAAACGACCTTCGGGACTTCCACCGTCACAAAGTTTCCGAAGATATTTTTGATACTATTAATTTGGCAGTTCCATCATTTAAGAAATCCTCTCAGATAGACCTTATATTAGGTAACGACTCCGAGCGTTTCATTAATATTGATGGTTGGCTTACCCTTGGACATGAGGCAATCTATATCTAAAGCCCTGCAACTTTAAGTCTAATACAATTCGGTCCTTAATGAATATCTCTTCACTATATGGAAAAGTCGTCTTTTCGCTACCTTCATACGGATAACAAATACTTCTCTTTCTACTTGCCAGATGATGCAGTCATATGACCTGAGCACAAAACCAAGGTTAGAGTAGTGTTTAATGCATCTCGGACAACAAAAAATGGATTCTCTCTGAATGCCGTCTTATATACCGGCCCAACTCTTCAGCAATATCTTATGAATGCAGTTCTCAATTTGCGAAAGTATTACTATATTTTCAGCGGCGAAATATAGAAAATGTAACGCCGAATTGTCGTTTACCCGAATGACAGATCTTTTCAAAGAATTTTCTTTCAAAAAGACCACAATTCTCCCGTATGTGGCTATTAGCTCAAAACCGTTACGTGTAAGATGAATTATGCAACTTTTCTAGCCATACGCACGCCTCTCTAGTTAACCAAAGATATTGATGATAAGATTCCCAAAGTTTTTTTCGCTTTGCGCTCGAAAAGTATGTCGATGATATATTATCCGGTGGACACTCAATAGAAGAAGCTTTACAAACACAAGCTGAATTGATACTAATTCTTCACTCAGCAGGATTTCCTTTTAGGAAAGTAACTGCCAATAATGCTTAGTTACTCAATAATATCCACCCCCCGAGAAACTTTCTTCGTTTACTTACTCTTTTATACCATGTTCACATTACAATTCGAATGAAGTTTTTCGCTCTCTGAATCACTTGTGCTATTTTGAGTGTTCATATTGCATTGGGTTTGGCAGTTGTTTGTTTATTTCGTAGAAAACACGTTGGACTGTAAAAAAAGTTTTGCCATTTTATTTTAAACAACAACAACCATTTTATTTTAAAACAACTATTTTGTTTACTTTTTTTCGTCTCTTCCAGTACTCTAGCCGTAGCTTGTAGGCGCCTTGACATTACAATTTTTTCATATTTTTCTTTTCCATATTTATTAAAATTTTTAATGTCCTGTATAACTTTTCACTTTTTTCTTTGTTTACTTTTTATTATTTTGACAGTTGTTCAGGAAAAACTTTGATAAAAACTAGATATGACCTTTAAAATAGGTGATTCGCTCTCAAAAATTTGTATGGGGAATTACGTTATCCTGCTGGTAATTAGAGGCTGAATTACGAAAGGAAGAGCGATTTACGAAAAAACGCTGTAATGTGAACATGGTGTTAGTCCTATTCCTTTAGAATCTAACGTGACACAACGTTTCATATTATCTGCCATAGCTAAATTATTCTACCCCGCTGGCTGGTAAATAAAGCAACTCTGGCTTAAAGGTCTGGACTCGGATTAAACGTCAGTCGGAATCTCTCAAAAATCGAAAGACCTCAGGTAGAGAACATTACGATTCCGAGGTGGATCCAACACCATCTATCTGATGTTAATCAAATACATGGCTTTTCAGAAGCTTCAAAGCAAGCATATTGTGCGGCAGTTAAAATACGATGTCAAACTAAAGATATCACTTTCTCTAATTTGCTAGTAGCAAAATGCAAAATTGCGCCTCTTTAAATCAAGCGTGTGCCTCGACTCGAACTCAACGGGACTGTCTTGCTAGCCAATGTGGTGTTTCATATACAGAATTTTGTTAAGCTCGAGGAATTGAAGATATTATGGACTGATTCCACAATCGTCCTAAGTTGGTTGTCCAAGCCTCCAGTGACATGGGAAACATACGTTGCACCGAATAGCTTAAATTCACCGATTAGTGCCTAATGCAAAATAGAGTCAACCAGCTGACCTTGGTTCACGAGGTTGCAGCCCAAAAGGTCATGCTAGTAATCCCTTATGATAGCAAGGACCCTAGACCTACTTCAAAACTATGAGCGTTACGAGTTCTATGCTACGTGATTCGTTTTACTAAGTAGCCTATCAAAAATGCAACCACTTTAAACTTCTCTTATTAATACTTAAAATGAAATATAGTCTAATCTATTTCGCTCAACAATGTGCTTGCGTATCAGAACACAGCCAATTTTTAGAATTCAAAGCCTTTTCTCGATTCTAATAGAATTCTAGGAGTAAATATTCGTTTATTAGAAGTCTCTCTACCATTTAACGAACGCTACCAAATTACCTTACCTGGCAACTTTCGACTCTGCAAGCTGTATTTAACCCACTTGCATGTAACTTTGGCGAATGCAGAGTGTTTTAAACGGAATTTTACTCGTCTCGAGTTAAAAATAGCATTAGATATGGCAAAGTTTGTCTTATATTCAAACAAAAATCTTGTTCTCAGATAATGGGCCCTCTACCCCTCGATAAATGCAATATTTCCGTACCCTTCTAAGCCAAAGAAATTAATTTTGCTGGTCCATTCGAGCTCAAAACGTCTACGATACAAAATTCTCCTTTCATAAAAGGATTTTGTTGTATCATTGTATGTTTTACAACAAAACTGCATTCGCTCGCCTTATTGGCAGGCGGCAGCTGCCTAACAGAATAGTCTCGGATAATGGTCGCAATTTTCTCGGAACCAGCCGGGAGCTAAACAAAGGATTCGAATTTTTAATTAACTCAGTTTCTAAAGATATTTCCTAAAAATATGTCACTCAAGGATTTGTGTGGAGTTTTATACCACGCTAAACGCAAGGGCGGTCTGGAGGGCCGCATTTAAGAGATTCAAATTACACCTCAAACGTGTAGCTGAATCATATAAATGTAACTTCAACGAATTTACAACTGTTGTAGCTCGGATAAATCTCAGCAATTTCAGCAATGTCAAGTGACCCAACCGATTTAAATGGTCTTAATGGACATTTTCTGACAGGAAATTCTATAATATCACTTCCAGAGCCATCTTCCGAATATATACCTCTGGTATATAAATGGGAAAGAGGACTATTTGAAAGTTTTACATAAGATATATGAGTCGCAAAACTCGGCACCCAACCACAGACGGTGATCTCGTCGTAGTAATGGACAATCTGCCAGCCCCATCCGAATAGAGAATGGGTCGAACAATAAATACACACGCAGGTTCTGATAATCAAGTCACAGCCGATCGTAAAACTTGAATTTTTGCCACTGCTTAACTAAGAGCAATCCCACTAAAGCACTAAATCTCTCATATTTTTACGTTCAAACTAATTCACTGTCTAACACATTAACAATTTTCTTACAGTTAGCTTAACAAACTTAAATCTTTATTGCATTACTCTATTTGTTTTCTATTCTCTTTCCTTCACACAGACCACAACATTTACGCAATCGGGATCCAGAAATAAGCTAATTCATGGTGTGCAAACGCTTCCATGCCATGTCAAGGGAAGAAATCGTGAAGTTCGCAAATATAATTATTGCGAAAATTGTTTGCACAGAAACCATGACTTGACACCTGTCGAAAATGTGACAGCTACCACCATGCGCTGTTGCACCCGAGTCGTGGCCGACAACAGAACTTGGGCGGAAGAATCAACAAACGGTTTAAGCGACATAACAACACCAGTCGGCAAAGTACGAGTCATATAAATGGTCGCAACAACCAGCCAACATCAAATACAACAGCAACATCAAATCAACGCTCATCTGTTCAGGGTCATAAGCCATCTGGTCCGGCTCAAGAATTATCAGTTCCATATAACTCAGAAGCGATTCGGTCTCTTGCACAAGTACTTTTTGTTCTACCAACTGCTAAAGTTGCACAAGTGGAAGAGCGCCGGCATGTTTAAAAACTATTTTTTTTCCTTTTTTAACCAATTAAAAATTTCTCTTTTTTAACCAACATAACTTTCACGTAAAATGTCATGCATTAGTTCAGCATCATAAATGAATTTATATTATTCAACATAACTTGTCATAACACAATTTTTAGTATTAACATCAACTTAATGAATTATATTACTGTCTTATAATAAAGTACTACCATAAATATTTTGGATAATTGTTAAACGAACTTAACATGAAGTTTCTTTCTAGCTTAAAAACAACCTAAGACTTACTGTGATTAAAATAAAAACACAATTTAATCAAATTCGATTTAAAAAATTTTTTATAAGACGCAATTTTTTATAGTGCAATTTTCTTATATCCAGTGAGTTCTGTGAGAAATTTCGTTACTATGACCAAACAATCGATCTCTAAGATTCAAACCTATTGGGAAATCAAAAGCACATCTAGAGCTCTTAAACTGTAAATGCAATCAAATTGAATTTAAAAATTTTTTTTAACACGCTGAAAATTGTATTTACGTTCCAACCTGCAAAATCTTGGCTGTTCACGTTTAACGACGTAAAAGTTTTATCAGCTATATTGATGATCGCTTTATGATTTTCAGAGTTCAGTAGCACTAAGTACTGCGAATAAACTTGAACTTCCCCATTCAGTGGCTTAACTATTGAAATCTCCAGCTATTTTTACTGAAGCTCTGCCAATAGCGTAATCCAAACATTTGTAGTATCTCCTTAGTATGATCTTGTCTCGAACCATCCAATTCGTACCTTCGCAGCCTCTTTTAGATAACTAGGTAAGACGGAACTTAAGCAACTGGTGGCCCCTTTTAGATTTTAGTGCAGCAGGTTGCAGCAAGTTAAATGCATCAAATTTACAGCCTCATAGACATCCTCTTTGCCTAAAGGAGAATTAGTCGTTTTTAAAGATTTAATAGGTGATTTAAATACGATATTATTTTGTCCTGTCGATTCCTCTTTTACTCGTTCTGTTTGTAAGCGGTAGGATTTGACATGATAATTTTTCACCAACGAAAAAAAAGATAAATATAACTGTGAACAAAAACGTACAACTATTGAACATTTTATTATAATAATTGGTCCGCGAATCTGATAGAACATTTAAACTTTTGCTCACCGCCGTCTATATGTTAAGAACTTTCCTAACAAATAATTTTAAAATGGAATGCTTAAATGAGAAATGCTTAATATAACGAAAGAAAGTTAAGTTGCTGGTTGTGTTATGGACGAATTCATTTTAAATGTAGCGGCCTACCTACTTCAGTAGTTGAAGCAACTACTAAATGTCAAGGACTTCATAGGTAATGTAAAAATTGCAGAAAAATAGGGTTGATTTCTTCAAGTTTTTTCAAAGAACGAAGAAACCTTTTCATGCTATTCTAAACGGGTATCTGACTATCCAAATAATAATTTGAAACCTCCTGTAAAATCTTCATTAAAGCGATGTAAGTCAGCTAAAAATTTTAGTAAATTGAATCCTGCTCCTACTTCAGATTCTTCTGTCTATATAAAATTAATAATAAAAAAACGATGAACCTATTTTGACTTTTACGTCAAATATAGCTAAAATTTTTTCTGTGAACAATGAAGTGATGAAGTACTCAGCACTTGGTCAAACTAAACCGGTATCTGGAAATATAAATATTGCCTCTTCCCATTCTGGTCCAAGAGAATTACGTGTTATACCTTCAAAAATATCGATATTTTATCTCGTTTTGCTTTTGATACTACCGCTGACGATATTATATAAAATTTAATGCAAATGTTGATGTCACAACGCACAAATTTTCATTTGATCAGCATAGGAGTATTTCATCTTTCAAAATAACTGTTCCCTACGAAATATTTAATCAATTGTTGTAGAGAAGGGACCTAACAAAATCAAGAAAGAAAAACGAAACATACGTCACATGATGATGGCAAACGAGCTTCTTCACACGTCTGATATCACGCCAGTGAACCTGCGCAAAAGAGGCCATCCGTCGGCAGCCATTTCGCACCTTCTAGTGTTTCAAAAGTTTTGTCAAAAAGTTCATCATCATCAACAAAACGGTCATACATATCAGAACTTCCAAAACCCATGCGTCTTGATCAAGCCGGTCATTGGGTCGAATAGGGATGAAAGGAAAGGTGTAGGTTATGCTATACTGGGATTCCAAAATCAAAATGCCTAAAATGTTGTAACCCACAATAAACTGTTTTGCTTCGTACCATACATAAAATGCTAAATCTTATATACCCTCCACCATATATGTTAAGTTTAGCGAAGTAACTCTAATAAAAAAACAAATTTTGAGGTGACAGAGAAATTATATACGTATATAAGTAGTCCTGCATAAAAATGTCATCGGCACTTAATGGGTTAAGCATTTTTTTTAAATTTTAGTATTTCCTTAAAGATCTTTTCAAAATCACTTAAATGATACCCATATGATATCTTGAAAAATATAGTACACACTCGCCTTTTCTCTGAAAAGGTCATAGATCCATAACTCGGAAAATATAGGTGCGCGGCAATTTATCAACGTAGTATTTTTTCCTTTTTGTTATTCTTTATCGGCCCATATATTTGTTTTTTATTGGAGTTACTTCATTGTTCCATTTGATATGGTAGCACATGGACCGATCTTGCTGATTTTCAGAAGCGATTCTCGTATTTGAATCTTCTATAGCTGATTTATTGTCTCAGGAAATTTGATTTTAACACTAACACGGACGGACATCGCTCAATCGACTTCGCTATGCATTAGGGTGCATACATTTTTGTGAGTTTACAAATTTTATATTGGCAACAACACCTTGCTTATAAACTGTCGCTTAAATCGTAATGATTCAAAACAATTCTTGCGGAAAACAACCGACTTCAAAACAGATTTCATCTGTCTATCTATGACGGTTCAACAATAAATATGGCCATCTATATCAAATTGCATTAACTATTGGGATCTCTTATATTCCATCACTAAACTTTATACTTGTTATAGCAGACTTAGCACTAAAGCTGCTTGTTAATTTTAACTGTCTGTCCACAACTGTTTAACAGTTTGGCAGCAACTATAGGGGCTCCCTTTAATTTCCAAATTAAATTTTTTTACTTGTTGTTGTAGAAGACTTAGCAATCAGGTTCTTTTTGAATTTCAACCGTCTGTTTATAACGGTTCAACAGTTTACCCATGCACATAAAATTGCATCAACTGTTGCATCACCCGTTAATTTATAATTTAAATAATTTTTACTTCTTCTTATATCAAAGAAAGTAGTGGACATTATTTCTAATTTTTACGTGTTTGCATATAACAGTTCAAAAGATACGGCCATATAGGTCAAATTACATTAAATTTGAGAAAACCCTTTAATTTCTAAATTCAAATTATAAACTTGTTTTACCGGACTAAGCAATACAGATCCCATGAAGATTTCAGCTATCTGTCTACAACTGTTGAAAAGTAACTTAATCAAATTTAAAAAACCTATTGAGGCAATCTTTAATTAACAATTTTGAATATTAATACTTGTTAATAGAACGCTCATAGCAATCGACAATCTGTCCAATATGCAAGTGTTTGTCTATAGCAGTTTAAAAGATAGACCCTTATAGGTCAATTTACATCACCTATGGGAACAGCCTTTTATTATACCCTTTTACATAAAAGGACATCGGCTCTTAATGGGTTAAGCATTTTTGAAACTTTTTAGTGTTTCCTTAAAGATCTCCTCAAAATTGATATTTTAAAAATTTTAAAATTTCAGAGCCCCGTAACTCGTAAAATATGGGCGATCGCCAATTTTTTCATATGATGTTTTATTCTTATACATTTATTTTTTTGATTGGAATTACTTTATTGTTCCAAATGACATCAAAAAACTAGAGGTAGGGGTGGTGTTTTGCCTGCTTCCTTGAAAGGCATGGACCGATCATGCTGATATCCTATAGCACCTCTTTCGACAGTATATCTGATCGATTGACATTTAATTTTTTTTGCCTCGGCAAACTTGATTTCAACACTAACACGGATGGCCAGACGGACACACGGGCGGACGGACATCGCTCAATCGACTTCGCTATGCATTAGAAGTCAGAATAGGTATACTTTATGAGGTCGGAAAAAGATATTGTAGAAATTACACACGGAATGACAAGCTTAGATATACCCTTTTTTCCACTTTTTGTGGTGAAGGGCATTAAAACATATTTAACAAAAGTAATGTTTTAATGAATACTCGTATGTTTACGTAAATGTTTTTTATTTTGTTATTTATTATATTATGCTAATATCCCATAACATTTTTAAATAAAAATGCAATTTATTTGTTGGTTGGAAAAGCAGGTATCTATACGTATTTCGCCGGTTGCTTAAGCCAGCTCATCAGGAAACCTTTATCCACATTTTTAGAAAAACCAAAAACATTTCCTTTAAGTATAAAAACTTCAAAAACAACATGAGAGTTATTTAAGAAGTCAATACAGAAATGTTAAGGCTTTAACAAAAATTACCAACAAAGAAACCACGTTTTTATTTTTGCTTACATTCCCTTCTGCCTTAGGTTGGCTTTTCCAACCAACAAATAAATTGCATTTTTATTTAAAAATGTTATGGGATATTAGCATAATATAATAAATAATATTATAAAAATTCCCAAAATAATTTTTAAAATAAAATTTATATGCAATTGCTTGTGCAAACTGTTGGCATCACTGTTGTTTTTTTCTTTCTCTTGAGAAATAAAAAAATAACTGTGTTGTTTTTATTTTTAATACGCCTTACGTCTGCATTAAGTGTTGGCATATAACCAACCTAACGCAGAAGGGAATGTAAGCAAAAATAAAAACGTGGTTTGTTTGTTGGTAATTTTTGTTAAAGCCTTAACATTTCTGTATTGACTTCTTAAATAACTCCCATGTTGTTTTTGAAGTTTTTATACTTAAAGGAAATGTTTTTGGTTTTTCTAAAAATGTGGATAAAGGTTTCCTGATGAGCTGGCTTAAGCAACCGGCGAAATACGTATAGATACCTGCTTTTCCAACCAACAAATAAATTGCATTTTTATTTAAAAATGTTATGGGATATAAGCAAAATATAATAAATAATATTATAAAAATTCCCAAAATAATTTTTAAAATAAAGTTTTTTATTTTGTTCTATTTTTTAAAAATAAAAAGGTGTGTTATGTGTTGATCAGAAGAAAATATTAATTAAAAAAAATTGAGAATGACAAATTCGCTTTTTAAAATTTACCGATAAATATTGCTTGAGCATTATCTTACCTGTATATATGGACGTCCTTCAACAATATTTAAACCACTGTGGGGAAACTTTTGCATTTGCTCAATTATTTCATTATAACGTTTGCTTTCTACGTCCACCAAACGAAAAGCAGTTATATTGACACTATTGTACTTAAAATCCTCAAGATCAAACGTTTCAAGGTCCTACGGTTAAAGTAAATATATCAATTGATAATGTTAGATAAAACAAGTGAAAACAAATAAAATGAAAAAGAATTTATAAATATAATTTTCATTATTTTTGCGCTTTTTTGTAAATTTTAAATGCGGATATACTAGGTCTGTAGCAGGAGCAAAAGGTACATAGAAAATGAGGTCGAAAAACTTGTAAACTTGTACATTAATAACACCGGCGGTGCAGGGGCATAAAAAAGTAAAAAAAAAACACATAAATCAAAACATCCTAAACTATTGTTTTTTACTGTACTTATAGGGATCGCAAAATAATGTTTAAATAATTAAAAATTTAGGTGACGGGTATTAATTACAATCTGTTGATTACAGTACTTACAAAAGTTGTAAACATATAATGATAACGATAGTCGTTCATTTGAAGTTGCAAAATCTTAAAAATAAAAAGCATTATAAGATTATATAATTTTAACTTAAGCTCAATTAATACTTACTGCGCGGAAAAATATTTTGATGTTTTCGGGATCTGTATCAACAATTATTTTGTAAATTTCCTTTTGTCTTATCGCTCGCAAAACTTGTCTATATGTATCAGGTGTTACCTGACGTATATACATTTCTGTTGGCATTTCAGCTGTTGCATGCATTAGGTCTTGTTGCTTAAATAAACCTAGGTTTTCCAAGAAAGAGAACATGTAGTTATTGTAATTTAAACTAAAATATCTTAATAATCAGATAAGTTAAACACCATAGTTTAATGCTTAATTTTCGCTGTTTACCTATCTTGTTGTAAAATAATTTGCAGCTAGATTTTGCTTTTAATAAATTATTCTTGCAAAAAACCGACTTTAAAAAAGATTTCATTTGTCGGTTCAAGAATATTGCCACACCCCTTTATCTCCAAACATTAAACTTGTTCAAGTGTTCAATAGTTTGGCAATATACATCAAATTGCAACAGCTTTAGGGTCACCCGATCACACAAATTCAAGTTATATGTATGTGCTGCTGTAGTAGATTTACAAATCAGGTTCTGTGTAAATTTCAACCATCTGTCTACAACGATTCAACAGTTTTCCCATATACATCAGATTATATAAGCTATTCTAAAACCCTTTAATTTATAATTTAAAATTTTTATACTTTTCGTTGTACCACGAACGGTTCAAAAAATACGGCCATATAGAACAAATTACATTAATTTTTGGAAACACCCTTTAATTTCTAAATTAAATTTATAAGCTTCTTCCTATTGCGGACTTAGCAAAACAGGTCCCTTGTAAATTTCAGCTGTCTCTCTATTCCGGTTTAAAAGTTCGGCCACATACACTAATTTATATAAACTATTGGGACACCCGTTTATTTCCAAATCCAAATTTTATACTTGTTGTTATAGCGGAGTTAGTAATACAGGTTCTTTGTAAGTTTCAATCGTCTGTCTACAACTGTTTAAAATTATGGCCATATACATCAAATTAGATGAACTATTGGAGCACCCTTAAGTTTAGAATTTTAAATAATAATGCTTGCTACTATAACGGCCATAGCAATCGACATTCTGTCCAATTTTCAAGCGTTTGTCTTTGACAGTTCTAAAGATAGCCCCATATAATTAAATCTACATCAATTATGGGACACCCTTTAATTTCTAAATTTGAATTATAAACTTGTTGATATAGCAGGTTTAGAAATGCAGGTGCCTTTTAAATTTCAGCTGTCTGTCTATTCCGGTTTAAAAGTTCGGCCACATACACTAAATTACATAAACTATTGGGACACCCGTTTATTTCCAAATCCAAATGTTATACTTATTGTTATAGCGGAGTTAGTAATACAGGTTCTTTTTAAGTTTCAATCGTCTGTCTGCAACTGTTTTAAAATATGGCCACATACATCTAATTAAATGAAGTATTGGCGCACCTTTTAATTTATAATTGTTAATATTAAGACTTGTTACTACAACGGCCATAGCAACAGACATTCTGTCCAATTTGCAAGCATTTGTCTATAACGGTTCAAAAGATAGTCCCATATAAGTAAATCTACATTAATTATGGGACACCCTTCAATTTCTAGATTCAAATTATAAACTCGTTGATACAGTGGGCTTAGCAATACAGGTGCCTTTTAAGTTTCAACGTTCTGTCTATAACAGTTCAAAAGTTTGGTCCCATATTTGAAATTACACCAACTATTGGGACACCCTTTAACTTCCAAATCCAAATTTTATACTTGTTATAGCGGACTTAACAATACAGGTTCGTTGTAAATTTTAAGCGTCTGTCTACAACTTTTTAAAAGTATGGCCATATACATCAAATTAAATGAACTATGAATTGATTTCTTACAGTAACAGGAGTCTTCTATTCTTGGACAAGACTTGTAGCAAAATTGAATGTGATTTATATCTGATTTTATTTTAATTTACTTTGTGTTATTTATAGGAAGTGGAATAATGTGGAATAGTTTATTATTTTCTTTTAATATGTTGGGTATTTGTATATCAAATATAATATTTGAATTATTGTAGTATGCTTGTAGTCCAAGTAATTCATATATTTGCTCTTTAGAGCTAGTCTCTATTGACTGATTTTCCATATAAAACGATTACGAAAATAATTTTTGCAATATAAATGATTTTAATTCCATATTTCTTAATAGAGAAGGCAGAGGTGAAGGAATTGCACTTTAACCACGAATCAAACAACACAAACTCCTTTGAAATGATTCAAATAAATGTCAATGTAGAAAACAATAGAGCTCCTTCTCTGCTCTCAATTTACCGTCCTCTACATCAAAATGTTTAAATGTTTGTCAGCGAACTTGACACAATTATAAATAATATCAGTAATAGAGATGAAATATTACTAGTGGGAGATGTAAATATTGATATTTTAAAAAATAATACAACAACCACCACCACATATTTAAACATAATAACTAGTAATGGTATGCAATGTTTGGTTACTGAGAGTACTCGCGAACACGAAAGAAATACTGCATTATGCATAGATCATCTCTTATTTAAAACAGATACAACAGCAATAGCAACAAATGCATGCACTGCAATAATAAAGAGTAGCATATCAGATCATTACTCAGTTTTTTGTTCGATATATGAAAAAATAAATAATCAGGGTAAGGAAAAAGCAAATAAAAATCGCAGGAACAGTAATTATGCAATCACAAAAATAATAAACAAATTCGAGAAACAAACTGGAATAACATAATTAGCCAAACAACATGTAAATAAACTTTGTAATAAAATCAAAGACAAATTTAACGAAATATATAGAAAATAAAAAAATAAAAAAATAAAAAAATTAAGCAAATAAAGATCGAAAAATCAATGGATTAGTGAAGAGATAGTTAAGTATTGTGACACTAGGGATAAACTTTTCAAGAAGTGGCGAGATAATCGCAATAATATAACATATGACAAAGAATTTAAAAACTTTTAGAAATTTGGTAATTAAAAAGTTTTTTTTCGAAAAAATAAGTATTTTAAAAAAAGTTAATAGAAAACCGACATAAAATACGTGCTACGTGGCAAATAATTAACGAAGTAATTGGCAAAAAAAATAAATAGTATTGACACCTTTATTATGAGAAGTTTTAATAATGAAAATCTAAATATAATATTAGTTAAGTTTGCATTGAACTTTTGTAATAAGATTAAAAAGCTTTTACACACCTGGAACATAAAATAACCGAAACCTTTGGAAGTATCCTTCAAAACACGATATACGTTAAACATACAAATGTGCACGAAATGTACGGTATCTTAAAACCCCTAAATGAAAAAAAGGCGTAGGCGTAAATGAAATCCGCCCAAAAGATCTTTAATTAAATGCTAGTTACTTAAGACTAGACTCGTGAACTTAAGCATTGAACAAGCCACAGTTCCAAATATATATCAATAGTTAGGCCAATTTATAAGAGCGGAACACAATCAGATAAGAAGAGTTATAGACCAATTGTCATTCTCTTTGTAATATATAAGGTTCTTGAAGAAATTATTGTTAGAAGGCTAACAAACTTTCTCCAAAAAAACATGCATGTACGGGTTTCAGAAAGAAAAAACATAAATTAGCTTTATGGAAATCTTTGCAAACTATGTAAACAGATGTTTGAGTAATAATATGCAGGTAATAGCACTGTTTATAGACTTCAGTAAAGCCTTCGACACACTCTCCCCTGACAATGTTCTTCTAGTTTTAGAAAGAAATTGCATAAGAGGGACAAAATTCTCCCTGGTTCAACTGGTTCAAAAGTTATCTGGAATACAGATCATATCACGTAATATACGCAATAATATCAGCAGAGTCCAGTATGATTGTGGAGTTCCACAAGTATTCAAACTGGAACCAATTCTTTTTATAATATATGCGAATGATATACTGAAACACTTAACGGAATGTGATCCTTTTGCATATGCAGATGACACTGTTATTATTTTCGCAGATAAAAATATTTCGATTGCAACAGAAAAAAATGCAAAAAAAAACAGAAAAAATGCAAAGAAAAAAACGCTAAAAAAAAAAATGGATATTAAGCCTCATCATCTTCAAACCTCACACATAAGCTTAGTATTTCATAGTATAAATTGTTTACATCCAAAAGTACTCAATTATACAAACTGTATTGAAACATTCTCAACAATTATTGAAAAAGCTGAAACATACAAGTACCTTAGAGTGTATATTGATAACAGTTTTAAATAGAAAACGCACATAGAAAATCTGCAAAAAAAACTTAGGGAAACATCCTACATTCTCTACCATTTGAGCAACTATGCAACATATACCGTACTACGACACGCATATTTCTCTCTGACGGAGTCATATTTTCGTCATGGTATTACAACGTGGGGAAACGTAAAATATACCACAACACTACAAAAAACACAAACCCATAATAAAAATTTTATGGAACAAATACTAAACAACATGTCAAACATACGACAGGAGTCTTAATACAAGAGCACAACAAAACAGCAACACAATGGTGCAACCTCTTAATAACACAGAAAACAACCTTATTACCAACAACATAAACAGCAGTAATAACATAAACAACATCATCAATAACAACAACAGAAATACAATTTTCAGCAATAGCAACTCTATCTATAGCAACATCAATGGTAACAACAATATTACCATAATCAACACCACCAACCTTCTTAATAATAACAACAGCAACAACAACAGTATATACAACAATAATAATACCAACAATAACATCGACAACTACGTAAACAATGACAACGTTATCACTAACAATAGCAACATCAGCAACAACACTATCAATATCAACGACAACAATATTACACACACAATAATAACATAAACAACAATATCAACCTCTATGATAACGTCAACCATAACAACATTAGTAACAACAACAATACAAACTTTAACACAAACAGTCTAGCCAAAAATCTGCATGTAAAAAATATCTATTACACAACCATTGCAAAAGAGTTCTTCAAAGACAACAGATTCTCAGAGCCAATCGATCACTCCTACAACACCAGGAGACGCGCACAGAGTAGATTTAAAGTAAGCCTTTTTGCAAATGAATATGGTAGAAATACTCTCCCTGTTATTTTGCCTACAACTCTTAATCAGCTGCCAGTCAGCATAATTAATATAACTGATGGAAACAAAAGAAACCAGTTAATCAAAAAACACTTTATAAGTCTGCAATAATTAATCAAAAATTTTCCATTTATTTATGATTTTTTATTCTTTTCTTTATTTTTTAATTTTTACTTTTTATTTAAATTGCACATTATATTTTAAAACAATATTTTATGTTTATTTTATGTTAAATTTACGTTTGCAAGACAATATATACTAGCGATTAGTACTCTCTGCAAACAAGCTATACAGCTTTGCGGATCTTATTGTTATATAAATTGTTAAAATAATAAATATAATAAAAAAATAAAATAAAAGTGGAATCTAAAGAAAAAAAAAAACAAAAAAATATATTTATGGATTTCCTCTAGTTCTGCGGTGCTTAGTATGAACTTAAATATCACATTTAATTTTGCTAGAATAACTGCTTCAGCAATGTTAGCTAAAAAGATCTATGTTATAATTGATTTGACTGATGTATTGAAGTTCAAATAATTTGTCATCTTCTTTAAATATGTATGTTATTTGCTAGTTTATTAATGTAGTTCTCTATTCTCTCTTGTTCTTTGTTAACGTACTCATTGACGCTTTGTAGCCTCTTTTGAAAACTGAGTTGAATTGGTGCTGATTTGTCAGTACTGTCTCAATATGTGTTGTATTCGTTCTAATGTTTGTATTTATTTGTTAATAAAAATTTCGTGGTTGCTGTCCATGTTGCCTGTTATAAACTTGATGGCGGTGCCAAGTCCATTTAATAATCCGCGCTTATGCCGTTTAGATGGCATGAGTGTTTGTATTTTACTTTCTAGTTCCTGAAGTTTTAACCGAGTTACTTTTGTAAAGCTTGTTAATTTGTGGGTTTCCATTAACGTCGAGATAGTATTTTTTATATTGTTAACGTTGTATGCGTATTATTCGAGGTTAATAATGTGTATAAGATTGTTGTAACTTTTAATTATCCTTGTAGGGCCTAGTAGGAATCTAACTACTTTCTGTTGTTTATTTTTTGTATGTCTACCGTTTGAGAAAATGTTATTGGTATCCTGCGGATAGAAAGGTAATATTAGTTAGATATTTTTGGTACTTTGTGTATTTTTTTTTAATTTTGATTTGTGGATTTTTTTGTTTTATCTGTTATTATCGTTACTTTGTCATTAATTTTGACTTTGTGTTTTGTGAATCTAGGTGTAACTTTATTACGTTTCGCTTCTTTTTTAAATATTGTTTGATTATCCAGGTTTTCGTGTTCTGTGCGGTTTTTGTTCAGTTTATCTATTCTAAAACTTGCTTCGTTTTGCATTTTTTCTTTAATGAGTGAGTACTAGGTGTTTTGAAATTATTAAAAATTAAATTTGAATGTTCTACCGAAAAATAGTTCGAAAGGGGTTAATTTAGTAGCAGAATGTATTGAATTGTTGTATGTTATTAGTGTTACTGTCAGTATGTCGTCATGGTCCTGACTAAGGCGCTTTTCTTTCCTAATAGTTGTTACGAGGGTTTGGCATCTGTCGCAGTTGTTTATTGCTCGTGCAATTTTATCTTTCATGTACGGAAAATAGAATTCTCTTTTGAGGTGAAGAAGTATTTCGTTACTACCGCGGTGATTGTTATTTTGATGGTACGTTTTAATTAGTTCTTCCTGTTTATCTGTAATATCTTCTAAAATTTCTGTACATAGTACTAAACGGAACATTTTGCTATTTGAAAAGAAATTTGAATACACAGATTGGATTATGCGAAAGGTATCTTCGTCAGCAAATATAGCGGACAATTTATTTGGATTAAGAAAGTTTTTGAAAATATTTGTTATTATTGCTTCTGCATATAAAGGTTTCCGAAATGTACGACGTTGTTTATTCTTAAATGGCATTATTACCAACATTTTTAAGGTGTTTGATGATTTTTCAAAAGCAAGTCGCTAATTAAATTTGTATACCGTCATTCATGTTTTCTTCTGCTGAATGTAGGGTGCTACCAGAATACCTTGGATTGATGCTGTATTATTCAAGTTTACGTCTATTAACTTGAGTGTATCTATCCTTATTCTACTCAAAGCGTCAGCGTTTGTACTCAACTTCACTTTCTTATTAATTATCTCATAAATAAATTTTCGAGCTTAAGACGCCATCTGATTAATTTTGAATTTTCGAGGTTTGGTTAGTTTGTCTTTAATAAATTTCAGATAATACCTCACTAGGACACTAAAGCTTTTTATATCTTTTCGGGTTTTGGGTATTTGAAAATTTCGTATTACCTTGATCTTTGCAGGATTAGGCTTTATGCAATCTGTAGAAATAATATAACCAAGAAAATCTGTCTCTTTGTGGAGGAATTCCGACTTTGGGTTGAATTTTAAAGTTGGTCATTCGAAGTTTGTCGAAGACCAGTTGAAGGCTTTGTATATGCTCTTGCAAGGATGTGGAAAAGATAATTTATAGGTAAAGTAGGCATATTTTACCTGTAAGTTCACCTAAAACATTGTCCATGATCCTTTCAAAGGTCGATGATGAATTTTTAAGGCTGAAGGGCATTCTTACGTATTCGTACTGTCTACCTTCTACCGTAAATGCTGGTTTTTGAAGATCTTTGTCATGCATTTCGATTTGGTGAAAACCGCTTGTCAAATCGACTGTAGTGAAATACATGCATTTCCCTAATTTGTCCAGGATTTCACATATATTAGGCAGGGGATACCTGTCAAATATTGTTTTTTCATTTAATTTTCTATAGTCTATTACTAGACGCAATTTTTGTTCTAGTTCTTTTTTTTTGGTACAATCCAAACCAGGGCACTCTGCAGAGAGTAGCTTTAACGAATTATTCCCTGATCTAATATATCTCTTATTTAGCGTTGGACTTCAGCTTTGTATATTTGTGGGTTTCTATATGATTAAGTATGTATAGGAATGTTGTTTGTTGTTGTTATTTTGTGCTTTATTTGGTTAGTGAATGTTTTTTTTTTTTGTTATTTGTTTTATTTAAATTTAATTACAAAATGCAATTATTGCAACTAAAGTAGAAAAAAAGGAGTAATAGCAACTTAGGTTTTCAACTCCGATTTATAGATTAAATTATAATTTTATATTATTTTCTGATATAAATTTACATAGCAGACTAATATTCCTACTACATGTATTTATTAATAATTCAGATGGAGGTTTCGATCCAAAGATATTTTTTCTAGAGTCCTTGTAAATTGAACATTCATCTAAAATATGTGAAATGTTCAGCTGTGTATTGCAATTTGTACAATGTGGGGCAGATCTTTTTTCTAATAGGTAAGCGAGGGAAAGTTTACTGTGTCCAATTCTAAGCCTTGTTATTGTTTTGGTTTTGTAACGTGAACAGGAGACAGGGATAATATCCCTGTGTTCCCAGGTAGAGAAGTTTAGTAGAGGTCTTCTACTGGCATCATTAGCGCTTTGGTCAGCATATTCGTTTCGAGAGATTCCTTGGTGCAATGGGACCCACATCAATTTTATCTTATTTTTGTTAGTAATAAGGGTATTTCGATGTTGTTGATTATAATGGAGTCATGCTTGGTGTTTTGTATTGCAAGGATTAACGAAAAACTATTTATTTATTTATTCAATTAATTATATTTCCTGCAAAACAAGACCAGGTCTTATATTTATAGTACAGGTAAAAATAATACATTTCGAGTAATTTTTTGCGGCATATTGGGCTGCAATTGATATATCTAAGGCTTCAGTTGTAAAAACAGAGCAATCGTTATCGATATGTCCACATTTGATAATTGCGCCATCTTCTTGAAACACTGCAAAGGTTGTGTAATTAGTTGATTTGGAACCATCTGAGTATAAAAATTTCCAGTTTTGTTTTACGAAGTTTTCGCATGTTGTTTTAAAAATTTGATTATACACGTCTGCTGATGTTGTTGTCTTAGCAAAATTAGTCATGGATAAAATAAATGAAGTATCGTACATTAACCATGGTGGCTCTGATGCTTGTTTAAAGAGTGGTGGTCTGTTTGAAATACCGATTATGCGAGAAAAATTTATACATCTTAAAATAGTAGTAGACTCTATTCTAGGTGTTTTTTTTTATAATTTATTGCTATTGATGTTTTCTGAAATATTATTTTATTGTGGCAAACGAAAAATTTTGGGATTAGCTTATAAGTAAACTTTGTGGTTCGATCTTCGATAGAAGGTAGACCAGCTTCGACAAGTAAGTTTGTAATGGGGATAGTGCGGAAAGCACCAACACTGTACCGAATTGCGGCGTAATAGGGTGATTTGATAAGCTTTATGTACGATGAGGCACACCATCCATAGATTGGTAGAGCATAATCAATTTAGGACAACACAATTGAACGTGTAATATTTATCATGGTTGATATATGTATATTAAAATTTTTTGATGAAAGATACTTAATAATATTCAATCTGGTGTTAAGACTTTTTCGACGTTGTACACAATGTTCCTTGAAGGTGAAGCTCTTGTCAAATACTACTTCTAGAATACGTAAATGGTCAACTCGTTTTATACGAACGTTGTTGTAATTAAGATCGAACCTGTTGCAGTTATGTTTGTTGCAAATGTGTAACAGAGAACGCTTTTCTAAAGAAAGCTTTGCGCCAGATATTAAGCACCAATTATCAATATCTCGTAAAATGTTTAGGAAGACTTCCTTAGCTTTGTTGTTGTCTTTGGTTTTTGTAAATATAACAACGTCGTCAGCATAAATGGCGTGTTCGATTATT
The DNA here is from genome assembly GCA_916610165.2 of Gymnosoma rotundatum. Lineage (NCBI taxonomy): Eukaryota > Metazoa > Arthropoda > Insecta > Diptera > Tachinidae > Gymnosoma > Gymnosoma rotundatum. The sequence continues at coordinate 14,641,864 of OU744341.1, read as the reverse complement.
TTGTAAGTGGAAATGATTTTACTAAATTGGTTGAAAGCGATAATGAAAATTATGACCGAGAGGGGAGAGCCCTGTGGTATCCCATTGTGCAGAGAAAAAAGCTTTGAGTGGTGGCCGTTTACTTTCACGTAGAATTTACGGTTGCTTAAGAAACTTTTTATAATACCAAACATGTTTTCTCCGATTTACCAATCTGCGAGTTTTGAAGTATTATATGGACTCCAATGCGGTCAAATGCTCTTTCAAAATCAGTAGATGGTACTTTTATATGATTTTTAGTTGATAAAGCGTTAGAAATAAAGTGTTGTAGATACAGCAGGACATCCTCAGTACCCTGTTTTTTCATAAAAGCTACTTGATTAGGAGTTATAAATTAAACTTTAGAAACCACATCAATCTGCTGGCTATTATTCTCTCAAGGATTTTACTTATGCATGGTAAGAGGGATATTGGTCGGTATCCAGATATGGTGTATTTGCCTGTGTTGGATTTTGGAATAGGAACAACGGCTGCCATTTTCCAAGCTTGTGGGTAAACTTTAGAGAAGAAGATGTTATTATAAATAGTAAGTAGGTGTATTTTTGAAGACATAGGTGTATTTTTGAAGACATTGGATTTTAGCATGGGGTACGATATAAGGTCTGCTCCAGGTGTTTTGCCTCTGGAGTAGTATTAAGAGTCTTCAAGTTCTACTAAATTTATGGGGTTTTCTATTTTATTTGCATGGACATTAAAAATTTTAGGATTATAGTTCCGGCTGATAATATTAAGTTTATTTGAACGTAAGATACTTGAGAAATTGCTGTCTTCTGATAAAGTCGCCCAGTGTTCACCAAAGCAGTTTGCTTTAACAATAGGAGATGATAGCATTGCTGAGTCCGTTTTTATATATTTTATTGCATTATAGCTCTTAGCACCAGATAGGAGTTTTACATCATTCCAAATACGCTGGGTTGTAGAATTAGGGTTAATATTACATGTGAATTTGTAAATGCACTCAGCTTTACTTTTTTTAATGGCTCTTCGGAATATTGCGTTGCGTTTTTTGTAGGAGATTAAGTTTGTTTCATTTCTATTTCTTTTGAAGTTGTGCCAGTGTTTTTGTTTTTTGGTTCTCAGTTCTTGTAATTTTTGGTTCCAATATACTATTCGAGGCTTATACACCCTACGTTTACTTTGTGGTATGCTTTGGTTTGTAGCCGATCTAATGCATTTTTCAATTTGTATAAGAATCGGGTAGTGATCGCTTCCATGTAGGTGATCAAAAGTATTCCAAGAGCAAAAAGGAGCAAGTTGTGAAGAGCATAAGGTAATATCAACGTGAGTAAAGGTGTTGTAAGTAGAAAAATGGGTTGGATTTCCATTATTTAGAGTTATTAAATTTTCATAAAGAATAAAATTCTCCATGATTTTACCTCGGGTGTTAGATGCAGTCGAACCCCAGGAATTGCTCCATGCATTGAAATCTCCAGAAAGAATGAGTGGTAATGTTACTTTACTCAAAATCCGTTTCAGGTTATTTACTAAGATTGGTTGATTGGGTGGAATGTATGTATTAACAAATGAAAACTTTATGCCAATATTAACTTCAATTGCGAAAGAAGCAGTGTCGGGATCTAAGTGTATTAAATTATGTGGAATGGTTTTTTTAATTAGAATAGCTGTACCTTGCTTAGCATTGTTATTGCACTACAGATTGTGAAAAAATCCATTGTATTGCTTAGGGAAAATAATATTTTTTGTGTTGTTAGGAATGTGTGTTATCGTTAAACAAGAGTTTGAACAGTTGAAAGAGACGGTCGCAAAAATTTAACGCTCCGCCAAACAAATAATTTTTAATCTACCAAGAAAATTTTTTTATTAAATTTAATTTAAAAAAAATACAATACTATACGTGAAATACAGTGTATAAGAAGGAATAAGTGTCTTTTATTGTTCTTAAACTATTATTTCTTCAATAATAATCGTAAGCAGAAGAATTATAAACAAACATATTTAGCTTTTAATCTGTGAGCATATATAAAACAAAATAAACGAAATACCTATTAAAATAAACACAAATAAATCTCCAAAAACTTTTTTTAACAAGCTTTAAACGGAAAAATATAAACAAAACAAAATCACTAAATTTACGTACACTCTTAATAAAATCTTCTACATATCTCAGCTTTAATAATCATAAACAGAAAAATTATAAACAAACATTTTTCAATTTTTTAAATCTCTGAGCACATATAAAACAAAAACGAAACACCGATTAAAATAAACATAAATTAATCTCCTAAAACTTTCAATAACTCATGTATAATTTAAGAAAGAAAAATAAGGTAAATACCAAAATTTCTAAAAGAATAAAATTAAAAAAAACTCTAAAACTATAAATAATAATATGCAAACCTCAAACACTAGTGTAGAAACAAACTCACAAGAGAATCGAACCACAGCTTCAACATTTATTTGTACTCCTTCACAAAGTTTTTTAAGAGAAAGTCTACAAAACTCTCAATTTACTAACCCGCGCTCAACAAATACAGACTCACCTTTTAAGATTATCACACTCATGGATAAACGTTTCGAAAGACGTACTGAAAAAATTTAACAAGTCATGGAGAAAAAACTCATTGAGTACAGAGATGAGCTCTTAAATGATTTTGATAAGAGACTTAATATTATTAAAAATGGTTTATTTGAAGTAGCCGACAGAGTATCTGCTTTAGAAACAGTCGCGGTCAATGTTAAATGTATGCAGCAAGAAATTATATCCCTAAAATCCCAACTAAAATTGCAGGAAAATAATGCTGTTGCGTGCGAATTGCGTTTAAATGATATACCATTTCAGGAGAATGAAAACCTTACTGACATATTCTGTTTAATCTACAAAGCAATTAATATTATAGCTCCTGCCTTAAAATCTATCTATCGGTTACAAAAACACAATAATAATTATAAAACCGACTCAAGGGATGCAGTTATAATAGTTACTATGAGATCTGTTTACGACAGAAATTTTTTTTCTAAAATCATTAGCTTCATTCAAGAAATCCAATAAGCAATTCTTCTTTCGATTGAGGCACATTGGTTTTAGTTCGGACAACAAATTCTATATAAATGAAAATTTAACTAAAAACAATTTTCAAATACTTCGTGCTGCTATTCGTCTTAGGAAGAAAAATCTCTTGCAGTGCTTTTACAATGCGTGGCTTTGTATACCTTAAAAAGGCGGTCAATGATAATATTATCCGTATTGAGGACATCAGTAAGTTGTATGAGTTTTTTCCTGAAACCGAAAAGATTGATGCCACAGACATGCGCAATGATGTTAGTACTCCATCTTCCTAAATTAAATTTTTTTATAGTTTTAATTTTAAGCATATTTAAATTGGTCTATTTACTTATATACTATACTTTTATTACCTTAACCACAAATAATAATTTTTTAAATAAGTTTTTAATATGTAACTTCTATTTAAGTTTTATCGTAAGTTATCATCCTGAGTTTAATTTTCTTTCTTCTGCAAGCGTTGTCGTATCCTTACTTAAACATGTTCGACCCTAACACTCATTGCTCCAAAGACTGTGTGTATAACATGATTAGGATTCTTTGCAAACAAAAGTCTGGCCTTAAAATCGTACATTTAAACGCATAAAGTCTGAAAAATAAAATGGATGAATTCAGGTATTTATTTGTATCATCTGGCATTGACATTATATGCGTTTCTGAAAGTTGGTTTCCATCGGATATTCTAGACTCACTATTTAATATACCCGGTTTTCGTATTTTTCGTTCAGACAGAAAAAATTTAGTTAACAACGTAGAATGTAGGGCCAAAGGGGGTGGGGTAGCTGTGTACGTTCGCAACGGTATATCTTGCAGAGAGAAATTAAAAATGAAGATTGGTTCTGAAATAGAGTATTTATTTCTTGAGATCTCTACATCGAGCAAAAGAAAGATGTTACTAGGTAGTGTGTATAGACCGAATAGTAGCATGAATGTGAACCCTTTCGTTAATATTCTAGAAGACATCACTGTTCAATACGATGATATAATTATACTCGGTGATTTTAACAATAATTTATTTGTCAATAATCCTTTAATTGAACTAATGCAAACTCTTGACCTCCATCCCATAAACATAAGTACTCCTACCCATTTCTGCGCAACATCTAATAGTTTGATTGATCTAATATTTGTAAACCGCAAATCAAAGGTTATTCTTTATGACCAACTTTCAGCGTCAGTCTTTTTGAATCACGATATGCTTTTTTTAACTTATGATATCTCTTTACGCAGCGAGGACACTTTTATTTCGTATCGTGATTTGCATAATATTGACTTTACAACGCTCCACTGTTTAATCAATAGTATCCACTGGGATCGAATTTATTCTTTTGGGAGTGTTGATGATCAACTTTCATTTATCCAAGGTAATATTAAAACTCTATTTGACATGTGTGTGCCAATAAAAACCAGACATGTTAAACACAATCAACCGCCTTGGTTTAATGCTACAATTAAATCCCTAACAAAACAACGAGATGTGGCTTACTCTCGTTGGAAAAGGTTTAAAACGAATGATCTCAAGGAATTACATGTAGCTGCCCGTAAAAAAGTAACCAAGTGTATTCAATCAGCGAAATACTTATTTTACCAAAGAAAATTTTCTTCCGCCATTGACAGTAAATCCAAATGGAAAGAAATCCGAAAAATTGGCATTGGTCAGTATAGACTTTTGAAATGTAACAAGTTTTTAAATATTAATGTTTTATCTCCGTTAAAAAATATATATGAAGACATTCCCTTTGTCTCAGTTAAAAATCCATTTAGTTATCGTTGTGGTAATCAGCTTGAAGTACTAGAAGGTTTCGCTGCAGTCAAATCTAATGCAACTGGTATGGATAAGATAAATCCCACTTTTTTAAAAGTCTTAATTCCTAAGCTCTTGCCGTTCCTAACACACTTATACAATTCTCTTGTTATGAAATCTGTTTTCCCAGTAGAATGGAAGTTATCAAAAATCATACCCATTCCCAAAAGCAAGAATGAGTTTCGACCATCCTTCCTTTTTTGTCCAAGGTGTTAGAAAAAATTTTTATGTAAACAAATGAACGGGTATCTTATGCGTAATAATTTTTTTTTAGCGAATTTCACTCCGGTTTTATGAAGGGCAGAAGTTGCGTAACAGCTTTAGTAGATGTAGTAGAGGATCTTAGATCAAAACTTGATGATAGTATGGTTGCATTTTTGATTCTCCTGGACCACAGTAAAGCATTCGACACAGTGGATCATAAAATTTTGCTTAATAAACTCGAAAAATTGTTTTACTTTTCCAAGACGGCTTGTAAGCTTATATCATCGTATCTTACCAACCGCTCTCAAAGAGTTCAGCTTGAAGGTAATATTTCTAATTCTCTTTATGTCAACAGGGGTGTTCCGCAGGGTTCAACACTTGGTCCTCTCCTTTTTTGTCTTTACGTAAATGACTTACCTGATATATCAATTAGTAGTGGAATTCATGTGTACGCTGATGATGTGCAGCTCTATAACAGTTGCAATATTTCAGATATTTCTTCATGTGTAAATGCAATCAAGGAAGATTTAACCAAACTTAGCACTTGGGCTAGTGACAATGGATTATGTATCAACCCTTCTAAATCTAAATGTATTTGTCTATCTAAATTAAGAAAATATATTGCCAGTCCTCAAATAAAAATTTATAATAATCCTATGGATTATGCAACCTCTGCAACTAATTTAAGAATAATTTTTAATAATAAACTTACTTGGTCCGACCATATAAATGCTGTTGCAGGAAGAGTTTATAGTATGCTACGAAATCTTTGAATACTTAAGGCTTGCACACCATTTGCTATACGTATGCTTTTAGCAAAAACTTTTCTCATCCCATCTATATGGTTGCGAAATCTTTGCGAACTGTAATAGTGAAGACCAACGCAAACTAAATGTATTATATAACAACATAGCGCGATATATTTTCCAAAAGGGCCGTCGGGATCGTATCTCACTATATTCATACAGGATTTATTAAATAAATTTTAGCGATCTTTTAAAATGCAGATGTCTTATTTTTTTTCACAAAATTATAACATCAAAAGAACCAACTTATTTATACAAAAAATTTTTTTTTGCTAGATCTAATCGTAGTAGAAAAATAATTCAAATAAAATACAAAAGCCTTTTATCTCAACGTCAGTTTTTTGTTTATACAACAGGACTTTGGAATACCTTGCCGAACAATATCCGAAAGATTGACAACGCTGCTAAGTTTAAAAAGGAGTTATTTCAACTATTTAAATTATAATTTCGTTCTTGCATTGTTCATCATTATTACTTTTTTTATTTTTTTTTTAACCATTTGTCTTATTATTATAATTGTAATTATTACTGTAACCGCTATTGTCATTGTTGTTTTTTATTATCTAAACATACGTATTTAATCTTTTTTTTTTTTAATGTTTATATGAAATATGTATTTTATAACTAGTACTGTCATTTATAAGATTTTAAATCTTGTTGTGCTAGATAAATAAATAAATAAATAATATCTGGATTATGATCTTTAATTATTAGTTGGAGTTCATGAAAGTTATTAATGTGGGATGCTAATAAACACACTACATTAGCATCACCCATAAACTCGCAGACAGAGAATACCAATAAATAACAGACGATAACTACAGCTTGACAAACAGACATACACGCTATTGAATAGCAAGAAAACATATAAGAACAGAGTGAGTTGAGAGTTCAAGTAAAACGGTCAAGGTCTGACGAAGTGTGCTAAAGCCATTAAGCTTAATAGAAGTGTTTAATATTGAAATAGAAGTGCTCTAATTAAATATTAGAACTGTGTTATAAAAAGTGTATAAATAAGATATTATATACATAACTAGTGATTTAATAAAACGTTAAAACTATCTTACAACTAGTGACTTAATAAGAAACCTTAATTAAACTAAACCTTTCTTATCTTAAACTTAAAGCTAAAATTATCATTAAATTATAATTATATAATTAAAACATGCAAATAAATGAATTTAAAACAAACCATACGTTTGCTAAGTGTTTTAATATAAAACAATAAGGTCACCAAACCACATTAATGAGTCCATTTATATTCCACTGAATTATTTTAAAATCCATTGTGAAAAAGTAGGAAAGTAATTATTCCTTATCATGGAACAAAATTTCATCTTGATCATCATACGTCTATCGATTTGTTGCTTGCTTTGGTAGAGTAGTATTGTTATTTTGGTAGAGCCTAGAGGTTCTCTTAAACCAATTAGGAAACTGTTCAGACACATTTCAGAGTAAAGTTACTTTTTTATTTAACTACCTTTTCGTCGCGTTCGTGTGTTTTAATATTATTGAAAAAAATTGAATCGCTGTAAAATTTTTCTACATTATTAAATTTCCTGCGTATACTATGAAGATCCCTAATTAAAGACGTTTCTGTACTTTTTCTGAGTAGTGTAAAATGAGGTTTTGTTTAATTAAGTGGAGTCTCATACATATTAAGAAGTACTTTGGCTTGTCAAATAATTTTGTTGCGGATAGCATGCAACAGAATCTGACCTTGTGGTGTCGCCTCGTAAGCTTTAATGTGAAGTAAAATTTCTTCAACATTATAAAAAAATTCGTTTAGTTGTACAATATATATATTGCATATTTAAATACACTATAGATTGGAACGTAGCATACACATTACATATTTAAATATACTACAAATTTAGAATGTAGCAATAATATAGTAATAATACACACATTATACTTTATAATGTTCTTTTTAATTTAATTTATACATGCATTGCAAGAATTTAATTTTTAGAAAACCTTGCTCGCAACACTGCGTTTATTTTCTAAAAACTCAAACACAATTAGCAGACCTTGGCCATATAAACAAAAAGTAAATAAGCGCTAGCCGCTGACCAATTGGCGTATCTCCGCCGGATAAATATAGAGATATTAGGCGCTCGCCGCCAAACAGATTTGCGTGTCTTAGTCGCTCAGTAATAACAAGTGTCATTCTCAAACTCTAGAACAACACGAAATAATTTTGTGCCTTATTTTGGCAGTAACAGTTACCAGTTTAGCACTGAACAGTCTAGCACTATACAGGATAAATAAGAAAAATAAACGTCAAGAAGCACTAAAAGCAGCTAAATCAATCGCTTGTCTTACTGACGTTTTAACAACATTAATTACATGGAAGTCTTAGTAGAAGATATAATTAAGCGTTTGAAGCATAATCTAACTAACCTTAAAAAGACTCTTAACAGACGCTACACAAGAGCGACATTATTAAAGAGATCAGACAGCACAGCACTATACATCAACGTGTTAGATAACATTAAAGATGCAGATGATGCACTACAATTTGATCATTATACGCTGAAATCATAACAATCCTCAATGAAAAAGCATTGCTTTATAAAAAACTTGTATCATTAAAAACAGTATCCAAATGTCTTTCTTCATTCCCGCATCTATATAATAAAATCAAAATAAAGAAGATGGCAAATCAAGACTTTAGTGTCCTTTCTTTTACGAAAGCCATAGGGGAATTTTTCCGGGAAGAAAGAAGACTCTCAAAAATTTATAAACTTAGTAGAACTTTTTAAATATGAAGTTCCTGTAGACAGAAAATCAACTTTCTTTGCACTAGTATACAACACTAAAATTCCGGATATGATAAAGACAAAACTATATCTATTATGAACTACTGATGTCAATGGTTAAATATCCAACTTAAAAGAGATATTTATGCCTCGAAAAACAGCAAATGCAATATTAGATGAACTTTCAATATTAGATGAAACTTCAAATACTACTGAAGGAAATAACTCTGAAAACAACAGCAGAAAAACCTGCATCATAAGTCAAATGATGACATATCGCTTAACGTTTTAAAGCGAGGTATAACAAAAGCTAACGTAACTCAAACTATAACAGCAAGCAGCGCAAACACATTCAAAGAAGCACTTCAAATAGCAGAAGAATCCGATTACACAGAAGAAGGTCCTGTCATTCTATACAAAAGGAACAGAATTAATCAACATAGAATCAATACGAATCAAGCCGCTACAACAATAACAGCATGCAGCAAAAAAATCGTTACAATAATGAACAACAACAAACAAAATTACTACAACAATAACAACTGTAACCAACAAAGAAGAAATACTCATGGAGCCAACAGCTAAAACAGATATCAGCATCAAAATTCGCGAAACTATTACAATGGCCAGCGCTTTACTAGCAAAAACTCTTGCAATCAAAACAATGATAGGCATAATGCATTTATCATGAATGGCACAGAACAACAGGGAAACTTGATAGCCCCCGGTGCCGAAAATTAGGCTATTCGGGGAATATAAATAAAAAAATTCTTAAATTTAACGTTAATTTAGATTATAGTAAATACACATATATAAAATGTAAGAATTGATACAGGAGCTGACATTTCTATCATAAAAAAGGTAAATTTAAAAAATATTAATATTAACAGTCGCTACTCATGTGCGATAACGGGTATATCAAAAAATAAAATAGTTTAACGTTAGGAACATGTATTTTAGGATTAGAAATACAACACGATGTTCTAAAACATAAGTTCAATGTCGTATAAAGTTCCTTTCCTATCACATCCAGTGGTATTTTAGGAAGAGATTTTTGCGCAAAATATAGAGCACGAATAGACTATACAAATTTCACATTCGCATTTACACATAAATATATTGATCACACATTTTACTTAGTATCAAAAGAAGTTTTAGTTGCCAATTTAATACCTAAGGGAACAATTAGAAATGCGACACAACGATGGTCAAAAGTAAAAGAAACAATTAAACTGAAATAACTTAAAGTATTTAGCAAAAGAATCAATCAGTGATATTTGCAAACAATTTCAAGAAATATTTTATTTGAAAAATGAAAAATTATCCGTAAATAACTTCTATGAGCACAGAGTCTAGCCCTATATACATAAAAAATTATCGTCTTTGCCATAGCCAAATATAAAAAAATTAATAAACAAGTTCAGAAACTATTAGACAAAAACATAATAGAGCACTCCACAAGCCCTTTATCGATTGTACCAAAGAAAGGTACAGATGAACAAACGAATTGGCGATTAGTTGTCGACTTTTGTCAGCTAAACAAAAAACTTGTCGATGACAAATTTCCTATTTCAATATTAGAAGATGTACTTGACAAGCTATTAGGTGCTAAATATTTTTCAACCCAAACATGACATATTCATTTCATCAAATCCCACTACAAAGAAAATCAAAACCTTTAACTGCTTTTTCTACTATCAATGGACACTACAAACAGTACCATTTGTCTTCAAAATAGCTCCGAACAGCTTTCAAAGAATGTTAACAATCGCCCTTTCTGGTTTGGATAATATCTGTTTCATATATATAAAAATGATATTATTATTTTCGGTAAAACCATTGCAGATCACAATGCAATTCTTCGACGTGTTTCTACCAAATTTACACAGTATAATTTGAAACTTACTCCATCAAAATGTAAATTTTTAGAAACTGAAGTCATTTACCCAGGCCATAAAATCGCACACCACGGAGTTAGTACCAGACAAGTGTAAATCAGTAGAAAACTTTCCAACGTCCCAAAAGGCAGACGAAGGTAGACGATTCGTTGCATTTTGCAATTACTATAGGAAGTTTTTACAAAACTTTGCTCAAATAGCAAAACCTTTAAATAATCTTTTAAAAAAGAATGTAGAATTCAAGTGGACCAATGAATGCGATGTTCATTTAAACACTTAAAACAATCTTTAACAAATACTGCAATACCCAAATATCCAAAAAGAATTCATTTAAAAAACAGACGCTTCAAATCGTGCTATTGGCTCAGCACTTTTTCAAGGGAAGAAAGGTTTCGATCTTCCAATTGCATACCCAAGTAGATATTTTTCTAAACATGAATTAAATAAGCCAATAATCGAGAAAGAACTCTTAGCAATTCACTGGGCAATACAACATTTCAGACCCTATCTTTACGTAAAAAACTTTAAAATAATTACAGACCATAGACCACTAGTTTCACTATTTAAACATATGACTTTGAGATAATACATAAACAAGGAAATTAAACAGCAATGCTGGCGCGCTATCTAGAATACCGAAAAATTCTGATGAATTGAAAAGCGTTATACCAAATATTGCAGTGATAAACAGAAGCACAAGTAAAAATGTGACCCGTCCAAATAGACCACCTACCCCTTGCAAACCGGCTAACCATTCATACATGTGGGAATGCATATCTATATCGGACGTCAGAAATTTGCCAGTACTTCAATTTGTACAAAGGCAAAATGCATAACCATAAGCAAATTTTGCCATAGTTAAAAACAATGTTCTAGTGTAATCAAGCAATAAACCATACTGTACAGGCCAAGTTTGGGAAAAACTGATATCACTACTACGAAGTAATGGCATAAATAATATATGTCTTTCAAAGAAAGACTAATTATTTAAAAATATGAAACTACTTGACGTATAAAGGTTATATGATAAAATAATGCGAGACCAAGTAAATAAAGGAATGAGTACTCCTATTCAAATTATATTATTTGATACCCTTGAATCAATAACAGGCGAACCTGATCAGTTACGTCTTTTCAAGGAAAATCATCTGTCTTTACTCGGAAGTCACACTGGAGTAAATAGAACGATAGACAAATTAAAACAACGTTATGTCAATAAAGGTATGAACAAAATGGTTAAAAAGTTTATAAAAAATGCGAAATATGCAAAAAAATAAAATGGTTATGCATAATAAAGAAAAAATGGTTATCAGTGATACGCCTTCTCGACCATTTCAATTTGTGTCAATAGACATAGTAGGCCCACTACGCCCTTAATAAATCGATTTACGATTTATAACTTTTATGATTTCAAAAATGAGCTCCAAATAAGATTAAAAAACGCGCATAAAAATGCCAAAAAACTTTTAGTTGAGTCAAAAATAAGAAATAATGAATATTACGAAAAATTATCTAAGATATCAGATTTTAACGCAGGAGACTTAGTTTATTTAAAAAACCATACAGGAACTAAACTAAATAGCCCGTGCAAAGGTCCGTATAAAATACTAGAACGCCAAGATGTTAATTCAATAATAGAATATAAAAACGGAAGAAAAGATGTACATAATAACAACCTAAAATTAATATGATAGCCATAAATAAAATAGTAGTAGTTAATTAAAAAAAAAAATTTATTAAATTATTATTTGAACTGTGAATATTATAAATGAATTTTGGGATTTATTTTAATTTCTAAACATCTTTTTTTTTTTTTTTTTTTTTATTTTTCGAAAGAAAATTTATTTTACAATTGTATGCGGACGTTTTTCAAAGAAAACAAGAAAAATTAGACGCTAGCAGAATGAAATGTTGCACTTTCTGGACCGCTACGACCTTCATCAGCATTCTTCGCATCTATCTACCTTAGTTGTGTATTTTATAAACATCGTCTATTTAACCAACTAACTTTGTAAATAAGGATACGAGAATATTCATATCATATATAATGTCGTGAATAAACAAGTAAAAAAGACTAATTCGTGTTCAATCGATGATTGGAACAAAAGCAAAGACAAATTTACAAGACGAAATACAGAGAGAACAGTAAAGAAATACGTTGATTTGTGTGTAAATTTCGGATAAAACACGAATAACAAAACAATTTTTGGTTAATGACTTCGAAGGACGTGGTAAAGAGCTTACGTGAAATAGGTGTCGTTATAGGCAGCTTCTTTAATTTACGAATAAACACTAAAATTATGGACGCCAACGCTGTGCAGACATTACTTACAACAGCAATAGCTTAGGCGACGGAACAGACCAGAGACCCATTGCAATCAATAATAGATAATCTGACTAATAGACTAAATCTCCTAGAATTTCCAACAGAAATAAAAGAAAACAAATGAGCAGAAATATTGGAAATATGCAACGAACCCCTCGACGTCGTTAAATCGGTGCCCGAATTCAATGGGACTTCTTCGAAATACGTCTCATGGCGTCACTGCTCAATAATTTTATACAAGTGCTTATTTCGTGAATGGTAACACTTAGCTCATGTCTGATTTGACAAATAATTAGTTTTATCCTTCCGCTGAACGAATATGGTGGGAAATATTGCGACAATTCTTTGAAAATCCCAACCAAAATCATCTTTTTAAATGAAGCTTATTTTGATCTTGGCGGGAATGTAAACAAACAAAATTGTCGCATTTGGGGCACAGAAAACCCGCAAGCATACATTGAAGAGCCGGTGCACCCAAAACGAGTCACTGTTTGGTGCGGATTTTGGTCCAGAGGCATAATTAAGCCATTTTTCTTCGAAAGTACGCGTGGAGTGGTCGTTACAGTCAATGCCGATCGTTAAAGGCCATGTTGAACGAATTTTTGATTACAAAAATTGAAGAGGAAGATATTGGCAACATTTCATTTTCAGTTTCAACAGGATGGCGTTACGTGCCACATAGCCAAAGCTAAACTCGATGTCCTGCGCCCTGTTTTTTAAGATCGCATTATCAGCCGCAGAGCTGATGTCGTTTAGCCACCTCGCAGCTGCGATTTGACACCGTTGGACCATTTGAATGAAATTATTTTCCATTATTTACCGAAAGAATTATATTTTGAAATAAAAAAAGAAATTTGAGAAAATATTTAGTGGTTTTTTTATAGCATTTAAAAAAAATTTATTTGGCGGACCCTATACTCTTAAACAGGAACTTGTAACTCTTAAACAGGGACAAAAATCAATTACAGACTTCTAAGACGAGGAAATTAGCTTTAATAATTAATTAAGTTATCATGAATAACGAAGGAAATCAGCAATTAGGTAATTCTTTAAATTTAAAAGATAGGCAAGACGCCCTAAGGGCTTAAACGTCCAATGTACGAGATTTATTTTTTCTCTGGAGAAATGCCTTCGACTCTTGCTCTATCTCAAAAGTTGAAGACAAATCAAGTCCGCTATCAATTTGCTACCACTTAATGGAATTATTCGCGGAATAAATATTCATTTAAATCCCCGCATTATCAAAAGGTAAAACAGCAACATAACCAGCAAGAATTACCCCAATCTGCTCCATATAATGGAATACACACTTACAATAATAGAAATATTAACACAAGGAAAAATCTAAGCAAATTGCCAAAGCTATGGAGGTTGATAGAAGTTTCCGTAGCGCAATGCAAAATGCTCAAAGGCACCACCCCGAGTTTCTGAAAAGACCCCCAAAATCAACAAGACAGTTTATCCCAAGGAAATAATGTCTAACGATAAAAAAAAATTATGAAAGAAAATTATAAAAATCATTTATATCAAATCTGGGAAAAATCGAAATATTTCTCGACACTCGATTTGAAGTCAGAATTTCATCAAATCCTGTAAGAGAAGAAAGATCGTCAAAAAACAGCTTTTAGCGGAAATAATGATAAATATGAGTTTTGCCGCCTACCATTTGGACTTAAAAATGCTCACTGCATTTTCCAGGACGATGTCCTGAGACCATATATAGGCAAATTTTGACATGTCTATATTGACGACATAATAATTATTTCACCCACTCGACGAAAAAAGTCATCTACAAAATATAGACACAATTCTGACTGACTTAGCCAAAGCACATGAAGCATCGTCACGCTTTCTATGGCTGGGGTATCACTCGACAGTGTCCAGGATTCGTCACAATACAATACACATCTCTTACAAATAGCTTCAGCGTCATTAATCTTCATTTTATTATCAGGATAAATTTTCGATGAGAAAGCGGGTGTGCAAACTAAATTTTTTTTTAATTAAAAGTGTATAAAAACGTAAGCTTATGGTTTTTAAGTACAATTCGAAAGGAATTTCACAAAATTTTTATATAATAGTATTTACAATTGACAGAGGAAAACATTGTGTTTTTGAGAGCCGGGAGACAATAAAAAAAATTCCATAATAAAGGAAAAAGCTATAGACGAATTGCCGAAATAATTGGTTGCTCTAACAGACATGGCGGAAAACGCCGTCAAATATGAAAGCAAGGCAAATAATTCTTGCAAAAAAACCGACTTAAAAACAGACTTCATCTGTCTGCCTTTAACGGTTAGAGAGTATGGCCAAAGAAATTGGATTACATTAACTTTTAGGGCACCCTTTCATTCCACCTAGAAACTTTATGCTTGATCAACTGTTCAATAGCTTGGCAATTTACATTAAATTACAGCCACTTAAGGGTCACCCTTTGATTTCCAAATTATATACTTGCTGTTGTAGTAGATTTAGCAAATTTCAACCGTGTGTCAATAACGGTTTAACAGTTTGCCCATATAGATCAGTTTATATGAACTATTGTAAAACCCTTTAATTTATAATTTAAAAGTTTTATACTTCTTATGATACCAAACGAAGTATTGGACATCATCAGGTGTTTATATCTAACGGTTCAAAAAATACGGCCATATGGAAAAAATCACATTAATTTTGGGAACACCTTTTAGTTTCTAAATTCAAATTATAAGCCCCTTGTTATGGCGGACATAGCAAAACAGGTCCCTTGTAAATTTCAGCTATCTGTCTATAACGGTTCAAAAGGCCGTCCATATGCACCAATTTACGTCAACTATTGGGACAACCCTTTATTTCAAAATCAAATTTAATACTTGTTGTTATAGCGGAGTTTGTATTACAGGTACTTTGTAAATTTCAATCGTCTGTTTACAACTGTTTAAAAGTATGACCGTATACATCACTCTTTTATTTTAATTTTAAATATTGATACTTGTTGCTATAACAGCCATAGCAATCGACATTCTGTCCAATTTGCAAGCGTTTGCCTATAACGTTCAAGATAGGCCCATATAAGTAAATGTACATCAATTATGGGACCCCCTTTAATTTCTAAATTCGAATTATAAACTATTTGATATGGCGGGATTAGAAATACATGTCCCTTTTAGGTTTCTGCGTTCTGTCTATAATGGTTCAAAAGTTCTGCGACATACTTGAAATTACACAAGTATTGGAACACCCTTTAACTTCCAAATCCAAATTTTATACTTGTTCCTGTAGTAGACTTAGCAATACAGGTTCGTTGTAAAAATCAAGCGTCTGTCTTCAACTGTTAAAAAGTATGGCCATATACATCAAATTACATAAACTATTGGCGAACCCTTTCATTCACTATTTTAATTATTAATACTTGTTACTATAACGGCCATAGCAATCGACATTCCGTCCAATTTGCAAGCATTTGTCTTTAACAGTTCAAAAGATGGGCCCATAACAGTAAATTTATATTAATTATGGGGATACCCTTTAATTTTTTTAATTATTTTTGTATAACTTTTTGCTATTAGGAGCTATAGTAATACGCAGTCATTTTAAATTTAACACAAGTGCCCTTTACAGTTCATAATACACTTAAAAAATATGTATGTTGTATCGCGACACCCTTTAATTTTTAAGATTATGAACTGTTTTTAGAACGGGAGCAATATGTGAGATAATCTATCATATTACCAAACATTTTCAAAATCGGATTAGAAATGACTGAGTTCCTCAGGCACAAACATAAAAAAAGCAACATTCAGCCGTATTGATAGCCAGAGTAAGTAAATGCGCAGAGCAGCTCTTTTCAGCTCTTTTGCGCATTGCTCTGCGCCAATATGCTGGATCTGCGCAATGAAAGAGTAGCGCTTTAAAAAGAGCATTTTTAAAGCGCTGCTCCATTTTTGCGCGCAATGCGCAACGTCAAGATTATAATGTAAAAATCAATTAAATAAATAAATTATTTGATTTATGTATTTGGGAAAGTGTTTGAGACAGTTTAGAAAATTAATTATCGTTTTTTAAATGTAGGTTGTAAAGAATCTTCGCCTTGGGCTTTCTTCCAAGCACTTATTGCTCAGAAATGTGAAGATTACTTAAATGTTTTAAAACTGATGATTTTCTTACAGGCACATAAACCTGAAGAATTTTAATTTTTGTGTATGACCTCTCAAGCACTTGAACCTGGAGGTAAATTAATTTCGTTGGCGCAACAACAGCACTTGAACCGTGAATTTTAATTTTTGTGTATGACCTCTCAAGCACTTGAACCTGGAGGTAAATTAATTTCGTTGGCGCAACAACAGCACTTGAACCGTGTTGATTGCTCTTTATTAAAAAGACCGTTTTTTCAGTTTTAAAATAAGAGTTATTTTATTTTGAATTTTCTTAGTCTTATATACTAGTTTTATCAAAGAAATATGATTAAATTGCATATTTCTTGTAGCAACAAAACAAATATCAAACATAAACAAATTTGCAATAATAAAAAATATATTAATAAAGGGCAAGTGTGTCATATTAACCCTTATCGGTCGTAAGTCACCTCTGACGTGACAACAGTACTTTTCTGCAACGGTCGTATGGCACGTGTGAAGTGACAAGGCGAATTATGTCGAAACATACTGTCTATTGATGAGATTTGTTTTTAAAATGCATTCATTTATTCAATTTACCGTTACCATTTGAAAATACGTATTTACCGTTACCGTTTGAGCATAAGAATCTTTTCAGTTTGTCGTTATCAGCAGAGCATTTAACTTGTGGAATAAACTTTCAATTCTTTTTTTTATGTCTGAATTTATTTTTTGCCCATAAAATGAATAAAGAAAATATTATAAATATCAAAGAAATTTCTGAAAGTGATTTTAGCTCTAGTGATGAGTTTAGCAATAATCGCAAGTTACCTGGAGGGAGGAAAACAACAGTATACTTTTGCGAAACATGCCAGAGAAAACCATTCTTCATGTTGGAGATTGCTTCAAAAAATACCATACCTTACAAGTATATAAATAATTATCAGAAACTCAGACATGTAGTAGTTGTACAAAAAATAAATAATTTGTAACAAAACTGAAAAGAAATGAATATAAATGTATAATAACATACTATTGTTTTTTTTCATATTTGTTAAAAATAACTACAACCTGGTGAGAATCAAACGTGTGAAAAGTCGCGTCCGATAAGGGTTAAATTACAATTGTAGGAAATAATATAGTAAAAACAAATTGTAATAAAAAATTTATGAATTGAGGACAAGTGTGCTAGTTTATTGAACTTAAATAATTTAATAAATAATAAAAAATTTATTAATTTAGGCTGAAGTTTATTAAACTTAATTTAATAATAATAATTTAATAAATAATGCTCGTGCATTAACATCCTCCCCCCGTTGAGTGCAGCTCAAAATATTTCTTGCTGTAGGGCTATTGTTGAAGGTTGTGTTGGTTGTTATATGTGAACAGTGAAGTCTGAGTCTAGTTGTTGTTTGCGAGGTGCTGCAGTTACAGTTTGCCGTTGTTTGCACTTTATTTTTACTAGTAAATATATGACAATGCTAAAGGCAACTATTAAGGACGTATACCCAACTGTCATGTGATGATAGTTGTGAGTTTTAAGTTTGTTTGGGAGTTTTAATATTTCTTGTGCTGCTAATGATTTTTGTAGAGCTGTTAAATATATTGATTCGCATCTTCTTTTGGTAACAATGGTTTAATGCGTTCTTCGTGTCGTTGTTAGGTGAGTTCCCAGAAGCTGGTATATAATTTTTCGATCTTGCTGGATATCAGCTTTTGTACACGTAACGTCGTGAATTTATATTTAAAAGTGCAGTCTGGTTCTAATATAAGCAAGCCAGATCCTTCAAGTGTGAATTGTGTGATTTCCGTTTTGCATAGTGCTGTTGCCTGAGACGGACGTGAAACTGAATATATCCATTTGTTTTGATCATGAAGGAAAATCCAGACTTCTTTATCTTTCATTTGCTGTACTAGGCAATCTGATTGTGTGTTGTTGTGAAATAAATTAAGTTCGCAGGCACATGTTGATGAGCCATCCTGATTCCTTATTTGGCCTTTAGGGCACAGATCTTCTGTGATGAGTGAACATAAGCTGAAGACAGATTTTCTAATGGTAAAGTATTGGTTGAGAGCAGTGTTGATGATCAAAAGTGGTGCACATGGTCGTATTGCTGCTAATGTGTCATTGATCCACTTTGGCACTGGAATAATGTTAAATATTTCATACCGTTCACGTTGAACTAGTGTTAATGTAATACTGAAAACTACTATATTGTCAGTGAGCCCTCCTTTAACCTTCATAAGCTTGTATAGCTGTAACGTATTTTCCTGGCTTACAGACAGTTCCAGTGATTCGCTGAGATGCAGTGGGCTTATTAGACCATGGTGAGTGTTTGTTAAAATATCAAGTATTGATAATTGTGTCTGTTGAAGCTTCGCTGCTGTAATTGTTAGTTGTATGCACAATGACAGAAAAATACGGTAAATCTTTTCTTGCTGCCGTTCGTCGTTTATCGTATTGCGTACTTGGACAATTTGGAAATCAATTTGATCGAATTTTTTCTTTATTGATCAGGCTGCTACGTCAATTTGGGAGTTGACTGGTGCTCCTATGAGAAAATGGCCAGGAGTTAATGCCGCCAAATCGTCCGGATTATCTGACATCGGACTTATGGGTCGGAAATTAAGAATTCCTTCATTTCTATGACCACTGTGTCAAGTTCCTCATATGTTAGTGATACTGTTGATACACTTCGTACAAGGGGATGTTTGGCCGATTTTACTGCCGCCTCCCATAAGCCTCCGAAATGAGGTGACCTCGGTGGTATAAAATGAAACATTTTGCCTCGAGCTGTACATTCTTTATCTATTTTTTTCGCTAGTTGAATCTCCGTAAACTGCTTCTGAAAACTCTGCCAGTTGATTTTAGGCCCCAACGAAGTTGGTAGCATTGTCACAGTATAAGTTTTTGCAATGGCCTCTTCGGTTTATGAATCTTTTTAATGCCCCTATTAATGCATCTGTTGTTAAACTACTAACTACTTCTAGATGCACTGCTTTAGTAGCAAAACAGCAGAATATTGCGATGTAGGCCTTCTGAGGTCTCTTTCCTCTGATCTTATAGTGGACCCAAAACGGACCACAAAAATCAACTCCAGAGTTAATGAAGGGTCGAGCTGGAACGATTCTTTTAGATGGAAGATTTCCCTTAATTTGAGTAAGAAGTTTTGGTTTAGCTCTTGCGCATTTTATGCAATCGTGAATGATTGATCGGGCCATTGACTTTATCTTGTTTGGCCAGTATTTTTGTCTTGTGTGTGATAAGAGTACCTGAGGACCACAATGACGGTTTTCCTCATGCACCATCTGCATCAGCAATTTGGATATCGGGTCATTATAAGGGATAATCATTGGATGTTTAGCGTCATACGGAAGCTCTGATGCTTCTAATCTTCCTCCCACTCTGATGATGCCATTTGAGTCCACAAATGGGGCAAGGTTATTATATGGGCTATTTTTGCTTACTTGCTTGTACCTTATTAGGTGTTTTAGTTCTTCGTCAAAATCTGAGTGTTGCATTGCCCGTACAATCAAAGTAAGAGTTTGTTCTAGTTCTAAAACTGATAATGATAGCTTGGATTGTTGATTGCCCCTTCTTGTATTGTTGATGAATCTCACAATGTAGCCAACTACTCTTTGTAGAGTTTTGAATGAGCCATTATGTTTAATGTTGTAGATCACACTATCTGTAGAATCACTAGCTGTTGATGCTGCTGCAACCCTTTTTCGCTCTATATCAAAATTCTTACCCATGATATTTGTTTTGGAGACTTCTTTTGGCCATATCTCTTGTTGTCCATGTAGAAATATGGGTCCGTAGAACCACAAATTGTTTGATGCGAGTTTTCTTGGAAATATGCCATACGATAGAACGTCTGCAGGATTGTCTTTTGAGCTGACATGTCGCCACTGTTCTGTTATTGACAATTCTTGTATAGCAGCTATTCTGGTAGCCTCACTGATCCACGCCAAAACGATCTTTGAATCTGTCCACAAATAAGTACAAACATCCTTGTATTTTAAGTCTTTCTTTACTCTTGAAGTAAGCTGATCGCTTAAAAGTGCTGCACAAAGTTCGAGACGAGGTAAAGTTTGATGCTTTAAAGGTGCTACTCGAGACTTTGAGCATAATCTGCTTATTTTTTGTTGTTGATCTGATATAGACTGCTGCGCCATATGCCTTTTCTGATGCGTCTGCAAATGCATGAATTTGTATGTTGGATGTCACATGTCCTTCGAAGATATGTCGCGTGATTCTTAGGTCTTTTATGTGTTGTAACTTTTGTCTACATGTAACCCAAGTTGCATGAAGATTTTCTGGCAGTGCCTCATCCCAGTCTAACTTTTTCTGCCAGAGTTCTTGGATGAATATTATGGCGGTAACTACAATCGGTGACAGTAGTCCCAGAGGATCGAACAAACTAGCTAAATCTGAGCTAACTGTGCATTTTACAAATAGTTTGTCATGTTGTGGCATCCATGTTAAGCCCAAAGTTTTCACGATATGATTGTTCTCACCATTAAAGTCAAAATTTAATTCTTGTTGTTTTTCGACGACGTTTTGAAGTAGTTTTGGATGATTTGCTGCCTATTTTTGTAATTCAAGACCATGCTGGTGCAATATGTATTGTAGTTCTGACTGAATTGCTAGAACAGTGTGCAAGTCATCCCCTCCGCCAATACCGTCATCTACATACAAATTTTCTAGTAAAAATTGAGCTCCATGTGGTTATCGTATAATGTTTGTCTTAGCAATTTGTTCTAAGCATTTTGTAGCTAGATAAGGTGCAGATCTCGTTCCATATGTGACTGTATTTCGTTTATAATACTTTATTGGCTTAGTGCGATTTCCTCTCCAGATAATTATTTGAAAGTTTCTATCATCTGGGTGCATTACTATTTGGCGGTACATTTTTTGATGTCGGTTGTGAAGACAAATCGTGGACACCGAAAGCGTAGTAGAATAGAAAACAATTCACTCTGCACTATGGCTTTTGTATATGTCGTTCAACGAAGCTCCGTTAGTCGTTTTAGTTGAAGCATCAAAAACTACTCAAATTTTGTTGTTAGACTGTCAGGTCTAAGTACACAGTGGTGAGGAATGAAGTAATTTGGTGTTTTTATAGCGTTTATGTCAATTTCGGCCATATGCCCCAATGCTTCCTATTCTTTCATGAAATTTATGTATTGGATTTTGATTTCTGGAGCCTTTGATAATCGCCTTTCTAATGATAGAAATCTGGTAAAAGCTACTCCATGGGATTCGCCAAGAGTGTTTGAGCTAGTGCAGAATGAAATTTCAACCACGAATCTTCTATTTTTGTCAATGGTGTAAGTTTGAAAAAAATGGTTTTCACATTGTCTTTCAGCCACCGAAAGACATCTGTCAGATGTGCTGATAGTTTCCAGTTCCCAGAGCCGAGCAATAGCCTTTTCCGAATTATCTTCGTCATCAGTACATATTCCGCATGCTGCACTTGATAATTCATGTCCTCCAATTCTCCCAGAAATTACCCAGCCAAGTAGAGTGTTATTTAAAATGCGCAAATCGTTGCCTATTAGAATCTGCCCACTTGACAGTACTTGATGATGAAATTATGCCCCAAGTAGAACATCTATTTTGTCAGGACGATTGAATTGTGGGTCTGCTAGCATAATGTTCTTGGGAATTGACCACTGATCTATATTGATAACTTGTGATGGTTGACGTTAAATTATGTGCGGAAGGAGCGCTGCTTCAAGCCGTGCGGTATAATTATTGATTCTTAAATGTTATGCTACGTTGGCGCGGCGTGTTACCCTAGTGTCACTAGAAGCGATGCCACTAATGGAGATTGATGTTGGTTTAGTTGAAATATTGAGACGTTTTACTAGACGTTCGCTGACAAAGTTCAGTTGGGATCCTGAATCGAGAAGTGCTCTGCATTGTATCTCCTTGTCAATAGCTCGTATTTTTATCATTGCTGTGCTCAGAAGGACATAGCTGGATCTTTTGGATTGGTTGTACGTTGTAAGTGATACGGCGTTTTGATTTCCAGATGATAAGTGATCGCCTTGCAGATCTTTGTTTGAAATGTTTGTTGCTTGGTTATTGCCTTGATTTGAGTTCTCCAAGTACAGCAATGTGTTATGCTTTTTGCTGCATTCTTTACAACCCCTTGACATACAGGCTTTAGAATTGTGACCGGGCTTTAAACAATTCAAGCACCAAATTATTAGTACTAATAACAAAACTATAGAATTCGTGGTATTGTAAGTAAAATTAAATTTTCTTGTTAACATTAATGCAAAAAAAATTCGATCGTTTCTACCTTTTCCTCATACATACATATGTATGTAAAATCAATGCAATATAAAATAAATAAATTATTGTAGGTATAAATATAAATAAATTTTTTAAACTAAATAAAACAATCGTTTTCATTTGCATTTAATAGGTAATGAAAATTTGCTTTATTTAGTACCAATTATTTCGTGCTTAACCATCAATTAAAAAATAATAAAACAATAACAAATGAACCAATAAACATCCCCTACCTTAAACATAAGCAAAGCAAATCTACCGTTTAACAACAAAAAATAACACAAGCTGTAATGAAGAAAGTAATAAAACAATAACAAATGCACTACTAAACATACAATACCTTAATTAAAAGCAAAGCACATCTGCTGTTTTGAAAAACCACAACAACAAATAACACATGGAAATTTAAATCAGGAAAACAATTGGACAAACAAAAAAAAAACAAATGAAAGTAATTATTTTACGATATACCAGTAAACATCAAAAATTCCTTCGCTAGGTATAATTGCAATAATGTTAAAGATAAGAAAATTATTACCCTAAATCCTTACTTTTTATAACACCACTTATTGCACATTTTTATTAATGAGCTATTCATATGACCCTCGCTTGAATTTACAAGGAACTCCACTACTTACTAATAATCAAAAACAAACTGCAATGGTAGACTTAAATTTTAACTAAAAAAAAACAAAAATAATATCAATAAAAAATTTTATTATATTTAGTGACATGTACTATTTTGCCGTCCGCGCACGCAATTATTTGCATTTTTCCATGTACTTTTTTTCAACCACGAAGTTGTTTTAATTTTTCAAACGAAGCACTGTTACTATCAAAAGGAGCACGATAATATTAGAATTTGCCCAAAATCATGTAGATTACAGGCCAATCAAGGCCAGGAAAATGGAGAAATATTCTATGGTCTGACTAAACGAAAGTTAATTCGTTTAATTCAGACATAAACAACATTCCTGTATGAAGACCTCCCAACACCGAATTCCGTCCACAATACACCACAAAAACCATTAAACATGGAGGCGAAAACATACCTACTATGGTATTGTGCCTTTATTTTGGATTGAGGGTAGAATGGGTACCGCTTATTGTACAAATATTCTTAATAACACTATGATGCCTTATGCCGAATTGCAAACGCCTAGATAAAGAGAAATTATTAATAAGTTTATCAATCATGGTAGAATGCTTCAGACAGTTAAAAGCTTTAGAAAGATCAAGTATAATAAAAACACTTAACTTATCTACGTTCTCGTTTTCCCTAATGGATTCAAAAAAATTCAAAAGCAAAAAAGTTGTAAAGTGACCGTTACGAAGTAAGAGTCGTAAATCTTTCCAATAGTAATTTCTAAGACTTGATCCCTACGAAGATGTTCCATTACTTTAGAAAGAATAGAATTAGGACGAAGATCTTTCAGGCTCTTCACTACTTTCTTCTTGGGGATTGGGACAACACAAGACGTCTTCTAACAAGACGGAAATTTGTATTGCGTAAGAATATTAAAAAGGTGTAACAAAAAGAGGCGTTGATTTAAATTAATTATCTTTACAGCATAGAGAATCAATATCAGAGTTATTGAAAATAAGCGATACGTCATATTCAGTTAAAAAATAAAGTAAACAGTGCCAGTCGATATTTTCATAATCACGATACTTTAAGGTCTCCATAACAACAGTTACTTTGAATAGAAAGGAAGCACAAATTAAGGCATGATGAGAAATTGCTGAGCAACAAAATTGATTCGAAAACTTATGTAAAGTATGTTGGTCTGGAGTTATGAATATTACTTAAATTAATGATCGAAATTTCGCCGAGTTGGATTGTTGAAACATATTGCAATTGGAGTCCCCTACAACAATGATGTTTGAATAATGCGAAAAGAGTTAAAAATGATATTCCTCAAATGTAACTAAATCTTCATACGGGAGAAATATGTTGTTATCAGCAGATAACTCCAGAAACAAAGATTCACAACCAACTAATAGCGAAGTGTTAAATACAATTTTAGCTTTAAGGCTCTTTAACACATATATGCCTTACTTCACCTCCTACATGCCCACGATTATTTCTATAAAATCTGTAACCTTCAATATTAACTGCACGATTAGAAATATGAGACTTAAGCCAGGTTTCTAAAATTGCAAACACATCAACAAGCGAGTCACATATTAAACGTTTAATTTCGAAAAACTTAGAAGAATTAACGGAGGGTCTCATGCTCTGTCAATTTAAATGCGCAACCTTCTGTTTATCTCTGTACGCACTATAGGCGTTTTTAAGACATTGACCACAAAGCAATGGACCAAAATTATCCTTAGGAAACATTAAAGTTAAATGAGAACGGACCAGAGGAGACGGGAACGGTCGTAGGGGACAAAAGAGAAAAAACAAACATAAGAATATAGTTATTAAAAAAATCTAACAGTCAATATGATACTGTATGAATGAATGTACAAGTATGAATAATTAAAAATAAAAAGTTGCATTTCGTGGCTATCCGAAGGTTAGTACAAAAGCTACAACAAATGTACAAGACGAGTTACAAAGAGAACGACAAAGAAATGCTTTAAGATGTGTGTGAACTTCATCTCACCAAATTAACATTAAGATTAGTTAGTTAAATAGATGATGTAGATAGATGCGAAGAATGCTGATGAAGGATGTGGCGGTCCAGAAAATAAACCTAATAAATCCATTTCAAACTAACAGCTAGTCGTAGTGGATAAAAGAGAAAAACAAACAAATACATATATATATATATATATATATATATATATATATATATATGGAGTTTGACATTTGGCGTTTACGGCGAAAGTAATGAATTTGCCGTCGAGACCACCTAGTATTATTTCGTCATGGGCGTACGCAAGGCGAATCAATTACCAGGTGGCAGCGTGGGCGAATTCATTATTTTTTGCTGGTACAAACTACTGTCAAACTTCATATAAAAAAAATATACACAGATTTTTTATATATGGAGTTTGACAGTAGTGTTCACGGCAAGAATAAATGAATTCGCCTACGCTGGCACCTGGTATATATATATATATACATATATATATATATATATATATATATATATATATATATATATATATATATCTATATATATATAGATATATATATATATATATATATATATATATATATATATATATATATATATATATACTTATGCACAGCGCATAGTTTGGGGACACAAAAAATCTTAACTTTTTTTGATGAAATAATTTAAAATGTATAATAATATAAACATATATGCCGATATTTCCCCATAATTCCAAATAAAATCGGAATAATATAGTTTTTACTATGCTGCGCATACTTTGAGGACATAAATATATGTTGCGTTTACATCAGTGACATGTCCCCAAAGTGTGAAAGTGTGTATGAAAATTATTATTACCAGATGTTCAGTATTTTGGCGTTTTTTCTTATGACGCCGTCGTAAATTGTAATTAGCAAAGGAGTGTATGTCAGTGCTGCTAAAATATTTTTCTTTACCAAAATCGCTTATAATTGAAAAACAATATTTACACATATATAAATCTGTTTTTAATATATATTGCTTTTTTTGGCCTAAATTTATCACTACTATTTTAAATAAACCTTAGAATGACTATATAAATGATATTACTTTTGAGAAAACGTGTATCTTTATAGGAAAAAAAATTAATTACATTTTTAAATTAAATGGTAATTTTATCTCTAATATACATATTGCCACAGATATATATTTTAAGTGATCTTTTGATTTTCTTTTCTACGACAAAAAATTAAAAAACTGTTTTGTTAAATGAATGTGGTAGAAGATTATATTATAGTTATTATATTTTTCTACTCCTCGTTTAATCGGTAGAGAAGGAATAAAAGACTTCTAGTAAAACTGGTCCTTGGTCTAAACATTATTATACCCTCTGTTAGGGAATACCAAATATGTATTGACGTTGTGTTGAAGTGATGTTGCCTTAAAATTGACGACGATTTGCCCAACGCCAAACAGAATAATGGTGAATCTGTCAATCGATAAGATATAGTGTCGAAAGAGGCGCTATTAGAAATCAGCGAGATCGGTCCTTGTCCTCCATTCAAAAAATATATGTGTCGATAGAGAATTAAAAAATAAGAAAAAAACATCAAGTGAAAAAATTGGCGCTCGCCCATATTTTCCGAGTTACGGGGCTCTAAGATTTTAAAATTTTTTTAAATATCAATGTGGGTATATTATATTAAGGCTTTTGAAGAAATCTTTAAAGAAATACTCAAATTTTTTAAAAATGCTTTTGTCATTTTTACGTAAAATTATGTGTATGCTTTTTTGATTGAAGTTACTTCACACAAAGATGGCGAAAGGTATATAAGTTTCAGCAAAGCGAATATAGCACTTTTACTTTTGGAAATTCCCATTCTAAGAACTCAGCGAATAAACCTAGATCAGCACTTTAATAAATTATACATACATACATGCAAAATAATATAATGACTTGGAATATATAGGTACCCAGATTTTATTATTAGTCAGTGTTCAGTATGCTTTTTCAAGCTTTTATCAAGCTTAAACTTTTACCTTTCAATAAATTACACTGTTGATTAGAAAATGTTGTCGAATCTACGTAGTTAAGATAAACATAAGAAAAAAAGATAACACAAAGAACCTCCCTGAATAACTCTTGGCTTTTGTGAAGGGTTTATTTTCTCAATTTATAATTGCCGACTCTCCTTTATTTGCCTGTTTGTAAAAAAGATATACAAATAATTGTGTTATAATATTTTTTTTATATAATGATAAAATTAAAAAACAGTTTATAGTTAAAAATTTTTGTTTGCTTAAAAAGTAGTTTCCTCATTAAACCAGAAAGGAATATAAAACAGGATAACACTACACAGAAAATTTTTATGAAATGTTTAATAATACTTGAACCTGTTTTTATGCGGTGTTTTTTTGTGCGGTCTAGATTTGTGCGCTTTTTTTTATGCGCCTTGTTTTGTGCGACTTGTGGATTTTTTTACTTGTTTTTTTGTTTTTTGTTCTGTTTTTTTCCTCTTTATTAACAAATAACAGTTTAATAACTTTAAGGAAAAATACCAATAACAATTTTACATACAGTCAGGGATAAAATTGTTCACATAAACTAGTTATTTTAGTAGATATGGTGCATGTTTTATTATTTGTTAACTCGACGGAAATATTTTTATTAATCTTCAAAACTTATTTAATATTCGACATAAAGATATATCATTAATGATAAAGACAAGCTTTAGCTTTGACTAGTTTAAACTGACTTTCGTATTTCCTAAAATAACCAGTTTATGTGAACAATTTTATCCCTGACTGTATCTAAAATTGTTACGTTTACTTATCCAAACATTGTAACAATTGTTGGAAATACTTTGCTATTTTCCTACTTGTTTAATATAAAAATTAAATTAGAAAAATATTTTGTTTCTACAGATCCTAATTCTGAAAGAGTTCTAAGATTTCAAAATGATTTGAGATCTTGTATAACTGTCTATCAAAGCCAGTACATGCAAAAGTTAGATTTCTTCCCACCCTCCCAAAGTCTTATCACTGATTATATGGTTCCATCAACGAATGTGATTCAAAGTGAAGATGAGTTAAGCAGCGACAGTGAAATTGAAAAACCAAAACGATGCAAAATTCAAATTCCAAGTGATGATGAACTTTATATAGTAAAACGTAGTATAGATATATGTATTAAATTATAAGTATTACATGTACAATTATAATATTTTTTAAATAAAATAGATTGTTTTGCTTTTTTTCATACGGAATTTATGTATATGTATAATTAACCGTCTTTTTAATGAATGATGTATAACATTTTTTAAAAATAAAAATAAAACTTTTTTTGTGCGGTCCATACCGCATAAAAAAATTTATTTTAAAACGAGTTTTTTTTTGTGCGATTTTTTTTTGTGCGGTCCCAAGTAACCGCACAAAAACAGGTTCAAGTGTATACTTATATTAAAACTATATTATAATATAACGTAGTACAATTATGAAATAAACATCGCTAGTTTCGAGAAAAAAAATTATAAATTGTCATCACTGTTTGCACAAAAAAAATTAATATGTATGCAAGGCGAATTAATACCAGGTGGGTAGACAGCCTAGGTGATATTTTTGCGTTTGTGATTTTTTCTTCTTCGAGTGTCAATAGTTAAAATCTCCTATTGTACTTCTTTATTTTTGACAGCCAAAGACGATTTGTACAAAAACAAAAAGTACATATTTCTGTGGCAGATTTTTTTGCAGAAAACATCATAAAATTTAATTATGATTTGAAATATCAGAAAGAAAGCTCTAGGTTATAAAAAAAAAGTTGGAATGTTATAAACGGCCAAAATAACACACTAAAATTAAATTTTACCAAAATTTCAGAAAAATCTTACTTTTTTCTAAAAAACGCATTTGAAATCGAAAATTTAAAAAAAAAACCAAAAATGACCAAAGGCAACAAGGCGAAAAGAACAACCTAACATCAAAACATCAACAAAAACAGCGCGATTTTGATATTGCAAAAGCAAGCAAACATCAAAACGTCGAGCACACG
The DNA here is from genome assembly GCA_916610165.2 of Gymnosoma rotundatum. Classification (NCBI taxonomy): domain Eukaryota; kingdom Metazoa; phylum Arthropoda; class Insecta; order Diptera; family Tachinidae; genus Gymnosoma; species Gymnosoma rotundatum. The sequence continues at coordinate 14,612,005 of OU744341.1, read as the reverse complement.
TACACGAGTTTGACTTCCAGCACTTTGATAGTGTATAGACCCTTTTACTTGTCTTTAGTTAATTTGGACATATTTAAAAGGAGTTTCATGCCTAACTTTAATTAACTAAATAAATCTTTATTCAGTGCAGCACAAGAGTTGTATTTATTAATGCAAACATATACATTTTATGCAACTAAATGCCAGGATTCACTATCATACTCAGTCGTACGATAGTAAAAAATTGCATGTGTACTCATAAAGTATAATAGTGTGGATTAAAAGTATACATATGTGTGTGACAGACTTTTTGACAGATCTGTACGATTTTATAATTTTTTCAAATAATTCATAAAATGCAATCAGGGTTGATTTTTTAATATTAGGAAAAAAACAAAATATTAACACCACATGATTTTGCCTTTTGTAGCATGGCGAAAAAATACAGGTGGTCTCGATGGCGAATTCATTACTTTCGCCGTAAACGCTAAATGTCAAACTCCACATATAAAAAAATATGTACAATTTTTTATGGCATAATTATTTGTTTTTTTTTTAAACAATTGTTTTTGAGAGAATGCCTAGATTCTGTGTTGATAAATTGTTGCAGCCGTGCTCTTAGTTGTATTAGTTCGCCTTGATTTGAAGGAAAATATTGTATTAGCTTTAAAAGCAATTCTCTTTTGCAATATTTTATTTTATTTCAATTTTAAAACAATTACAATTAAAAGATAAGCAGTTCACTTATTTACGAATTAAAAAAATGTAACCATTTGTAAGAAAAATTCGGTAATAAATTCATTTTCCACCTTGTCCTTACTCTTTTTTCTTTATTTATTGTAGTATGTTTACTGATTGGCCTTGTTTTAGGCTATATCAAGGCGAATCAATTACCAGGTGGCAGCGTTGGAGAATTTATTATTTTTTGCTGGTAGAAACGAATGTCAAACTTCATATATAAAAAATAGTACACAGATTTTTTATATATGGAGTTTGACAGTAGTGTTCACGGCGAAAATTAATGAATTCGCCTACGCTTCCACCTGGTAATTGATTCGCCTTGGGCTATATATTGTTTTTTTTTCAGAGTCGCATGAAAAGTACCGCTTTTCTGCGTGTGAGCACATATTTTTTTTGTATTTAATAGTGTATGAGTGCAACATTCTATTCTATTTCACATAAAAAATTTTATACAAACTGTACTAATAACTATCTTTTCTAAACGCGACCAAAACTCATTATTTGATTTTAATACAAAAGAGAAGAATTAAAATCCTGCAGATGATAGAATCAAATTTTGTTACTGTAACTTCTGCTAATTAAGAAATAAAGGCGCTACACATAAGCCACATTAAAGTATTTTTTCATTCATAACTCTAAACTATTCTGCAAGCACATATCCCATTACATTCGGTCGATAGAGGACTACAACACGAATCTATCGTGGTATAGCTCATTTCTGGAACGACTTCGCTAAAAGTAAAATATATTAAAAAATTTAAATATTGCTCAAATTCATAGTGTTTTGCTTATATCTAGAAAACTTTAATTTGTGTGATTTTGTTACAATTGAAAATTCTGCTGCGTAATAACTTTTTTCATACAGTCGTTTAAGAAACGAGCTATACCACGAACGATTTATATTCTGATTCTCCAATGATCGCATATAGTGTTATATATTTACGCAGAAAAGTTTTCGCGATATAAGCAAAACACTAAGCTTATGAATTTGAGCTATTTAAAAAAAAGTTTATTTTAAAGCGATTTTAACAAAAAGTTTGCTGTTTAATAACCTTTTTGCTACAGTATTCAAGAAACACAACGATTGATATGTATTAAAATTATTAGTAATTCATAATAGCGATATTTGTATTATATTTGTAAGTTTAATGTATTTTCGTACCATGTCGAAATCATGTATCAGGTGGTGACAGTGGCAAAATTTATACATTTTCGCCGTTGCCGGAAATGTCAAACTTCGTATAAAAAAAATGGACGCTGATATTTTACATATGGAGTTTGACATTTCTAGAAGCGACGAAAATGAATCAATTTCCCATGATTCGTACGTAAACAAATAAGTGGTCATTACAAATTTTTTGATTTAGAAACTTTTTTCTTTGCATTTATCTGCCTTTTTGACAAACTCAGTTTATCAAAAAACAATGAATTTGCCTTGATCACAACTTACTCAATAAGTCTTGACATAGATATACTTTCAAATAAATAATTTACTTTGAATAATATAAAGCTAGGCATAAAAATATAGTGATTTCATTTCTGGCGCATGTATGATTATTTTTCTAACCCTGTAATAATTTTATTAAGTTTTTTTTTTAAGTGAGACGCCCTCTTTTTAGTAGCTGAAAGATAAGTCTTGCCCAGCATATACAAAAACATAAGGCGAATTCATTTACTGGTGGTTATAACAGCCCAGCTGATTTTTTTCCTTGTTCAACATGGTTTCACAATTTTACAACAAATTTACAAAAACAAAACTGCATATGCAGAAGAAAAAAACCAACTTGTACAATTTTATTTAAAGTACCAAATGAAGTTTAATCAGCTGTTTATTCTGCCATTACAAAATAACATTACATTTTTGATAAGGTAGCTGTGTGGCCACCTACTATTAATTCACATTGAAGGAACTTAAAAATATACTAAAACTTAAAGACCCAAAAACGGTAAAATAAATAAGGCATACAATATTTATGAAATTTATATTTTTCTCGAAAGCAGTTCAGTGTAAGCAAAAATAACACTTAAAGAAAACTTCCAAGAGTATTGGACGCCGCCTGTATAAATACAATTGGAGTCGAAAACGAAGCATTAGCAAACATGTAGATTAACATACATACCCGCAATGGACACTTGCGTTTTTTATGTACAATATTTATGAATTATGTTATTTTTATCACACAGTTTCATTTTCGCCAAAATCATTACACAACATGTAATTACATTGCTTATAAATGCAGTTTGACAGTAAACATTTTTTATATATGGAGTTTGACAGTATGGTTACTATCAAAAAATAATTAATTCGCCTACGCTGCTACCTGATAATTTATTTGCCTTGCCAACTTCATATGTAAGCTTTACCAAACAATATTAAACAAGGCAAATTTATTACCAGGTGGCAACGTATGCGCATTCATTATTTTTTGCTGGTAAAATTACTGTCAAACTTCAGATATAAAAAATGTATACAGTTTTTTTATATATGAAGTTTGACAGCAGCAAAAAATTAATGAATTCGCCTACGCTGCCAACTGATAATTGATTCGCCTTGATATTAAAATTAATTTAAAACAGAGCGAATTAATAATAGATGACCACACCGATACAAAAACAAGAACCAAATATACTTTTGTTGTTAGAAAGGACCACGTTGATGTGAAAAACGTTAGACCAGTTTTACCAGTTGGTTAGTTGACTTATTTTCGGCTTTCATTCATCTTTTTATTTAATTTCTCAACATTTTTAGAAAGAAAAATTATTTACAAATGTATGCGGACGTTTTCCAAAGAAAACTAAAAATATTCGACGCTACCAGAATGTTTGCTGATTTCTTTGGAAAACGTCTGCATAGATTTTTAAATAATTTTTCATTTTAAAAATTTCTAAAACTTCATTTATTTGCTTTTGTTTTATCACTTGTCGTTTTAATAAAAAACAAAATTTAAGCAAGCAAGCAAGGCCAAAATTGAAGCAAAATTAAAATGTGTAGAAACAAACGCAATTTAAAAGAGAATTCTAAAAACTTTCAGAAACAAAAGTTGCAAGTCCGGATGGGGACTAAAGGCCAGGATTCACTATCATACTCAGTCGTACGATCTGTCAAAAATTGTATGTGTGCTCAAAAAGTATGATGTGTGGATTAAAAGTGTATGAGTGTGATGACTTTTTGATAGATCTGTACAATTTCATAAGGTAATATTAGTTGGTAGCGATTGCGAATTCGTTTACTTTCGCCGTTAGCACGAATGTCAAACTACATACAAAATATATTGTAGAAAATAAAGTAAAATATCAGTAATAAAATAATAGTATAAAAAATTTTTATGTATGGAGTTTGGCAGTTGGACTACCGGCGAAAATTAATGAATTCGGCATTGCTACCACCTTATATTTTATTCGCCTTGATACTACCCTAGTTTAATTAAGAAAAACAACAAAATAATATAATAATAAAATAAATTAGAAGGTGGTAGCGATAGCGAGTTCATTGATTGTCGCCGGCAGCCTAACTGTCAAACTCCGTATGTAAAAAATCTGTATATTTTTTATACTTATGTAGTTTGACTTTCGCGCTAAAGGCAAAAATTGCTACAATTGCTACCACCTTATAATTTGTTCGCCTTGGTTATAACAGTGGGTTTCTTTAACCACTACCTCATATTAAAATTTTTTTTTGCTGTTTAAATTTTATGTTGTAAAATTTACTTTTTTATTTCTTTAAATTATATGAAAACTACTTTTTTTTACAAATGCGTTTAAAATTTGATCAACGCTGAACACAAGCATAAATCAGCTGGGCCGCTGTCTGTAAAAAAATTCGCTTTGTTTTAAAATATAATTTCATGCTTTTTTTCTCGAGGAGAAGGTAAAAAACTTTTGAGGAAGTTTTTTTTTTTTAGTTTGAACAACTTCTTTTAGAGTTGCATGGAAAGTGTATGCAAACATGTATTTAGTTTGTTTTGGGGTTGCATGAGTGCAATGTGGTTTCCCTTTTTATATAAAAAAAAATGTAAACAAGCTGTGCAAGGTACATTTATTTTACTAGGTAGTAGCAGCCATGCAGCAAATTTTGTAGGAACTTTTTATTGTTGCTTTGTCTGATGGAAACATCAAAAATAGAAAGAGAGATACCAAAACGTAAGATAATTGGTCTTAATACACATGCTTGCTTTGTTTTGCAAATGCTTGTTGGTGCTCGTTAAATTTATTTTAACACAAAATAATAAAATTAAAAATCCAAAGATGATTTATATTTGAAGGAATCAAGCACGATTAAATTAATATAAGAAAGATGTATGTATGTGCATATTGATTATTTGTAAAAATTGTTTACATTTTTGTTTTTTCATTAAATCTTTCAAATACATGAATATGTAAATACATATGAATGGTTTCTAAAGGGAGCTATTATGTAGAAAACTAAAAGAAAAAGTAAAAATATTTTTTTATATTCTATGTTTACCGTGTTTTTTAACCGTCTTTAAAAAAGGAGGTTATACGATTTGCTGATTGTTGCTTTTTTATGTTTGTGCCTGCAGTCTGTCATTTTTGAACCGATTTTGAAAATTTTTAGTAATATGATAGATTATGCTTACAGACTGGTCCCGTTTTAAAAACAGTTCATAATCTTAAACTGTACAGGGCACTTCTGTAAAATTTAGAATTAATGCGTATTACTATAGCTCCCAATAACAAAAAGTTATAAAAAAATAAATCTAAGAATTAAAGGGTGACCCATAATTGATGTAGATTTACTTAAATGGACCTGTCTTTTGAACCGTTATAGATAAACGCTTGCAAATTGTGCAAATTTCAAATTATAATTAAATTTTAAATTTTTTCTGTAAAAATTTCTACATTTTGTTTTTGTACAAATTGTCGTTGGCTGTCAAAAACAAGGTAGTACAATAGGAGATGTTAACTTTTGACACTCGAAGAAGGAAAATTAACAAGCGTAAAAAATAGTCACATGGGCTGTCATGCACACCTGATATTAATTCGCCTTGTGTGCATTATAATTATCTTCTTTGGCAACAGTGTTGACAATTTATATTTTTTTTGTCAGAGCTAGCGATGTTTGTTACATTATTGTACTACTTTATATTAAGCGTAATATATTTTTTATACAAGTTTATCAATTAATATTTTATGTACATTTTCTGTGTAGTATTATCCTGTTTTATTTTCCATTCTCTTTTAATGATGGATGCTTTGATGTACATATGCTGGATGACTGGTCAATAATTAATTTTTAGTTTGATTTTGTGCTGTCAACATCTATTATTTTCAAAACAGAAAATAATAAGTCATTGTAAAAAAGCTTATGAATGAGAGAGTGTTAAAAAAATGGTTTTTTCTTTTAAACATTTTCCTAAAATTTATAATTTGTCTTTAAATCTTAGAGTTTCTCTTTGCAGTTTTTTTTTGTATTTGTAGTATTCTAACAAGATTGCATATTCTTCTTTTGTGAAATTCCGGTCGTTATATTTTGCACTTCTTACGTTCCAAATTGCATGCAATGAATGGTAAACTTTGATAAATGCCGAGATTATAATAAAAAGTCATGTTGTTCTTGTAACGTGGTATTTGTAGCAGAGATGCTCTTATCCAGTAAAATAAATGTACCTAGGACGGTTTCTTACAACTTTAATTTTACTAGGGTGTCAGACGATCAAGTTTCCATTCAATTTTTAAAATTTCTCTAATTTTTTTACTAATACACTCTGACTTTAAACACTTGCTGAGAATTTGCTTTAAAATTTTCGTTCAATTGAGTCTTTCAAATTTTATTCAAGAGAACAGCTGATTGAAGTTTTTCCTTCAAATAATTTTTTTGTTTTCTTTACAACATTTTGCTTAAAAACTTGCTTTGAAATTGCGTGCAGCCAACGTCACAGCTTTTAATTTTTGTGAATTTTGACAAGCAGTATTTGTAAATTTCTTGAGAGAAAATTGAACAAAAACTTGACCGTGTGACTGCACGGTTAATAAAACTACACTGAACTAATACTCTCTAAAAATAAATAAGAAACAAAAATGTTTCTCATGTACTTTCCATGCAACTCTTTGTTTTTAACAGCCGAAGACGATTTTATGGTGCTTTTTTTATACAGGGTGTTTTTTATAGACGTATAGAACTTCGAATTGAAATAAAACACAAGAAAATCGTTTTAATGTCCATCAATTTGGCTTTATTGGAAGGATAATTTTATGCCATTAATGTTTAAATATGATTTCGGGCATGTGGCCGCCGCGGCTGGCTCGAATAAAGTCAATTCTACAGGTCCAATTTTCAACCACTTTTTTGAGCATGTGGGGCCGTATGTTGGCAATAACGCCACGAATGTTGGCTTCCAAGTCCCCTAACGTTTCTGGTTTGTTGGCGTAGACGAGCGACTTCACATATCCCCAAAGAAAATAATCCAATGGTGTCAAATCGCACGATCTTGGTGGCCAATTGACAGGTCCATTCCGCGAAATTATGCGCTCATCGAATGTTTCCTTCAATAAATCGATTGTAACGTGCGCTGTGTGGCATGTAGCGCCGTCTTGTTGGAACCACAACTCATGCACATTCATGCCATCCAATTGGGGAACAAAATAGTCGGTTATCATGGCTCTATACCGGTCTCCATTAACGGTAACTGACTCTCCAGCATTATTTCGGAAGAAGTATGGCCCAATGACTCCACCAGCCCATAGAGCACACCAAACAGTCAGTTTTTGTGCATGTAATAGCGTTTCAAGGGTCTCATGTGGATTCCCTTCACTCCAAATGCGGCAATTTTGCTTGTTGACGTAGCCATTCAACCAAAAATGAGCCTCATCACTGAACAAAATTTTGCTATGAAAATCAGCATCGAGATCAATCTCATTTTCGGCCCATACACCAAAATCACGACGCATTGCATGGTCTCGCGGCTTTAATTCTTGCACAAGCTGGATCTTGTAAGGTCGCAAGCCAAGATCTTTGCGCAAAATCTTCCATAAAGTTGATGGACAAAGCTCTAATTGCTGTGCACGGTGGCGAATCGATTCATTCGGGTCCTCTTCAACACTTTGCTCTACAGCGGCAATTGTTTCTTCGGTGCGCACTGTTCGACGTCTCTGCGGATGCGTATTATCACATAGAGTAAACGTAGTGCGAAAACGATCCATGGTTAACCGAATTAATTGCTCTGATGGCCGATTATGTCGACCATAAAATGGACGGAGCTTGCGGTAAACTTCGCGAACTGAACCATTATTTTCGAAATAAATTTGCACGATTTGCAAGCGTTGTTCTTTTGTCAACCTATTCATGATGAAATGGCAAACCAAACTAAATATTAATCACTTGACAGCTGACAAAATGGCCGCCAGTTAAAAAAGTGATGCCAACTTAAAGTTCTATACGTCTATAAAAAACACCCTTTATATGGAGTTTGACGTTTCTAACATGGGCCAAAATTTTTGGTTTTAAGTCTTTTTTTTTCTTTGCATTTAGGTCTTCCTTTTTGACAAACTCAATTTAGCAAGAAACAATGATTATGCCTTGAACACAACTTAGTTAATAAGTCGAATTAATAACAGGCGAATTAATAACAGGTATACAGACGGCGAAAATAAATACAACAATTCGATTGAAACATGTACATTTTGTTTTTGTACAAATAGTTTTCGGCTGTCAAAACCAAAGGAGATTATAACTTCTGACACTCGAAGAAGGAAAATCACTATAGTCACCGGGGCTGTTGACTACATCTGTTGTTAATTCGCGTTGTTATGTACCATATTTATTATTATGTTATTTTTAACACACACAGTCCAACAAGAAGCCATGAATTCGCCTTAAACACAACTAACTTCAGGAATCAATTACCACGTGGCAGCGTAGGCGATTTCATTCATTTTCTCTGAAATCATTACTCAAAATATGTATACATTTTTATATATGGAGTTTGACCGTAAACAAATATATATATATATATATATATATATATATGGAGTTGACAGTAATGGTTACTATCAAAAATAATGAATTCGCCCAAAGTGCCTGTTGATAATTTATTCGCCTTGCCTTAATTCATATCCAAGACGAGTTAACAACAGGTGGCCTTAACAGCCCAGGTAACTACTGTGATTTTTTCTTCTTTGAGTGTCAAATGATATAATCTCCTTTGCTTTTGACACCCGAAAACTATTTGTACAAAGAAAATGTTAATGTTTCTATCGCAGTGTTGTATTTATTTTCGCTGGGAGTATACCTGTTAAGAATTCGCCTTGTTCCTATCTAAGCACAAGGCGAATCCAAGGCAAATTGAATACTAGGTAATCGCATGAGGACAAAAACAAAAAACGCGTGTATTTTGTTAGTGTAAATTTTAAGTTTATTGTAAATAAGCAGTGACGAATAATATAAAAAAAAACTCAGAAGAAAAAAATTTATAAACAAATGCTACCTCAAATAATTTTTCCTTTAGTTTTTTAGCATATCAAACAAAGTTTTACTCCCGCGTTCGTCTTTTTTGCAAATCGGATTAATATTTCTTCATATGTATTAAAATGTATTTTATAAAATGCGTATTTTGTTGAAAAAATAAAACATTTTGAAAAATGTTTCTCAAAGACTGTTTTTCTTCTTTAAATGCGTTTTTCTTTTGTTTTACTTTATATTTTAGCTGCACTACTTGGGCACACACATACTTTTTACTTTTCACACCACTACTTTTTCGCACTTTCACTGTTTTGTAAACAAATTAATTTAAAAATATATTTTCAATTTTAATATTTAAAATTTTTTAAGTTTTTAAAATGGCGCGTCAACAAAATATAAACAAACTTAAACGTTTATTCGAAAAAATGTGTAAAGCGAATTCGATCACCTGCGCTATTAGTTTTACCTAGTATTCAATTTGCCTTGGGCGAATCTAAGCATTACCAAAAAAAAATATTAAAATTAATTTGAATCAGAGCGAATTAATAATATGCAAAACAAGAACCAAATGTAATTTTGTTGTTGCAAAAGACCACGCTGATGCGAAAAACGTCTGACTAAGCAAAAGCAGTTCGAATTCAATTATGACTTCTATCATCATCTGGTACTTTAAATAAAGTTTTATTGGTTGATTAAAAAAAAATATTTTTTTTTAATTTTAATTTTTATTTACAAGAACAGCCAGGTTTCTGCCTGTTGATGAATTTGCTTCGATTTAAAATATAATTTCGTGTCTTTTTTTGTTGAGAAGTTAAAAAAATTTTTAGGATTTTTTTGTTTTGGCAAACTTTTTTTTTTTTAATTGCATAGAAAGTACTTTTACCTACATATGCGTTTTAACACATTTTTTTGTTTGTGTTTGGGAGTGGCTGCGTACAATGTGGTTTCCCTTTTTATATAAAACTGGCAATAGGCAATTTTTAAATTAACACCAATAGGTTGCCGCACCAAAACAAAAACAAAAAATTAATGCAATTTTTTTTTGGCAGACACCAAGTTGTTGCAAGAGTATGCCAACTCAATTTATACTTCTATCATTATTTGTTAGTTTAATAAAGTTATATCAGTTGGTTTCTTTAAGCAATTCCTCATATTATATTTTATTTTTGCCTTTATATTGTAAAATTTATTTTTTTTATTTCTTCAAAAAACTTTCTTTTACAAAAGCTTTTAAAATTTTGACAACGCTGAACACAAACATAAATCAGCTGGGCTGGTGCCTGTCAAGGAATTCGCTTTGTTTTACAATATAATTTTATGCTCAAGGCTAATTAATTACCAGGTTTGTGTCTTTTTGCTTTGTTGATTCAGTGGAGTTCCCAATATAATTTAATAAATTTGGCTTTTGATATAAGACTCTTAGGTTTTCTATTCAAAATTAGAGTAAAATCTAATGATCAGCTATATGAGTAGTGGCGAAATGGGCATATGGACATGCTTTCCCCGGTGTAATACATCTCATTTTTGTAGTTTTAAATAATAAATATAAACATGAGAATATCATGAAATATTTATGTTTGAAGGGATCAAGCACAATTAAAATAAATTAACATAAAAAATATTCCGAATAATAAATTTTCGTATTAAAATTTAATATTTTTATTTTTTAAAATTTTTGTAAACCTTTTCTTTTACAAGAACATAAACATAAGTCAGCTATGTGTTAGTGAATTCGCTTTAATTTAAAATATAGTTTCCTGCCTTTTTTGTCGAGAAGAAGTAAAAAAACTATTTAAGAAATTTTTGTTTTGTCAAACTTTTTTCAGAGTTATATGGAACATACTTTTACCTATGCGAGTTACGCCGATTTTATTTTTTATTTGGGAGTGAATGAGTGCAATGTGTTTTCTCTTTTTACATAAAACAACCGAGTTAATAAAAGGTTGCCGCACTGGTACAAACACACATATATGGTTATATACAGTGGACAGAGAAACAAAATGCGAAGTGATCGTGGTATAGCTCGTTTCTTGAAAGACTGTACGAAAAAAGTTGTTGAGGCAGCAAACTGTTCAAATGTAAAAAATCGCTCAAATATATAAGATTAGTTTTTCGCTTAGATCTCGAAAACAGTATACTGCTATATACGATCGATAGATGATTAAAATACGAATCGATCATGGTATTCCTATTTTCTTAAAAGATTGTACGAAAAGAGATATTAATCAGTAAACTTCTACAACGAAAAACTCGCTCAAATTTATAAGTTTACTTTTTTGCTTATAAAAACGAACCGATATAGGTTATTTCTTGAAAGGCCGTATTTTAAAGTTTACTAAGCAGTAAACTTTCACAAACCGAAAAAAATCGCTAAAAATTGGTGAAAAGTTTTGAACTAATTACAGCTAAAGTCTACTTAAAAAATAAAGTCAATTACACCAATCAGTAGAGGATGAAAATACCTTTTAAAATATATGTAGATAAGTTTCTTAAACACTTGCAAACTTCTGCTATCTAAAAAAAATACAAAGCTAAGGTAACAAGCAATGTCGGTAACAATGTGTGTATATGCATGCACACATGAAAAAACTGTAAAAAAAATTTTTGAAACAATATTGAGTTTTTAAATGCTACAAGATATAATTTAGGAGCTGTATGGCTGTAGAAGTAGATTGTTTTTACTGTCACTTTCGCCATTACAAAAAAGAATGTGACGCACATAAGATACTTTGTCATTGATCGAAACATTTTTGGAGTTATAAAATCTTAACTAAAAGCCGTACTACGTAGCAATTTGCATCATTCGGTACAGAACAAAATACGATCTCTATTGATTAGTACCGCAAAATGTTTTTCTAATCAATTTTACTATAAAACTGTAAAGCACAGTTATTAACACCAATTGATGGAGCGGGGAAAATGTATTAAAAAATTGTAAAAACCAATTTCTAAATTACGGGCATTCATAAGTTATACTGTTACGAATTATATATTCTATATGCAACATATTTTTTGAAAAATATAAAGCAAGCCATAAAAATACTTAAAAAACAAAACTTTTAGTAACTTCTTACTTTTGCCCTCGTTAAAAGGCAAATGTAACAAATGTTCTTCCAACCCTGCTATAATTCTATTTGTTATTTGCCGAGAACAAAACAGAAGTTTTAAAAAAGTGAGACGCCTTTTTAACAGCTAAGGTATAAGTCCGTGTGACAAATCCGTCATGACAATAAAATAATGCGTATTTACGTCAAAAATGCTGACAATTGCTTCTATAGTGTAGGCAATAATTATGATAATTCATTTTGAGCAAAAACCTACCGCTTTAGGAAGAGTGCAATTAGTTTTTGTGCAAAGAAAATTTTAGCAATACAAATCCTAATATAATTCAAATATCGTTTACTTAAAACAATTATAATCATATTATCGGTATAACTCATATCATTTCCTATTTACTGTCTTCAAAATATTCAAGACAGTAGTTCATCCAGTTGAACATTTTTCTATGCATATATTAATGAAAAAGTGCGTGTAATGTTTTTGTCATGACAGCATTGTCAAATGTAAACGTGGTGTTAAGATGTATAAACGAATTCATTGCGAATTCATTTCCAGGTGGTTATAGTAGCTCAGCTGATTTATAATTATGTTCTACGTTGCAAAATTTAAAAACAATTTTAAAATTATTTGAATGAGTAAAGAAAATTTAAATGTTATAAAATAATTTCTAATAATATATTTCTCGAAAAAATCATTTGCCAATTTAGTTATTCATGTGTATAGGTTTTGTTTTATTTTACAAATATTATAGGAACAACTGCAACATATATTATATAAAATATTAGCAACTTATTGAGAAGAGTGGCGCAAAAACAATGTAAGCAATAATGTGTTCAATAAAATCGTAGAAAGAAATGTAACAATATTACCGTAAAATAAAAATTACTGAAATTCTTACATACAATAGTAAATTTTTAGATATTTTTACAAAAAACGCTGCTTCAAAATTTTAAATGAGTTTAGATTTAAGTTTTCTAGAATTAATTTTTTTTTTAATTTTCAAACGTAGGATGATATTCGTATGCTGTCTTCTACTAAGTATAATTTGCTCCAAGGCGGTCTATACACGATCAAAATAATCATCCAGCATTATGGTAGTGCTTGTGAAAATGTTTTAGTATATGTAACACAGATGTTGCTGGATGAAAAAATGTATATATTGAACTTGTTTTTCAAACACGTACAAGTTTTTTGTCGGAAAAAATAAGTAATCTTAGAATTTATCAAAGTTTACCAGTCACTATATGCAATTTGGAACGTAACAAGTGTAGAGTATAATGAACGTCATTTACAAAATGAACAATATGCAATTTTAGAATACTAAAAATAAAAAATAATAAATTTTAGGAAATAGTTTATTTTTTATCACTCTGCATTCATAAGCTTTTTTTTTAACGACTTTTTATTTTCTTTTTCTATTTGAAAATAATTGCTGTGTTTGTTTGTACGTACGTGTAATGTTTTTTGCTAGTGCTACTATTACAATACTGAAAGCGTGAAGTTGACAGCAAAGAATTAAAGTAAAAATGAATTTTTAGTCATCCAGCATGTGTAAATTAAAGCATCCAGCACACGTACGCGACTTGTCATTCAGCATTTTGACCGTGTATAGACTGCTTAAGACATTCTATTTTTCTCCTTTGAACCAAGGCGAATCAATTACCAGGTGGCAGCGTAGGCGAATTCATTAATTTTCGCCGTGTACACTACTGTCAAACTCCATATATAAAAAATCTGTTTACAATTTTTTTTATATGAAGTTTGACATTCGTTTCTACCACCAAAAAATAATAAATTCTCTAACGCAAGGCGAATCAATTATCAGGTGGAAACGTCAAACTTCATATAAAAAAAATTGTAAACAGATTTTTTATATATGGAGTTTGACAGTAGTGTACACGGCGAAAATTAATGAATTCGCCTACGCTGCCACCTGGTAATTGATTCGCCTTGCTCTAACGTTTCCACCTGATAATTGATTCTCCTTGCTTTGAACAATCTTTTGATAGATCTAGTTAGATTTGGGATAATGTAAAATAGCCTTTATCAAAATTTAATACACTAAAGCACAATTAAAAATAGTTAGGATGCCTAATTTTTTGCCAAGTGCTTTTTACATAAACTCTAAATGCATCGGTGTCCTTTTTTTATTTGTTTGCCTTTAAATATAACATTTAATTACGTTTCAATGATATCCATATTGTCTCTTTCTGCCATCAAATAATCTATATATGCCATATTACACATAAAAATTTCGGAGGTACGTAACTCTGAAACTAGTAGTTTCCGCCAAATATTTGGCTTAGAATTGCATTTTACACCCCTAGCAAACTTTTCTCTTTTGAGTGGTGCCCGTAAAATTAATTTGTTTCAGATGCCTTAGTATGTTATTTTCAGTTTTATCCTGATTTTTCAAACGGTACTTCTTAGCACCGCCTAAGGTTCTAAAAAAGATGATATTTTTCCTGATTTACAAATGGTTCTTTTCAATACCACTTAAAGTAAAAAAAATATTTTGTTCTGTTATTTTTGTCTGGCATAGGAATGTAATTTTATTTAACAAATTAATTAACATATGGATGTGTGTTTACAAAACTAATAACAACTTACAAATTGTACTCAACGTTTAAATATTCTTCCACATTAATTAAAATACAATCAGGTTCATGTTACAAACACTTAAAAAAAGAAAGTATTAATTTTCATCTTCTATGGCTTAAAAGTTTTCAAGTCATTTCAGAATTTGTTGTATTATGATACCCCTTCATTACAGGCATTGCGCAGGGCGCCACCGAATTTAGGCTCGTCTACTTCAACCAAACCCATGCCATAACTACCAGCTACAGCTTAACGTACAAATACAAATTTATTTTGCGTTCTAGAAAATCGGCATAGAAAGCTTTCAAGCTTTTGTTCAAACCGATAATACACATGCGTATAATATCATAAGTTAATAATTCATTAAAATTTGTTTGTTCTGCTATTAAATTATACAACATATCGGTCAATATTTTAAAGTTTATATTTTTCAGTCCAGGCTCTGCAAAATGACACCTATTATTTTCTGCTTTTCGCCTCCTTTCCTTTGCGTTATTTTGCCCCTGCAGAAGATTTTTCTACAGGGTGTATTAGCACCTATCGTATCTTCTTCATCAACCCCATTGCCGAGCATACGCCAACAGTACCATTGGTTAACACAGAATACCATTTCTTAAATCAAATTTGAACATATTTTAACAATAAATTTGCGATCTTTCTCCAAAGTTTCTGGATTGAACACCTTGCCAATAGCATTTCTTTTGGCTTAAATCTAGTTTACGGACGCAGCTTAAAAATTAAAAAAAAGTTACCTACCGGGTGTAAAATTTAATTTTAAGCTAAAAATGTAAAGTGACAAATTTGGCGCTGACGCTTGGTTTCCGAGTTATGGGCCTCTAAAGTTTGTATGGACAATATGGAATATATCGAGTATTTTGTGGTGAAATGGGGCAATATTGGTATCATTGAAAAGGTAATTTAAATATCTATTCAATTTAAAAGGAAAATATTAAAAAAATACAATAAAAACAGGTAACGATCAAAAAAACAGTTTTTTCCATATAAACATGGAGTACCTACATATATTAAATAAATTAAGCTTAGTGACAGTACTACATGAAAAAAAATAAAAAAAGCTTTAATAAACGAAGCCGGTGTTGGTCATACCATAGAGGAGAAAATCCTTGCGTCCGGCCAGAGGCCGGCTATGCGAAAAGTTTTTAGTAAGCGAAGCCGGTGTTGGTCATACCATAGAGGAGAAAATCCTTGCGCCCGGCCGAAGGCCGGCTATGCAAAAATTCTTTAGTAAGCGAAGCCGGTGTTGGTCATACCATAGAGGAGAAAATCCTTGCGCCCGGACGAAGGCCGGCTATGCAAAATTCTTTAGTAAGCGAAGCCGGTGTTGGTCATACCATAGAGGAGAAAATCCTTGCGCCCGGCCGAAGGCCGGCTATGCAAAAATTCTTTAGTAAGCGAAGCCGGTGTTGGTCATACCATAGAGGAGAAAATTCTTGCGCCCGGCCGGAGGCCGGCTATGTAAAAAGTCTTTAGTAAGCGAAGAAAATAAATATTTTAATACTATATGTATGATGCCTTTTACATCTCATTTTGCCATAAATTCTTTAATGTAGGTATGCCATATTATACGTAAAAACTTTAAAGGTCCGTAGCTCCAAAACTAAGAGTTGCTCGGATAATTAAAAAAAAAAACTTTTTGTTATTATTTTTAATATTTTCTTTTTAAATTGAATAGATATTGAAATTACCTTTTCAATGATACCCATATTGCCCCATTACACCACAAAATACTCTATATATTCCATATTGTCCATACAAACTTTAGAGGCCCATAACTCGGAAACCAAGCGTTAGCGCCAAATTTGTCACTTTACATTTTTTGCTTAAAATTAAATTTTACACCCGGTAGGTAACTTTTTTTTAATTTTTAACTAGATTTGTTCCTTTCTTTTAGTTGAAATTACAAGGAAGAACAAAATTATAAAGGAAAATAAATAGAAAATTTTCTTTAAACTTACTTTCGTCTCCAAGGGCAAATCATCCCATTTGATGGAATAGTTTAAATTGTTCTAAGCAAATTATTCCGAAATATTTAATTATAATTGGCACCTTGATCTCGTGGATTGTGTCAACCAAACAGATGAAGGCCACTTATTTTGTTTAGTAAAAATATTGCATTAGTTTTTTAATATATCAACTAAACTGCATTTCACTACTTTTGCTAACATTGCATGCTCACGTATCTGCTCGCCACGATCAAAACCGGTTTCAAATTCATCCTTTCTCGCCGTAATTACTAAGGCAGCCAAATCAGCCTGTGCGCCACTACCAATCATATTTGACACGAAAACCTTGTGACCAGGGCATCCAAAATGGTAAAATGGTTACGTTTTGTTTTAAAATATGAGCGACCCACCTCTACCGTTTTACCTAAATTTGTTTTATGACTAATGCTATAAACACAATCAAAGGCTACCGACCATCGACTACCGACTACAAAAGTAGCTGGCTACAAAAATAGCCAAGTTGCCAGCTACTTAATTTTTTTAACGACCATCGACCACTAACTACAAAAAAAACATCTGTTTTGACATACATGTATGTACTTAAGTTAACCAAAACAAAACAAACTTGATTTTTTTAAGTGAATTTGTGTAAAAAAAAAATTTAAATGTCTCAAGAAAATTTAATTAACTTTATAAATACTATTCCTAAAATAGTGGAAACAAAGACTTCAGTGTATGAAGTGTCCACGTCCATATTTGCATGTAAATTGAACTAAACATTTACATTAAACAATATAATAAATGTATATAAACAGTAAAAATTACTATTATATACTTATCAATTTCAATAAAAAACCCAAAAAATAAATATAAATGAAACAAATTAGAAATTTATGAAAAAAGAACTAAATGGAAAATTTCACAAACAAAAAGTAATTAAAAAATGTATTTTTTTTTAAATCTTAATTTAATAATGGCAGGGGTATTTAACTACAGCGCCAAGGTATCCCACAAGTATTTTGATATTACTAGTCTCTCCAGGAACTGCACATCAACCTATACCTTCGTATAGGAAGTGGAAAATCCTGTTGAATAAAAACTGTGCGCGTTGCGACTTCAATTATAACTTCACTTTTTTAAAAAAAAATCTGCTCGCGCGCAGATGTTCCCCCTTCGAGATAAAGTAATAAACTGATGAAAAATGTAAACAAATTAACAGATGATTATTATTTTTCAATGGTGCCACTATAAAAGTTTTTCGCGTTTTTAATAGCGATATTTAATGTATTGCGTTTTTAAAAACACCATTTCATGCATTTATTGTATTGGCACCACTAATCTGTTTTTTTGTAGCCAAGAAAAATAGAAATTAGCCTAAGTTGGCTACGGGCTACAAAAGTAGCCGTGTAGTCGGTAGTCGTGTAGCTGCTAAAAATTTATTCTCATAAGCACGCATGTATTCTATTTTTGACATCTTGTAGTCGATGGTCGGTGGACATGATTATGTTTATAGCATAACATTTTCCTCCTGCAGATCAAAGCCTATCAAATTTTTTTTAATGAACGGCGTTAACACAAAAAATTTGTCTAATGGTAAAATTCTTGGCGAGTAAATTGAAGAAATGAAAGTAGTAAGTATGGCAACTTAGCATAAAAAAATCTGAAATTTATAAGATTAATTTTAATATTTAGGATGCACCTATCGCAAAAAGGACATATTAGATCTAGTAAAGTAAAATGGAGAATTTCAATCGCAATAAAATTGAAAAATCTAAAAAAATGGGCTCAAAGTATCATGTCCCCAAAGTATGCGATAGATATATGAAAACTTTGAGGACTGTCCTCAAAGTATGCAAATGTCCTCAAAATATGCGATGGATTGAAAAACTGCACAGCGCATAGTTTGAGTACAGTTTTTCAATCCATCGCATATTTTGAGAACATTTGCATACTTTGAGGACAGTCCTCAAAGTTTTCATATATCTATCGCATACTTTGAGGACATGATACTTTGAGCCCATTTTTTTAGATTTTCCAATTTTATTGCAATTAAAATTCTCCAATTTAATTTTCTCGATCTTATATGTCCTTTTCGCGATATATGCATCCTATATATTAAAATTAATCATATTAATTTCAGATTTTTGTATACTAAGTTGCCATACTTTCTACTTTACTATTTAATTTTAATCGCCAAGAATTTTTTCCTTTTTTGTGTTAACGCCGTTCAATAAGAAAATTTTGACAGGCTTTGATATATAGGAGGAAAATATTAACCCTTATCGGTCGTAAGTCACCTCTGACGTGACAACAGTACTTTTCTGCAACGGTCGTATGGCACGTGTGAAGTGACAAGGCGAATTATGTCGAAACATACTGTCTATTGATGAGATTTGTTTTTAAAATGCATTCATTTCTTCAATTTACCGTTACCATTTGAAAACACGTATTTTCCGTTACCGTTTGAGCATAAGAATCTTTTCAGTTTGTCGTTATCAGCAGAGCATTTAACTTGTGCAATAAACTTTCAATTCTTTTTTTTAATGTCTGAATTTATTTTTTGCCCATAAAATGAATAAAGAAAATATTATAAATATCGAAGAAATTTCTGAAAGTGATTTTAGCTCTAGTGATGAGATTAGCAATAACGCTTCATTATTTTCTAAGAAAAGAAGAGTTATAGTTCCTATACAATACTCAAGTTCATGTTGGAGATTGCTTCAAAAAATACCATACCTTACAAGTATATAAATAATTATCAGAAACTCAGACATGTAGTAGTTGTACAAAAAATAAATAATTTGTAACAAAACTGAAAAGAAATGAATATAAATGTATAATAACATACTATTGTTTTTTTTTTCATATTTGTTAAAAATAACTACAACCTGGTGAGAATCAAACGTGTGAAAAGTCGCGTCCGATAAGGGTTAAAGAAAAAACTTTTGTACAGCAGACGTGACATCAATTTTAATTAAATAATTTTAGTTAGTACGTTAGTTTTCAAACCCAAACGAATGGCATTTATGTGCATATTATTCCATAAAAGTTCGGGTTATTTGCAGCGTATAACTCTGAATCGAAACTTTGAAGAAAGATCACCAATTTATTGACAAAAAAATTTCCATATTTGGTTCAAGAATTGGTATCCTGTGTTCATCAATTGATTGCGAGATAATAGAAAACACATGAACATAAATTTAGTAACCTTCGGAGCTATAAATACATGTTCTGGTGCTTTGTTAAGCAAAGATACGTAAACTTTATTTTGAGACTAGAAACTACTACGAAAACAACGCACAGTAAGTAATCACATGTTTAAATGAAATTTTGTTAATTTAGGAATACATTCCTTTCAATAATTTTAGAGATAATGAAGATCAAGCCAATGGGATGGACGGGTGTTGATGAGGAATATTCGACAGCTGCTAATAAATCACATGTCAGAGAATCTTCTGCATGATCAAAACCATACAAGGGTAAGGGCGGCAAAGGAGGCAAAAAGCAGCATCTCAGAAAAAGAAAATACCACCGCCTAAGGCTATTGCTAATCATGCATCTGTGAAAGCTGAAGTCCCAGTGTCAACTGGCTCTCGCAGTAAAGTATAAGTAAACTAAAAACAATTCCTGGTTAGATGACGAAGATGAAGAATGGGAAAGACTGCAAGCAGCGCTTAATATACGGAAAAAGTTAGAAGGAAAATCCTGTATTTCTCATACTGTACACTGGAAATATGTATATTTGTGATCGCAAATCACGTACCCTGTTCAGCAGCGTATCATGTAACACACTTGGTAAAAAAAAAAACAGGAAATTCAGTTGAAGTTTATCGTTGTTTTGAGTGGTAGTTAATATCCGATCCAGAGTGTATGCATGTATATGTCGCACATGATCAACAAGAGGGTAATAACTCAAAATTTTCAGTAGAGGTGAAAAACTGTGTGCTTACATTTTAAGAATTTAAAAATCCGAATACACCATAGTAAGCAAATTGCATTAGATTAAATTAAATCTTTACAAGTATTGTAAAAAAAAAACTATTTTTTGAGTTAACACCATTTTTCTAAAATTTGTCGATCATAAAGTGAAACAAATTTTATCAACAATACAGTATCAACTTAATATAAAACATAATTTAAATAAAACAATTTGATTATTTTTATTTTGAAAAAGACAATTTAAAATAATAAATTTTTTATGAAAACATGCGATGCATTTTCGTTTTAACTTTCGTATTTACTCATATGATATGAAGGGAAGTTATTACATAATCACGAAAAGGGTCTCATATGTTGTTTAATAGATGAAAGAGTTATGGGAATGCGTTAAAAATTTTTACAGTAGAAAGATACTGATTGTGTTGGTATATTTTTCGCAATAAGTGAAATTTAAAAATTTGGTGTTAATAATGTTGTTTTTTGTTCTAGGAATAAGCAGAAATATTTCTTTATTAAAAGCTGAAAATATCAATATGAAAATTTATTATTTGTAATTTTTTTATGTTAATTAACCGTAATTGTGCTTGATTCCTTCAAAAATTATAATTTCAATATATTCCCATGAAATATATAGTATTATGGTATAGAAAAACTAAAAAAAAAACTGAAATATATTACCGCGGGGAAAGCATATCCATATTGCCATTTCGCTACTGCTGGTATAGCTCATGAGATATCATGAAATATTTATGTTTGAAGGAATCAAGCACAATTAAAGTTAATTAACTAACTTTAAAATATATAAAAAACGGTATTTTTGATTTGCTACGTTATTTTAATATTGTTATTCAAGGCGAATTAATTTGATTCAAGGCAAGAAATAAAACTAGGTGGTCGTAATGGCGAATTCATTAATTTTCACCGCAAACGTTAAATGACAAACACGATATAAAAAAAATTATACACATTTTTTATATATGGAGTTTGACATTTGGCGTTTACGGCGAAAGTAATGAATTTGCCGTCGAGACCACCTAGTATTATTTCGTCATGGGCGTACGCAAGGCGAATCAATTACCAGGTGGCAGCGTGGGCGAATTCATTATTTTTTGCTGGTACAAACTACTGTCAAACTTCATATAAAAAAAAATATACACAGATTTTTTATATATGGAGTTTGACAGTAGTGTTCACGGCAAGAATAAATGAATTCGCCTACGCTGGCACCTGGTAATTGATTCGCCTTGGGCGTTTGAATACCAGGTGGTAGAGATGCCAAATTCATTAGTTTTCGCCGAAACCCTATATGTCAAACTCCATATATATTAATATGTATAATGTTTTTATATGAAGTTTGACATTAAGCATTTACGGTAAAAATTAATTAATTCGCCATCGCGACCAGTTCTTATTGAGTCGACACTGGTGATATAATACAAGTGGTCTCGATGGCGAATGCATTGATTTTCACCGTAAACGCTAAATGTCAAACACCATATAGAAAAAATATACATATTTTTTGTACAAATCTATCAAAAAGTCATCACACACCTACACTTTTAATCCACACATCATACTTTTTGAGCACACTTGTAATTTTGACAGATCGTTCGACTGAGTATGATAGTGAATTCTGGTCTTTAGTCCCCGTTCAGACATGCAATTTTTAGTTCTGAAACTTTCAAAAATTAAATTACATTTAAAGGTTTTTGAATTTAGCAAACACACAACAATTTACACTTTTATCTAAAAAAAGAATTTTTAATTGTCCTTATTAGTTCTTAATTTTTCTTTTTTTCAAGAAACGCAGAGTTTGAAGGTTCCAATTTGCATTGCTCCTTACGAGATTTCTGGGTTTAAAAAAATGATAATGGTTTTTAAACTGTGAAGAAAAAGTTTTAATCATTCATTAATATTGATTTTTTTACGCCTCCTGTTAAAATGCGATTTTAATAGGTAATCAATCAGATTAATTCTTAAAAAGAATGGTAATGATTATTTCCTTTTTGTTATTTTCAAAGTGTATCAAAATAGTCCCCAACCTAAGATTAGTAACTCTTATTTTTTATTTTATTATATATTTACAATTTAGCAAAATCTAAAATTAAAAAATTACACCTAAGCTGACGTTTTAAGTTAATATGTTTAATCGTTGCAAAATTAAAGCTTAAATAAAAAAAAATACCAAAATGGTCCAAATCTAACAGCAGAGTTAAGATTTCCATCCATATAATGAACTACCTTTCAATATAATATACACCCAAGCAATATAATTAAACAATATGCAAAAAGTAAAATATTACTTGTGTGTGGCTCACTTGAAATATTGCACGTATGTATAATACTTAATCAAAAGCTTTTACAGGTGTGGTAACCTTCCAACTTCTGCTTATCTGGCAATATTATTAAAAAACTATTACGGCAAATTCATTTCCATTTTAAGCGCCAGTTCAAGGCACATTAATACAATAGGTAGCGGCAGAAGATCAGCTGACTTATTTCCGTTTTAAGGTGTCAAATTTTGTTTAAATTTTTTCCGAGAAAAAATAAAAAAAATATTCTAGAAGTGTGAGTAAAATTTTTATTATTAGTAAATAAGTGTGCAAAAAATCAAAAACTTATTGAAAAATAACATCTCATAAAGCTGCAAAAGATGACTGGCATAAATCCAATTTACTGTCACCAGTAGTAGCATACGTGTATAAAATTCAATTCTAAATTAAAAAATGAGAAAAATGCTCGCTTGACCAAGTTAAGGGGCTCTGAAATTTTCAATAAAGTTAGTTTTACACAAAAAGTGGAAAAAGGGTATATCTAAGTTTGTCATTGCGTGTGTAATTTCTACAATATCCATTTCCTACCCCATAAAGTGTATATATTCTGGCTTCTTATGCCGCGGCAAACTTGATTTCCCAAAATAGTAAATATGTCAATCAATCAGATATAGTGTCGAAAGAGGTGCTATTGGAAATCAGCATGATCGGTCGATGTCCTTTGAGGCAGCATGCAAAGCACCACGCCTATCACCAATTTTTTCATGTCATTTGAAGCAATAAAGTAACTCCAATAAATAAAAAATATATTCGGCAATAGAGTATTAAAAAGTAAAAAATATCAAGTGAAAAAATTGAAGCTCGCCCATATTTTTCGGTTTACTGAGCTCTAAAATTTAAAAATTTTTTAAATATCAATATGGGTGTCATTTTAAAGCTTTTAAAGAGATCTTTAAGGAAACATTAACACAAATTTTTTGGGAACACGCTTTACTACTAGCGATTCATGGTTTAATCATCTATCGATCGTATGTAGTCCGATAGCGAAAAGCAACACTTATAAATTTGAGCTATTTTTTTTATTTTAAAAGCTTACTGAAAGGTACATTCCAAGGTATATTAATTATACTAGGTAGTAGCGACTCTACAACATTGGTAAAAACAACATGGCTCTTTATATTTGTTTTGTGTGTTGGAAACGTCAAGAACAGAAACAGCTCTCAATACAAATGCTTGCTTTGAGAGAGAGTAAAATACAAAAAAATTTTGACATTTCCAACTACAAGCCAGCTGGGCGGACAACACTACCTAGTAAAATAAATAGACCTTGGCTTACTGCTTAATATTTTTTTTTTCGTACAAGAAAAGAGTTGTACAGTGATCGATTTTTATTTTAATCTTCTAAAGATCCTTTATAGCAGTATGTGCGCATATATGTACAGTATGACAGTATCTAAATTTGATTCTGTAATCTGTGGGCTTTTAATTTAAATCTTTTCCATTAAAATTATATTGACGACTTGTGATCGAGTTCAAAAGTGATATTTTTTGTCAAAGTTTGCAAGGTGCATTTATTTTACTAGGTAATGTCTGTCCGCCCAGCTGGTATGTATGTGGTTGTAAATGTCAAATGTTTATACATATGTATGTATATTACATTGGCGAAACAAAACAAACATGTGTGTTAAGAGCACTAATCATTTGTTTTTTAATTCTCTTTCTGTGTTTTCCAACGAACAAAGCAACAATAAAAAGCCATGTTGTTCTTGCAACGTTGTATTTATAGTAGAGATGCTACTACCTAGTAAAATAAATGTACCTTGGTCGGTTTGTTAACATCTTTTTTATTAAAAAGGGAAACCACACTGCACTCATACACTCCCTAAAAACATAAAAAACAAAACAAAAACGTGTTCACATTAACTTTCCATGCAACTCTGAAAAAAATTAGCCAAAACAAATAAAAAACTCCCTAAAAAGTAATTTATCTTCTACACGACAAAAAAGCATGAAATTATATTTTAATCAAAACGAATTTATTACTCGTAACAGGACGCAGCCCAGCTGATTATTTATATTCAGCGTTTATAAAATTTATAAAAGCATTTGTTAAAGAAATAGTTTCAAATAATTAAAAAAAACATTAAATGTTAAAAATACATATATAAATTTGATTACGGTCAGACTCCATATTTAAAAATGCTACATATCTTGAGTAATGATTTCAGTGAAAATGAATGATTTCGCCTACGCTGCCACGTGGTAATTGATTCCTAAAGTTAGTTTTGTTCACGGCGAATTCATTGCTTCTTGTTGGACTGTGTGTTTAAAATAACATAATAATAAATATGGTACATAACAAGGCGAATTAACATCAGTTGGCTCGAATAGCCCCGGTGACTATTGTGATTTTTCCTTCTTCGAGTGTCAAAAGTTATAATCTCCTTTGGTTTTGACATCCAAAAACAATTTGTACAAAAACAATATGTTCATGTTTCAATCACAGTGTTGTGTATTTATTTTCGCCGTTAGTATACCTGTTATTAATTCGCCTTGGTACATAAGATCTGCGTGTGTTCAGGAATGCAAGTGCATGTTAATCTTCACGTTTGCTATTGCTGGGTTTTAGACTCCAGCTGTATTTCTATGGTTGGCGTCTAATATTTTTTAAAAGTTTAATTTAAATATTATTTTTGCTTACAGTGAACTGCTGTCGAGCAAAATACATATTTTCTTAATTATGGAATCCTTGTTTTATCTTTTTTGGGTCTTTCAGTGGTCGCACACCACGTTGATGGCAAAACAGCTGACTTAACTTCATTTGATACTTTTAATAAGATTGTACCAGTTGGTCTCTTTCACCTGCATATGCAGATAAACCTCATATTTTATTTGTTCTTCAAATGTTATTTTATAAAACTGGTTTTACCTTTTAAAATTATTTAAAATTTTTTTTGTAATTTTGTTGTAAACTTTTGAAACAATGTTGAGCATAAACGAAAATCAGCTGGGCTGGTATAACCACCAGTAAGTGAAACAAACTTAAGTTTTTGTATATGCTAAAGAACAATAATCTTTTAGCTATTAAAAAGAAGGCGTCTCACTTTTTTAAAACTTCTATTTTGTGCTTGGAAAATAACGAATAAAATTATTGCAGGGTTAGAAAAACATTCATACATGCACCAAAAAGAAATCACTATGTTTTTCTTTTAATGATTTTATGCCTAGCTTTATATTATTCAAAGCAAATTAAATATTATTCATTTCAAAATATATCTATGTATATCAAGACGTATTAACTATGTTGTGTTCAAGGCAAAATCAATTAGGAATGAGCACTTATTTATTAACGTACGCATCATGGCAAAATGATGCACCAGGTAGTGGCAGTAGCGAATTCATTCATTTTTGCCGCTGCTAAAATTGTCAAACTCTATATATGTATAAAAAAAGCAGCATCAAATCGTCTTCGGCTGCTACAAATAAAGTGTTGCATGGAAAGTACATGAGAAACGTTTTTGTTGCTTGTTTGTTTTTAGGGAGTGTATGAGTGTGGTTTCCATTAAAAAAAAAGTTGTAAACAAACCGTGCTAGGTACATTTATTTATGGATAGTAGCATCTCTGCTGCAAATACTACGTTACAAGAACAACATGACTTTTTATTATAATCTCGATATTTATCAAAGTTTACCACTCCTTGCATGCAACTTGGAACGTTAGAACGACCGGAATTTAAAAAAAGAAGAATATACAATCTTGTTAGAATACTACAAATACAAAAAAACTCCGGAAGGAAACTTTAAGATTTAAAGACAAATTATAAAATTTAAGAAAATGTTTAAAAGGGAGAACAAATTTTTTTTTCATTTATAAGCTTTTTACCATGACTTACTATATTCTTTTTTGAAAACAAAAGATGTTGACAGCACAAAATCAAACTAAAAATTAATTATTGACCGGTCATCCAGCATATGTACATCAAAGCATCCATCATTAAAAGGGAATGGAAAATAAAACAGGATAACACTACACAGAAAATGTAGATGAAATATTAATTGATAAACTTGTATAAAAAATATATTACGTTTAATATAAAGTAGTATAATAATTTAACAAACATCGCTAGCTCTGACAAAAAAATTTATAAATTGTCATTACTGTTGCTATAAAGTCAATAATTATGCATACAAGGCGAATTAATATCAAGTGTGCTTAACAGCCTATGTGATTACTTTTTACGCTTGTTATTTTTCCTTCCTCGAGTGTCAAAAGCTAACATCTCCTATTGTACTTCCTTGTTTTTGACAGCTAACGAAGATTTGTACAACAAAATGTAGAAATTTTTTGCAGAAAAAAATTTAAAATTTAATTATAATTTAAAATTTTAGAAAAAACCTCTAGATAATAAAAATACTGCAAATTTACAAACGACCTAAATATCACATTAATATTTCTTTTCAGCAAAATTTCAGAAAAAAAAGATTAAAATTTTGCCTAAAAAAGGCATGTGCAATCGAAAATTAAAATTATTAATTATTAAAATTATTAAAAACTGAAAATGCCCAAAAACAAAAAGAATCGGCAGTGGAGCTAAGGTTAATTGGTTTCTATTGCTTCAAAATGGAGGGATTGCCTCCATTATGTATGTTTTGTCCACGACGCTGGATAAAAAATTATAATTCTTATTTTTGGCATGTTGGATGTCACACTTTGATATGTGTATTGTTTGTGTTTTCAAGCACGTACAAATTTTTCATTATGAGATATCTCACAGGAACAATCATATAAGATGAACTGTCAATTATCAGTCCAATTTAATTGAGACTTCTATCATCATTTGGTACTTTAAATAAAGTTTTACCAGTAGGTTGGTTGACTTATTTTCGGGTTTGATTCATCTTTTTATTTAATTTCTAAAATTTTTAGAAAGAAGAGTTATTTACAAATGTATGCAGACGTTTTCCAAAGAAACAGCAGACATTCTGCTAGCGTCTAATTTTTTTTTTTAACGTCCGCATACATTTATAAATAAGTCTTCTATCCAAAAATGTTTAGAAATTAAATAAAAAGATGAATCAAAGCCAAAAATAAGTCAACCAACCAACTCGTAAAACTTTATTTAAAGTACCAAATGACGATAGAAGTCTCAATTAAATTTGCCTGCTTTTGCTTAGTCTGACGTTTTTCGCATCAACGTGGTCCTTTAAGACTCCATCTGCATTATTATGGTTGGCGTCCCATATTTTTTAAAGTTTATTTTAAATATTATTTTTGTTTACACTGAACTCCTTTCGAGCAAAATATAAATTTTCTTAATTATGGTATGCCTTATTTTATCTTTTTTTTGGTCTTTCAATGGCCGCACACCACGTTGATAACAAAACAGCTGACTTAACATCATTTGGTATGCAGATAAACCTCATATTTTATTTGTTATTCAAACTTTATTTTATAAAACTAGTTTTATGTTTTAAAATTATATAATTTTTTTTTTTGTAAATTTGTTGTAAACTTTTGAAACAATGTTGAGCATAAACGAAAATCAGCTGGGCTGGTATAGCCACCAGTAAGTGAAGCACACTAATCTTTCAGCTATTAAAAAGAAGGCGTCTCACTTTTTTAAAACTTGTATTTTGTGCTTGAAAAATAATCAAGGCGAATTAATAGAGGTGACCACGCGGCTACAGCAATCCAACAACACAAAAAACAACAGGCAATTTGTTGCTACAAAATAATGTATGTTGTCAAAATAATATTGTAAAAAACAAACAAAATAAAAAAATATATTTGATGAAAAAAAGTGGTTGTGATTATCAGAATAAGAAAATTATAAAAATTAAGTTACATAAAAATAAAAATACAGGAAAAGTGACCAAAATTCTTTTGTACCACTAGTTTGCCCAAATCACATGCATCGTTCCATTCTTGCACGTTCACCATTTGAAGACTAACATAATCTTCCACAAAAAAACCAAGAAATTATAAATGTGTTAACAATAATTTCACTATATTTTTAC
Organism: Gymnosoma rotundatum; assembly: GCA_916610165.2. NCBI lineage: Eukaryota > Metazoa > Arthropoda > Insecta > Diptera > Tachinidae > Gymnosoma > Gymnosoma rotundatum. The sequence continues at coordinate 14,583,014 of OU744341.1, read as the reverse complement.
GCATATTTTGATTATACACATCAGGAACTGCAAATACGGTTCTATGTTGTGGTAGTTTTCTCTAGGAATTTCAATTGTTTGTTTTCTATTAGCAATCAAAAAAAAAAATTCTGTAGTGCATATGGTATAAACATGCATACCCAAACAAACAAACATGTGGTATAAACATGCATACCCAAAATATAAAATAAATATCAAAAGTAAATGACCGACAAAAAATGCAGTTAGTAGAAAATGCAAAGTCAAGTGTTGAATGAAATATTGTAATTTAAGATTTTTAATAAATATATGAACAATAAGTAGGAGAAATAGATAAATATATATGTAAATAATAAACATAGAAATTATTGATTATGAATAGGAGAAATGATTATTTTTTAAGAAAACATAAAATAAGAAATAGTATATAAGCTAGGGAAAATTGTAAATAAAATCAGAAATAATTCTGACTTTAAGCAATAGAGTTTTTTTATTCCTCAACAAACTTCGGCAATTAACTTTGCCATCATATAGAGCCGCCTTCTACTCTAAGGCTCTTTAATAAAACAAGAGTACTATAGCTACAACATTTTAAACAAAACATTTACAAACCTTACATGGCGATCCTGCCAAACTGAACATGCCAAACTGGACATGCCAAACTGAACACAGAAACATATACGGCATAATAGATTTTGTTTTTAAGAAAAATTGACCCTACAAACCTATACTTCACAGTCCTGGTGTCCAGATGAGCGTGGAGGAGTTAGAAGCAACCAGGTTGGAGATAGATAGTCTGTTTCAGAAGTGGGAGCGATTGTTGGAAGAAGAATACATACCCCAGCCAGTAGTGTCGAGTCCAGAGGTCCCCAAAAATTGTCCGGCAAAGAAAAAGATACCCATACAAGAGTATCTCAAACGGTTACAAAAAACAAAAACACAAACTCCAAAGCCCGGAAGCCCGAAGGAAGACAAAAAAAAGAGAAGAGGAGGAAAGGCAGTTAAGAGGAGAAAACTAATAGCCGAAACCTATAGACAATTTCATCTCACCGGCAACAAGGCCGAGAAATCAAGGTTGTTGAAAGAAATCAAAGAAATTAGGAACAACCAATAATAAAATTTTTTCTTTCCAAAAATAACTAAAATTAAAAACCATAATGGGTGGATGGTTTTCAAAGGAGGATATTATCGTAAATGAAAACAACACTGGTGTAATGACGATGACTCATGACCATATACAAATAGTAATCCTAATCCTCTTAATAGCATTAGTAATAAGTAAAATTAATGAATACTATAAAAATTATATGAAGAAAAAAGCAATTAGATTTGCCAATATGTTAGAAAATGTATAAATAAATGGATAAATTAATAAATATATATAAAAATTTAAAGAAAAGTCCAAATAGATTTTATACAAAAAGTTATGTAATAGAGACTTTAAATTTAATAGAAGAATTAAAAACTATTGCATTGAATAATGAAGGCTATCCTCTAGAAGAAGTAAGTGAAATTGAAAATAAAATTTTTAATTATTTGAAAATAAAAGAAAATAAAGAAATAGCAAATATGGCATCGTTTGGCATTCTTGACACATCGAAAATAATACCAGAGTTCAATGGTGACCTTGGACAAATTAGTAATTTTTTAGGTATAATAGAGTTCTATTCTAGCACTCTCAAAGATGAAACAGAAGTTGCTAAATTAATAAAATTCGTTTTAGCCACTAAATTGACAGATAAGGTAAGGAACAAGTTGATTTCAGAAGAAACTCCAAATTCGCTCGAAACTTTCAAAAATACCCTTAGGAAAATATTTTCTCCCAAGAAATCACTCTCTTCAGTGTATACCGAATTAGCGAAACAGATTCAAGGGAATAGTACAGTAACCCAATTCGCTAACAGGGTTGAATCTCTTGTAGCTGCTCTCAATGAATTCCATATTTCAGAACTAGGATCCCAAAGCAGAGTAACGATTATTAAAATGAATGATCAAGTTGCTCTTAGTACCTTTAAGAATGGTTTAAATGAACCACACAGATCCACAGTTTTGGCTGCTTCAGAAGTAGTTTCACAAACGAATTCTGTAATGCATTTTAATAGGAACACAAATTTTTCTTACAACAGGAGATTTCATAATAGGAATAATAATTCTGGTAATCATTTTGGGAATAATAATTTCCGCGGTACTAACCTACCAAGAAATAATAATAATTACAACAACCAGAGAAATAATAGTAATTACAATAATAATTACAATAATAATCAAAGAAATGGTAATAATCACAATAATAATCAAAGAAATGGTAGTAATTACAACAATAATAACAGGAGAAATGGTGATTTTAGAAATAGGAACCAAAGAAGGATATATTTTGCTCAGGAACAGGGAAACGAGATAGACCCCTGCAATCCTAAAGAGTAAATGTGACAGAAGATGTAGGGAGGTTAAAACAATTAAAAGAATATGCATTAAAAACTTACAATTCGCACACAGACACATCTCATTTTGTATCATTTAAAACATGTGAAGGAAATTTTGTGAGATTTTTAATAGATACAGGTGCAGACATTTCTATATGTAAAGAAAATTTTATAGGAAATAACGAAATAAAAGAACACAACGCTTGCAAAATTACGGGTATTGAAAACAATGCAATTCAAACAATGGGTACTTCAATACTGAAATTAGTACTTCCAGAGGATATAGTAAACCATGAATATCAAATAGTAAGTACAGAATTTCCAATAGCAACAGATGGTATTTTAGGAAGAGATTTTTTCACTAAATATTTGGCAAAAATAGATTATGAGACATACACATTAGCTGTTATAATAAATGAAACTGAATATGTTCTACCAATGACAACAAATATCAATAAAATCACTATACCACCAAGAACTGAAATAATACAAGCAGTAAAATTATATATTGAAGAAGATAGCGTGGTATGTGCAAAGCAAATTTGTGACAATATTTTTGTTGGTAATACAATAATCCCAAAACATGGAACAAAGCACATTAGAATTTTAAGTGCTTCAGACAAAGAAGTTACAATATCTCAATTTGATTTACAAATCGAACGTTTATCAGATTATAACATTCTCTATAATAAAAAAGAAAATGCAAATAGAAAACAAAAGGACAGAAGGGAAAAATTAAGAAAATTACTGAGTATAGATACAGTCGACATTAACGCAAAACAAACCATAGAGGAAATATGTAAAGAATTCCAAGATATTTTTCATTTAGAAGGAGACCATTTAACAGCAAATAATTTCTATAGACAAAGATTACAAACTGTGGACGATACCCCGGTGTACACACGAAATAACAGATTACCACAGTCACAACAGGAAGAAATTAAAACACAAGTTAATAAATTGATAGAAGAAGATTTGGTTGAACAGTCTGTTAGTCCTTATAATTCTGCTTTACTTTTGGTCCCTAAGAAAAGTGACAACAGTGAAAAGAAATGGAGATTAGTTGTCGATTATCGTCAGTTAAATAAAAAATTAGTCAATGACAAATTCCCATTACCCCAACTAGATGATGTATTAGACAAAATAGGAAGAGCAAAATATTTCTCAACGCTAGATATGACGAGCTCATTCCACCACATAGAATTACAACAAGCATCTAGACCACTTACAGAATTTTCCACAGGCAATGGACACTATCAATTCAAAAGATTACCTTTTGGTCTCAAGATATCATCAAACAGTTTCCAAAGAATGTTGACAATAGCATTAACAGGGTTAGATTCCAATGCATTTATATACGTAGACGATATAATTGTTTTCGGATGTTCGCTACAACACCATAATGATAATTTAATAAAAGTTTTTCAAAGATTAAAAAGTCACAACCTTAAATTAAATCCAAATAAATGTAATTTTTTGAAACCAGAAGTAGTTTATTTAGGACATCTTATTACAGATAAAGGAATAATGACAGACCCAAATAAATGTAAAGCATTTGAGATTTATCCAGTCCCAAAGAATGCAGATGATACAAGAAGATTCGTAGCTTTTTGTAATTATTATAGACGCTTTGTTAAAAATTTTGCACAGATAGCTAAACCTCTAAATGAATTACTAAAGAAAAATCAACAATTTCATTGGTCAGAAAACTGCCAAAAATCTTTTGAAATGTTAAAATCTATAGTTTCAAATCCACCCATATTACAATACCCAGATTTTGAAAAAGAATTTATACTCACTACTGACGCATCTGATTACGCGTTAGGAGCGGTACTTTCACAAGGTGAAATAAATACCGATTTACCGATCTCATATGCAAGCCGATCTTTAAATAAACATGAAATTAACAAGCCCGTGATAGAGAAAGAACTTTTAGCTATTCATTGGGGAATAAATCACTTTCGACCATATTTATATGGAAGAAAATTCAAGGTAGTAACTGATCACAGACCATTAGTATCATTGTTTACTCATAAGAATCCTTCATCAAGATTAACTAGAATTAGATTAGATCTCATGGATTACGATTTCGAGATTATATATAAACAAGGGAGAATTAATACTAATGCCGATGCATTATCAAGAATCAAAATAGATTCTAATGATTTGAAAGATATGATACCAAAAAGTATAAACGTAATGACAAGAAAAATGACTGAGGACTTAAGAAGTAAAGAAAATACATTGATTAGAGAAGATGAAAATGATAAGGAAAGAGAAAGTGACAGAGAGACTGATCACATCTATATGTGGAACAGCATTTCGTTTTCACAAATTAAAGGATATCCAAGATTAAATTTTGTTATAGATAAAATGAATAAAAGCAAACCAAAAGTTGAAATTTTTGGGAATCACGTAACAGTATCTTGTAATGAAAATGCATACTCGAATCCAGATTCAGTTTTGCAGAAGTTAACTAAGGTTTTACGCGATAATCAAATTTTCACAATAACGTTAGCGAAAGATGATACGATTTTTACACTCATACGTGAGGAAAAATTGAGAAAAATATATAATAGCATGCAAAATAAAAATAAACATAGACAAAGACCCATAGAGGTAATATTATTTAAACAACCAGAAAGAATATTAGAAAAAGATAGACAAAAAGAGATAATAAAAGAATATCATGAAACCCCACATGGAGGTCATGCAGGAGTACGTAGAACAGTCATTAGATTAAAGCAAAAATACATTTGGAAGAATATGTATAAAATGATCAAAGATTTCATCAGTCATTGCGAATCTTGTAAAAAGAATAAAGTCATTAGGCATACCAAAGCACCACTCCAAATAACGAATACACCAACAAAACCATTTCAAGTTATACAATTAGACACAGTAGGTCCATTAAGAATATCAAATGGATATAGATACATATTAACAGCACAATGCGAACTAACAAAATATGTTGATGCATTTCCGATAGAAACTAAAGAAGCATTTGAGATAGGAAGGATATTAGTAGAAAAATTTATACTAAAATATGGATGTTTTGATACAATAAAAACGGACAGAGGAACTGAATTCGTAAATGAATTATTTAATAGGATATGTACACTTATGAAAACTAAACATGTAACTTCAACAGCATATCACCATGAAACCTTAGGTAGTATAGAAAGAAATCATAAAGTTTTAAACGAATACATGCGTTCTTTCACGGAACAATACAATTGGGATGAATGGATTCCATATTATACATTCGCGTATAATACAACACCACACTCATCCACAGGGTTTTCCCCATTTGAACTTGTATTTGGAAAATTAGCATCAATGCCAACTGAACCAATATCAAACGATAAATTTTACAATTATGAAGATTATATCACAGAATTAAAAATAAAATTAAAACATGCACATGAAATGGCAAATAAAAAACTGTTAGAAAATAAAATAAAACAAAAAAATATTAAAGATAAGAATATTAACGATATCAAATTAAGAATAGGAGATAAAGTATTTTTAAGAAAAGAAACCGCAAAGAAAAATGAAAACCAATATACCGGTCCTTTTGAAATAATAAACACACAAGACGTAAATGTCACAATTTTAATAAATAATAAACCTATGACTATACATAAGAATAGAATAAAATTATGTTAAGTACTATCTTGTAATTTAATACAAAAAAAAAATTTTTTTTCTTTCATTCAATAAAAATTTTTTTTCTTTTAAACGGTAAGGGTGTAGTGCATATGGTATAAACATGCATACCCAAACAAACAAACATGTGGTATAAACATGCATACCCAAAATATAAAATAAATATCAAAAGTAAATGACCGACAAAAAATGCAGTTAGTAGAAAATGCAAAGTCAAGTGTTGAATGAAATATTGTAATTTAAGATTTTTAATAAATATATGAACAATAAGTAGGAGAAATAGATAAATATATATGTAAATAATAAACATAGAAATTATTGATTATGAATAGGAGAAATGATTATTCTTTAAGAAAACATAGAATAAGAAATAGTATATAAGCTAGGGAAAATTGTAAATAAAATCAGAAATAATTCTGACTTTAAGCAATAGAGTTGTTTTATTCCTCAACAAACTTCGGCAATTAACTTTGCCATCATATAGAGCCGCCTTCTACTCTAAGGCTCTTTAATAAAACAAGAGTACTATAGATACAACATTTTAAACAAAACATTTACAAACCTTACAATTCAATTAAAAAAATTTAACAAATTATTTATTTTTGGCAAATATTTTTGACAACTGTAATGTTTACAGCTGATGGACTTTTTCGCCCGTGCGTTCACCTGCATTATTTCGCCATGAAAATAATGAACAAAATTATTACAGGGTTAGAAAAACCAAAAGACTGAAAAGAAATCACTACGTTTTTAATTATATTGTTTAAAGCAAATTAAATATTGTTCAATTCATAGTATATCTATATAAAGACTTATTAACTAAGTAAGTTGTGTTTAAGACAAAATCATTGTTTCTTGCTAAATTGAGTGTGTCAAAAAGGCAGACCTAAATGCATTGAAAAAAAGACTTCAAACCACAAAATTAGGAATGAGCACTTATTTATTAACGTACGAATCATGGCAAAATCATGCACCAGGTAGTGGCAGTAGCGAATCTATTCAATTTCGCCGCAGCTAGAAATGTCAAACTCCATAAATAAAAAAAGCACCATCAAATCGTCTTCGGTCGTTAAAAATAAAGAGTTGCATGGAAAGTACATGAAAAACGTTTCTGTTGTTTGTTTGTTTTTAGGGAGTGTATGAGTTCAGTGTGGTTTCCTTTTTTTTTAAAAAAAGTTGTAAACAAACCGTGCTAGATACATTTATTTTACTGTGGAGTCACACGGTCAAGTTTTTGTTCAATTCTCTTTCAAGAAATTCACAAAAATTGAAAGCTGTGACGAAGGAAACACGCAATTTCAAAGCAAGTTTTTAAGCAAGATGTCATTAAGAAAACAAATAAAATTTATTTGGAGGAAAAAACTTCCATCAACTGTTTTCTTGAATGTAATTTTAATGACTCAATTGAACGAAAATTTAAAAGCAAATTACACTGTACAACAAAATCAAATTTTTTCCAAAATTACAAGGTCCGGGCTATAAACTCTGATAGAGGAGACAAAAAAAAGAGATACGTGTATCGGCGTTTTGAAAGTTTACATCTGAATTTCATTTGAGAGGGGGTTAAAATTTCCCAGCTCTGGCACATTCTTATTGTTAAACGGCATAAGAAACCATGTGACCCTTACATTTTAGGTATAAAATGTGTTTAGCAAATTTATGTAAAATGTTACGGACAACATTTTTGTGGAAATGTCCTTCTTTTAAAAAGGAGCAAAAAACACCATTAAAACAAGGTTTTAGAGGGTTAAAATGTTCCACATAATTGTGGTTTTAAAAAATCTGTTTTAGAAAAAACCAATTCGAGAATGTCCATAGACCAAAAAAAAACCAGGTAAATATAAAAAAAATTTCAATTGAACATTAAAAGGAAAGGAAAATGTTTCATTCAGAATAACAAATTTGAAAAAGCAATTAAATTTTATGATAAATCAGGTCAATTTGGATGTACAAAATAATGTAATTAGTAATTGTGGTTGTTAAAATTCCACAAATTTGGGAATGTCCCTAAATAAAACCAGGTACCAGAATATTTATCAGTGGTATTGCAATAGGTAAATAATTTCAGTTGAAACTGAAAATGTTTTCAAATGTGATGTGAAAAGGGTAATAATTGCGGTTGTAAAAAATCTGTTAAAATTGCATTTGGGAATTTTAAAAAAACGTTAAATAATACTTATGTATGTATGTATGAATTACTGCAATAATAAATATCGATGTTTTCCATATTATAAATAGAACTAGGTAGTTATTGAACACTAAAAATTAAAATGTTTTATTTAAAAACTCCTCTTCTACGCAAATTAAGTCCTTTTCTGTCTGTTTTCCTACCCGTTTAAATATTCAAGTAATTTTGTTAACAGCATCAGTTGCATTCAAGTTTCAAAAGATTGACCATCTCATTGTAATACTAAATTAATTAAGAAAAGGTATTCTGAGCTAGAAGTTTTTCCGGATGAACTGTGGACGCCGAAGCATTGCTGTCGCATTTGTTATAATGGCTTAATTTTGTGGTCCAAAGGTAACTAATTTTTTTTTGTTCTAAAACTATAGTTTTATTTTTGAACTCTCGCTGAAGGTCAACGAAATTCAATGCAGTTTGGTATTCCTATGCGGTGGTTAGATCCAGGTGAACATAATGACGCTACGTGCTACGTCTGCCATAATATTTCCATATTAAACGGAATGAACATTAAAGAAAGCTATGATTCTATAAAACTAATACTGGACTCCGTAAAATATGAAGACCATAAGTGGCGGATCTGCTGTGACTTAAAAGTCGCTAGTTTTCTTTCAGGTATGCAGGCCGGATACGTTAAGTACGGATGCTTTTTATGCACTTGGGATAGCAGATGGAAGGGTGACCAATATTCCAAAAAACAATGGAAGTTGAGAGCTGAGGGAACATTAGGAGAGCACAATATTGTACGTCAAGCATTGGTACCAACTGAAAAAATTCTCTTACCCCCATTGCATATCAAATTTGGTGTGGTAAAAAACTTTATTAAATGTCTGGATATAAATGGATCAGCATTTAATTTTCTGAAAACAATGTTTCCAAAATTAAGTGAAGCAAAGATTAAAGAAGGTATGTATATGTTCTTCAAGTCATTGTTATTGTTAAAAGTCTTAAAATTGGTTTCATACCAACAGGCGATTTTGTTGGTCCAGATATAAGAAAGCTAATGCTAAACGCTAACTTAAACGAAACGCTCTCACCAATTGAGCTTGATGCGTGGAAAAGCATTAAGGAAGTGATAAACAATGTCTTAGGCAAAAATCGTTCTCCTACTGCTCAAATATACGTAGACACCATGCTTAGAGCTTTTGAAAAACTAGGCGTTCATATGTCAACAAAAATTAATTTTTTAAATTCCCATATGGATTACTTTGAGAACCAGTTGTCAACAGAATCTGATGAGCATGGTGAAAAATTTCATCAGACATGCGCACCCATTGAAGAACGCTATAAAGGTAAAAGCATTCATTCGCTTATCGCTGAAATATGCTGGACATTGTATGATAATGAAGTGGAATTGCCTAAAGCTAAAAAAAATGTAAATAATGCTATCCAAATTTGCTTTAAAACAAAATTCTTAATAAATGCGAAATTAACCCTAAGCTCTCTTTTGTTGCGTCTTATTTCTGACTTTGTGGTTGAATTTTCCTTTTTGGTATATTCAATGACTTATAGTAAAATTTAACGGGTAACATTTTTGTGGAACATTTTAACCCTCTAAAACCCTGTTTTAATGGTGTTTTTTGCTCTTTTTTAAAAGAAGGACAGAAAAGACCCATATCTTGAGGAGTTAGAGGGTTAACATTTCCACAAAAATGTTCTCCGTAACATTTTACATAAATTTGCTGAACACATTTTATACCTAAAATGTAAGGGTCACATGGTTTCTTATGCCGTTTAACAATAAGAATGTGCCAGAGCTGGGAAATTTTAACCCCCTCTCAAATGAAATTCAGATGTTAACTTTCAAAACGCCGATACACGTATCTCTTTTTTTTTGTCTCCTCTATCAGAATTTATAGCCCGGACCTTGTAATTTTTTGGTGTGTTGTACAGTGTTATCAGCAAGTTTTTAAAGTGAGAGTATGGTAAAATATGAGGGAAATTTTAAAAACTGAATGAAAACTTGATCGTCTGACACCCTAGTTAATGGATAGTAGCATCTCTACTATATATACCACGTTACAAGAACAACATGACTTTTTATCATAATCTCGGCATATATCAAAGTTTACCATTCATTGGATGCAATTTGGAACGTAACAAGTCCAAAATATAACGGACGGAATTTAACAAAAGAACAATATGCAATCTTGTTAGAATTTTAAGATTAAAAGACAAATTATAAATTTTAAGAAAAAATTTAAAAGGAAGAACAATTTTTTTTAACACTCTTTCATTCATAAGCTTTTTACCATAACTTATTATTTTTTGTTTTGAAAATGATAGATGTTGACAGCACAAAATCAAACTAAAAATTAATTATTGACCGGTCATCCAGCATATGTACATCAAAGCATCCATCATTACAAGAGAATGGAAAATAATACAGGATATTACAACACAGAAAATGTAGATGAAATATTAATTGATAAACTTCTGTAAAAAATATATTTAATATAAAGTAGAAACAAACATCGCTAGCTCTGACAAAAAAATTTATCAATTTTTTTCACTGTTTCCATAAAGAAAATTATTATGCATACAAGGCGAATTGATATCAGGTGTGCGTGACAGCCCATGTGACTATTTTTTACGCTTGTTATTTTTATTTCTTCGAGTGTCAAAATAACATATCCTATTGTACTTCCTTGTTTTTGACAGCCAACGACAATTTGTACAAAATCAAAATGTAGACATTTTTACAGAAGAAAATGTAAAATTTAATTATAATTTGAAGTTTTAGAATAAACCTCTAGATAATAAAAATACTGGAATTTAACAAACGACCGAAATATCATATTAAAATATCATATAAAATTTTTCCTAAAAAAGGCATGTGCAATCGAAAATTTTAAATTTATTAAAAACTGAAAATGCCCAAAAACTAACAAAATTGGCAATGGAGCTAAGATTAATTTGTTTCTAATGCTTTAAAATGGAGGGATTGCATCCATTGTGTACGTTTTGTTGGATAAAAAATTATAATTTTTATTTTTGGCATTATGGATGTCACACTTTGATGTGTGTATTGTATGTTTTCAAGCACGTAAAAATTTTTCTTTTAAAACGAGATTTTAAGTTATGCGGTTGTATAAAATGGTTAAGGAAAAAAAATGAATGAAATGATATTTCTCAAAGTTTACCAGACATTGCATGTAATTTGGAACATTATGAAATTTTATTAAACGCTAAATACAAATTCTTGCTTTGTTTTGCAAATGCTCGTTGTTGGTATTAAAATTCGTAAACGAAGTAAAATACAAACAACTTTTGACATTTTGACGGTCATTACATCCCAAATTGCATGCAATGACTAGTAAATTTCGATAAACTCCATTGCTTTCATTCCTTTTTTTTTATCTCTCGACATTTTATACAACCATGGAACATAAAATCTCGTTTTAAATAAATATTTTGTACGTGCTTGAATAAAACACACAACACACACATCAAAGTGTGACATCCAACATGCCAAAAACCAAAATTTATAATTTATTTTTGCAATAATTAAAATGTTTTGGTGATGTTTTGATAGTTACGTTGTTCTTGTTGTCTTTGTGCATTTTCGATTTTATACACGGTAGCACTTTTCATGCAAATTTAAATTAAGTATGAATTCAGTATGAAAAAACAAAAAAAAAAAAATCTAAAATAATTTAATTATATTTTAAATCAAAGTAAATTAATTAACAGGTAGTAGCCCAGCTGATTAGTGCTTAGGTTCAGCGTTTTTAAAATTTTAAATCATCTGGTAAGGAGAATAATTTTAAAACAATTTGAACAAATAAATAATTATTTTAAAGGAAAAATAAAATATAATATTGTTGTTGTAACAAATGGTAAAACTTTATTTAAAGTACCAAATGACTATAGAAGTATTAATTAAATTCGGCTTGCTTTTGCAACGACGTTGTGCTTTGCCACAATAAAATTACATTAGGTTTTTATTTTTGTACCGGTGCGGCAACCTATTATTGACTTGCCTGTTTTATGAAAAAGGGAAACTATATTACAATCATTTACTCCGTAAAAAATTGTCTTAATACCCATAGGTAAAAGTACTTTCTACTCAACTCTGAAAAAATTTTGCCGAAACAAAAAAAATTTCAAAATTGTTTTACATGAGGTCTACATTAGAGATAACATCTTAGATGAGAACGTCAAATTCCATTTCTGATAGAAAAACGTCCGCATACATTTATAAATAGTTCTTCTTTCTAAAAATGTTTAAAAATTAAATAAAAAGATGAATCAAAGCTGAAAATAAGTCAACCAACCTACTGGTAAAACTTTATTTAAAGTACCAAATGATGATAAAAGTCTCAATTAAATTTGCCTGCTTTTGCTTAGTCTGACGTTTTTCGCATCAACGTGCTCCTTTACAACAATAAAACTATATTTGATACTTGTTTTTATATCGGTGTGGTCGCCTATTATTAATTCGTTCTGTTTTATATTAAGTTTAATATCAAGGCGAATTAATTATCAGGTGGCAGCGTAGGCGAATTTATTAATTTTTATTGTAAACAGTGCTGTCAAACTTAATTTATAAAAAAATCTGTGTATATTTTTTATATATGAAGTCTGACAGTAATTATTACCAACAAAAAATAATGAATTCGCCTAGGCTGCCACCTGGTAATAAATTCGCCTTGTTTTCGCCTTATGTTTTTGTGTATGCTGAGGAACATTTATCTTTCAGCTTTAAAAAAGAGGGCGTCACACTTTTTAAAACTTGTATTTTGTGCTTGCCAAATAACAAATAAAATTATTACAGGGTTAGAAAAACATGCACGCGCCAGAAATAAAATCACTATAATTTTATTTAAATGTTTTAATGCGTAGCTTTATATTATTCAAAGCAAATTATTTATTTCAAAATATATCTATCTCAAGACTTATTGAGTGAGTTGTGATCAAGGCAAATTCATTGTTTCTTGATAAAGTGAGCGCGTCAAAAAGGCAGATAAATGCAAAGAAAAAAAAGAAAAGACTGTAAACAAAAAAATTTGTAATGACCACTTATTTATTAACGTACGAATTAGGGCAAAATAATGCAACAGGTAGTAAAAGTGGCGAATTCATTCATTTTCGTCACTGTTAGAAATGTCAAACAAATATATAAAAAATCAGCGTCAAATATTTTTATATGAAGTTTGACATTTCCCGAAACGGCGAAAATGTATAAATTCGCTACTGTCATCACCTGTTATATGATTTCGACATGGTACGAAAATATATTAAACTTAAGCATAAAAGTATTCCCATGAAATATTTAAACGAAATAGGTATTTGTGTGTGCAAAAAAATGTAAAAAAAACGGTGCGCACGTTTTCTTAAAAAGCCTGTAAATAAATCAGTTATTAAGCAGCAAAAGCAGCTCAAATTCACAAGTTTCATGTTTTGCTTATATTTCGAAAACTTTTCTACGTGAACATATAAATTTATATGCGATCATTGGAGAATCAGAATATAAATCGTTCGTGGTATAGCTCTTTTCTTAAACGACTGTATGAAAAAAGTTATTACAGATTATTCTTTTCATTTTCTTGAATTTTCCTTCCGGAGGTTGTTTTTTACATGCAGCATTCTAATAAAATTGCATATTTATTTTTTAAATGATGGATACTAAATCCCAAATTGCAGGCAATGACTGGTAAACTTCGCTAAATTCCATTTCTTTCATTCCTCTTTTTATCTTTCGACATTTTAAACATTTTTAATTTTGTACGTGCTTGAATAAAACACACAATACACATCAAAGCGTTACATCCATCATGCCTAAACCCAAAATTTATAATTTATTTTTGAAATAATGAAAATGTTTTTGGTGATGTTTGGATGTTAGGTTGTACTTTTCGCCTTGATGCCTTTGGTCATTTTTGGTTTTGTGCATATTTGGTTTTAATAAATTTTCGATTTCAAATGCGTTTTTTAAAAAAATTTAAGTATTTTTCTGACATTTTTGTAAAATTAAATTTTAGTGTGTTATTTTGGCCGTTAATAAAATTCCAACATTTTTATAACCTAGAGTTTTTTTTTTTAAATTTCAAATTATAATTAAATTTTATATTGTTTTCTGTAAAAAAATCTGCCACAGTAATATGTACATTTTGTTTTTGTACAAATCGTCTTTGGCTGTCAAAAATAAGGAAGTACAATAGGAGATTTTAACTTTTGACACTCGAAGAAGAAAAAAGCACAAGCGTAAAAAACTGTCACCTAGGCTGTGAACCCACCTGGTATTAATTCGCCTTGCGTACATCTTAATTTTTTTTGTGCAAACAGTGATGACAATTTATAAATTTTTTTCTCGAAACTTGCGATGCTTATTAAATAATTGTACTATGATATATTATAATATATTTTTAATAAATGTACATTATAAAACATTTGATAAACATTTTCTATGTAGTGTTATCCTGTTTTATATTCCTTTCTCGTTTAATGAGAAAACTACTTTTTAAGCAAATAAAAATTTTAACTATAAGCTGTTTTTTTTAATTTTATCAATATACAAAAAAAAACATTGTAACACAAATATTTTTATATCTTGTTTACAAATAAGCCAATAAAGAAGAGTCAGCAATTATAAATTGAAAAAAATAAACCCATCACAAAAGGCAAGAGTTATTCAGAACGGTTCTTTGTGTTACCTTTTTTTCTTATGTTAATTTTCACTACATAGATTCCACAACAGTATCTAATCAACTGTGTAATTTATTGAAAGGTAAAAGTTTAAGCTTGATAAAGGCTTAAAAAAGCATACTGAATACTGACTAATAATAATATCTGGGTAGCTATATATTCCAAATCATTATATTGATTTGCATTGTATAATTTATAAAAGCACTGACCTAGATTTATTCGCTGAGTTTTTATAATGGGAATTTTCAAATGAATAAGATAAAAAAAATTGGAGTGCTACATTCGCTTTGCGGAAACTTATATACCTTTCGCCATCTCTATGTGAAGTAACTCCAATCAAAAATGCAAATATTAGGGCGGCAGGGAATTAAAAAAAAATGGTACTGCATACATATAATTTTACATAAAAATGACATCAGCTTTTAATGGGTTAAGCAGTTGTAAAAAATTTTAGTATTTCCTTAAAGATCCTTTCAAAAGCTTTGATATGATACCCACATTGATATTTTAAAAAATTTAATTATCACTTGATGTTGTTTTCTTATTTTTTAATTATCTATCGCTGATTTCGAATAGCACCTCTTTCGACACTATATCTGATAGATTGACAGATTCACCCTTATTCTGTTTGGCGTTGGATACATCGTCGCCAATTTTAAAGCAACATCCCTTCAGCACAACGTCAATACGTATTTGGTATTCCAAAACAGAAGGGTATCGTAATGTTTATACAAACCCCATAATTTGCCTTTTTAGTTTTACTAGAAGTCTTTTCCACACCAGCGTTATGATAAAAGGTTAGACACAAATTATTTATTACCATCTCTTACCGATCAAACGAGGAGTAGAAAAAATATAATAATTAAAATATAATCTTCTACCACAATTTGCATACGGATCCTTAAGACAGTTTATTTTAATTAGTTTTTTTCCGTAGAAAAGAAAATCAAAAGATCGAATAAAATATATAACAATATGTATATTAGAGATAAAATAACCATATAATTTAAAAATGTAATGATCTTTTTTTCCTATAAAGAAACACGTTTTCTCAAAAGTAATATCATTTATATAGTCCTTGACAGGTTTATTTAAAACAGTAGTGATATATGTTTGAGAAAAGAAATTCCTAAATACGACAAAAAAGCAATACATTTTAAAAACAGATTAATATATTTGTAATTATTGTTTTTCAATTATTAGCGATTTTGGTAAGAAAAAATATTTTAGCAGCACTGAAACACACTCCTTTGCTAATTACAATTTACGACGGCGTCATAAGAAAAATCGCCAAAATACTGAACATCTGGTAATAATAATTTTCATATATATTCGCAACACTTTGGGAACATGTCCCTGATGTAAACGCAAGATATATTTATGTCCTCAAAGTATGCGCAGCATAGTAAAAACTATATTATTCCGATTTTATTTTGAATTATGGGGAAATATCGGTATATATGTTTAAATTATTACACATTTTAACTAATTTCATGAAAAAAAGTTAAGATTTTTTGTGTCCCGAAACTATGCGCTGTGAATAAGTATATATATATAAAACATAAGAATATAGTTATAATAAAAATCTAACAGTCAATATGATACTGTATGAATGAATGTAAAAGTATGAATAATTAAAAATAAAAAGTTGCATTTCGTGGCTATCCAAAGGTTAGTACAAAGCAACAAAAAATTTACAAGACGAGTTACAAAGAGAACGACAAAGAAATGCTTTAAGTTGTGTAAGAACTTCGTCTCACCAAATTAACATTAAGATTAGTTGGTTAAATAGATGATGTTTATGACGTACATAACATAAGGTAGATAGATGCGAAGAATGCTGATGAAGGATGTGGCGGCCCAGAAAATTCTTCGTTTCATTCTTCTAGCGTCAAATTTTTTTGTTTTCTTTGGAAAAGGTCCGCATACATTTGTAAACAATTTTTCTTTCTAAAACTGTTTAGAAATTAAATTAAAAATGAACCACAAGCCGAAAATACGTGAATTTTCATTCCTTTATAAAAAAAAATTATACAAATTTCATTATTCATATGGTAATAAATAGCAATACTTGACAAAGTCATGCCTAAGATAAACATACCAAATTAAAATAAGGTTCAGAAAACAAAACTCCAAATGTAATCTTCATGAACATGGTTATTATAAAAAGTAAAAAAAAGAAAAACATCTATTTAACAATGGTAGCACAGTTTGCGGTGAGCAGTGACACACATTCTTTTAAGACATATACTTTAGAACTCTGAATTTCAAAATGGTTTCAAGGCGAATTAGACGTCTGCATAAATTATTAAGTTTTCCATCAGCTGGTGTGATATGATCATTTAAGTATACACGCTCATCGATGTCACCGCCAATGGGATCCGTAACTTTGAACAATCTAGTTTTAAAATATTTATCCATCAGTTAGTCTCTAATGAAATCGTTATTAAATTTCACCAGAACCGCCTTATGGTTAAACATGTAGTAGGCATAAACATGAACAGTCTCAGATTCAGCAAATCCTTTTTTTATAGAGATGGTGTCTTCAACATTTCTTTGCAAAAAACAATCCATGTTTTTGTTTAATGTACATAACTCCACACGCAGTGTTTTATCAGAAGATAAGCTTTGCTTTTCTTGACATTTCCCACAAGAAAAAGAAATTGACTTTACTTCCTTAAGAACTGCTAGTGTTTCATCCGTTATCATAGCACATTGAGCGTGGAACCAACAGTCACAGCATCTACACATACTACTGACCCGCGTTTTATTAATATTCAATTGGAACGTGCTACACTTATATGTTTTCAAAACAGGCATTTTCAATAGCACGGCAAGCAATAAAAAAAGCTTTTGAGTTACAAGAACAACAATGGCAGAGTTCAGAAAATTAATTAATTAGCACTTTATGGCTGTAGCCTTGACAAATAGAAATAAGCTTTCATAAGACATGATTTCAGATTATGTAAGTTGGCACAAAGCCGACAGAAACCATAGAAAATACGTGAAACTTTTTCTTATGAGAATTTCATTAAATCTCATAGTTTCAAATTTTATTCAAACGAAATTTATTTATATTTTATGTATGTTTTTTACGTATGTTTTTTACTTTAACTAAAGACCGAGAGTAGTAAAACTCGCGTTTAATCAGACAAAGTTGCCTTTTTTCCAAATGGCATAGTGGTTTTTGTAAACCTGTTTTTGGGTTAAAATAATTCAAAAATATTTTTTTAATTTTTGTTTTACGTTTTTTATTGAAATTTATTTAAAAAAAACATTTTGATTGGTACACCTTGGGCATTCTGATGGGCCAGAAAACAAGGATGCCTTTCGAGATTTGCAATTAACGAAAAAAGGCATTTCGTAAGTTTTTTTTTAATTTTGTAACTTTGCATAAATTATTTAGTAGATCGTTGCCTTAATAAGTGGAGAAATAGCCAGATCGCAAGCGTAGTTCATAAAAGGTGCCTGATTTTTTTAACCGGCTTCAAAAAAAGAAGGTTATACAATTCGGCTGAATGTTGCTTTTTTTATATTTGTGCCTCCACAACTCAGTCATTTCTGATCTGATTTTAAAAATTTTTTGTAATATGATCGATTATGCTAACAGATTGGTCCCGTTTTAAAAACAGCTCATAATCTCAAAAATTAAAGGGTGTCCCCATACAACATACATATTTTTTACGTGTATTATGAATTGTAAAGGGCACTTCTGTAAAATTTAAAATGACTGCGTATTACTATAGCTCCCAAAAGCAAAAAATCATACAAAAATAAATAGAAAAATTAAAGGGTGCCCCCATAATTGATGTCGACAGAATGTCGATTGCTATGGCCTTTATAGTAAAAAGTATTAGTATTAAAAATTATAAATTAAAGGGTGCGCCAATAATTCGTTAAATTTAATATATATGGCCATACTTTTGAGCAGTTGTAGACAGACGCTTGAAATTTACAACGAACCTGTATTGTTTAGTCCGCTATAACAACAAGTATAAAATTTAGATTTGGAAGTTAAAGGGTGTTCCAATAGTTAATGTAATTTTGTGTATGTGAACAAATTTTTGAACCGTTATAGACAGATCGCTGAAACTTAAAAGAGACCTGTATTGCTAATTCCGCTATATAAACGAGTTTATAATTTGAATTTAGAAATTAAAGGGTTTCCCATAATTGATGAAGACTTACTTATATGAGCCTATCTTTTGAAACGTTATAGACAAACGCTTGCAAATTGGATAGAATGTCGATTGCTTTGGCCGTTATAGTAACAAGTATTAATATTAAGAATTATAAATTAAAGGGTGCCCCAATAGTTTATTAAATTTGATGTATATGGCCATACTTTTGAACAGTTGTAGACAGACGCTTGGAATTTACAATGAACCTGTATTGGTAAGTCCGCTATAACATCAAGTATAATATATGGATTTAGAAGTTAAAGGGTGTTCCAATAGCAGATTAAATTTCAAGTGTGTGGCCGTAATTTTGAACCGTTATAGATAGAACGTTGAAACTAAAACGGGACCTGTATTGCTAAATTCGCTATATCAACGAGTTTATAATTTGAATTTAGAAATTAAAGTGTGTCCCATAATTGATGAAGATTTACATATATAGGCATATCTTATGAACCCTTATAGACAAACGCTTGTAAATTTGACGCAATGTCGATTGCTATGGCCGTTATAGTAACAGCTTATAATATTTAAAATTGTAAATTAAAGGGTGCATCAAAGTTCATTTAATTTGGTATATGGCCATACTTTGAAACAGTTGTAGACAGATGATCGAAGTTTTCAAAGTACCTGTATTACTAACTCCTCTATAACAACAAGTATAAAATTTGGATTTGGAAATAAACGGGTGTCTCAATAGTTGATATAATATGGTGTATGTGGCCGGACTTTGGAACCGTTATAGACAGACACCTGAAATTAACAAGGGACATGTTTTGCTAAGTCTGCTATAACAAGAAGCTTATAATTTGAATTGAGAAATTAAAGGGTGTTCCCAAAATTATTGTAATTTGTTCTATATGGCCGTATTTTTTTAACCGTTGTATACAAATAGCTTAATTTTAGACAGAATGTCCACTACTTTTTTGGTATAATAAGAAGTATAAAAATGTTATATTATAAATTAAATAGTTGATATAATTTGATGTATATGGGCAAGCTGTTGAACCGTTACAGACAGAGGGTTGAAATTTACACAGAACCTGATTGCTAAATCTACTACAACAGCAAGTATATAATTTGAATTTGAAATTTAAAGAGTGACGCTATAGTTGCTGCTATTTAATGTATATTGCCAAACTATTGAAAAGTTGAAAAAGTATAACGTTTGGAGATATGAGTGTGTCCCAATAGTTAATGTAACCTAATTTATGTGGCCATACACTGTTATAGGTAGAAAAATGAAATCTGTTTTGAAGTCGGTTTTTTTTCGCAAGAATTATTAACCGACTTCAAAAAAAGAAGGAGGTTATACAATTCGTCTGAATGTTGCTTTTTTATATTTGTGCCTCCAGAACTCAGTCATTTCTGGTCCGATTTTGAACATTTTTGGGTAATATGACAGATTATGCTTACAGATTGGTCCCGTTTTAAAAAAAGAATTAAAGGGTGTACCCAAGCAACATACATATTTTTTACGTGTATTATGAACTGTAAAGGGCGATTCTGTAAAATTTAAAACGACTGCGTATTACTATGGCTCCCAAAAACAAAAAATTATACAAAAATAAATCTAAAAATTAAAGGGCCTATATGAGCCTATCTCTTGAACCATTATAGACAAAGGCTTGCAAATTTGACAGAATGTCGATTGTTATGCCGTTATAGTAACAAGTAATAATATTAAGAATTGTAAATTAAAGGATGCTCCAATAGTTCGTTTAATTTGATGTATATTGCCATACTTTTTAACAGTTAAAGAAAGACGCTTGGAATTTACTACGAACCTGTATTGGTAAGTCCGCTAAACAACAAGTATAAAGTATGGCTTTAGGAGCTAAAGGGTGTGACCGTATTTTTGAACCGTTATAGACAGAACGCTGAAACTTAAAAGGGACCTGTATTGCTAAATTCGCTATTACAACGAGTTTATAATTAGAATTTATAAATTAAAGGGTGTCCCATAATTAATAAAGATTTACCTATATAAGCCTATCTTTTGAACCGTTACAGACAGATGGTTGAAATTTCCACAGAACCTGATTGCTAAATCTACTACAACAGCAAGTATTTAATTTGAATTTGGAAATTAAAGAGTTACCCTACAGATGCTGCAATTTGATGTATATTGCCAAACTATTGAACAGTTGAAAAAGTATAAAGTTTGGAGATATAAGTGTGTCCCAATAGTTAATGTTACCTAATTTGTGGCCATACACTTGAGCTCTTATAGGCAGACATATGAAATCTGTTTTGAAGTCGATTTTTTTTGCAAGAATTATTTAAATCATACTATGCCATTCGGCATAGATTTTACTCAAACGAAGTTTTTCTTCAGTTAATTACAATCGAAGTAAACGCAACGTAAATATGACTAGTAAACTAAATGCCGATCAAATTGAAAGTATATTAGTTAATTTAGATAACTCAGATGTATCAGATTTTGACGATGATGGAGAAGAAGAAAATGATGTCCTGGGGACGTTTTGGAAACTCTAAATGACAACAAAAAAATTCTTTTACGGTCGAAGAGCTTACAAACCTGGTTAGGAATGTTGATTTATTTGAGGAAAATTTAGACTTGAAAGACGATTCATTGGAATCCGATAAAGCATTTGAGGGACAATTCGAAAAAGTTGTTAGCTTTAGATGGGGAAAAAGGGCTTGGACTATTCCCAGCTCAAACTTTCTGAAAGTTATTCTTAACAAGATGTTAAAACTCCCGTTTTAATTATTCTAAACATTTTCCAAACGCTATAATTGACACTATAGCTCAAGCAACAAACTAGGCCTCACTTATGAAAAGTGGAACTGCTATTAATGTTGTAAGGAAAGAAATGTTGACTTAAATTGGCTTAGAAATTATTATTGGAACAATCGGATATCACCGTTTAGCAATGTACTGGAACAGTGCTACCAGCCTTTTGAAAACACACGACGAAAAATATTTATTTATTTATTTACAGATAATACATAAATGTGTACGCTACATAGCTTTGATATAAATGTATATTACCTAAATATAATAATAAGCTATGGCGTAGAAGCCTTAAGCTAAATAGTTAGTAAAAAATATATAAAGCTAGCTAAAGTTAAACAGATTTAAAATCATTAAATATAATTATAAAGTTGTGACGAAAAATAGATTCCGTTTAATACGATCTGATCTAAAGTTTGACGTTGGAGGAAACTCAAACACCAAACTTTTTAAACACATTTTTAAAAAGGACTTATGATATTCCAAAGCAACAGAACTGTTGGTGTGATGAAAATATGATTCCGTGCAAATCAAAAACACGATTGAAGCAGTATATGCCAAACAAGCCTATCAGATGGGGAATAAAGGTGTTTTGTCTATGTAGCTCAAATGGAATGGTATATGACCTCGAAATATACCAAGGTAAAAATACTATTGTTGGCGAATCAAATAAAAGTTTCTATTCCAATATTGTCATTCATCTGTTTAAAACAATTGTGGATTATAAATACTACAAAATATTTTTTCATAATTATTTCACGAAAAAAGGGAATATGGGTAACAGGTACCTTACGAGGAAATAGAGCCGAAGGGGCCAACTTAGCAACTGAAAAGGATTTGAAAATTTTAGGAAGAGGTAATTATGATTACTGCATTGAAAGAAACCAAAACATTTTTCTTTTAATGTGGCTAGATCGCAGCTGTGTTCAATTGGCGATAAAGACACAAAAGAGGCAATGAGAGTTTGTGTTGAACAAAAAAAAGAAAATCCTTGTGCAACAACCTAATATTGTAGGTATTTATGAAAAAAATATGGGAGGGGTCGACAAGATGGACTTTTTGCTGTCATTATACCGAATTTCCATTCGGGCAAAAAAGTGGACACTCAAAGTTTTTGACCATTTCATCGACTTAGCAGTATGCAATTCTTGGTTAGAATATCGCAATGATTGCGATAATAATAAAAAAATATCATATTGACTTTTTAGCGTTCCTGAATGATGTAGCGGATGGACACTAGCAGCACCATCATCTCAAAATCTCTCCAAAAACGAAGACGCAAGATTTCTGAAGCCGAAAATTTTCTCGATTATTCATCAACTTCGAGGCCAATGTTATGTTACGGAAGGACTCCTCCAGCTTCCGTTCTTTTCGATGGATATAACCACTGGCTGGGATATACTACCTTGAAACGTTTATGTAAAGTTTAAGGATGCAAAGGATATTCTAAATACTTTTGTTCAAAGTGTAATGCTCACCTCTGCATTTCAAATGGCACCAGAAATTGCTTCAAACCATACCACAAAAAATAAGATAAGTTTTATATAAATTTTTATATTCAAACTAATATATTTTTTCTTCCTTTTTTATCGGAAATCTATACATGCACATTTAGTTTTAGTATATAAGTAATAAAAATTTAATTTTTTATATTACCTTCGAATTGCATTTATAATTGCAAATAAATAACATTTAATTTTACTTTCTAATTTTTCAAGCACTGAGTAATTTTTTTATAAAATTATCTTTTACTTTTTCCTGATATTTCGCCACACCGTTTTGTTACATCTTCAGAAACCAGGAAATAAAATTAGTAATAATAAGTTTTCTTATTAATGATAATTCAATTGAAATAAAAAATTTTGTCAATCAAACTCAAACAAATTCAAAATCAAATGACAAAAAACTCAAATATTAAAACTTATACATTCTCATAAATTTAAAACTAAGAAAGACATTCAATACAAAAAATTCAAATATTTATACATACACATTTTCATAATTTTTAAAACTCAAAAACATTCAAATTAATTTAAAAATTTAAAAAACATAATAAACAAAAAACATAATACCAATACATTCACATAAATAAAATTGATACCGTATTTTATTCTTCAATTAATATTTAAAGCCATATTTTTCTATATTTGAATTTTAAGAAAATTAGAAACGACACGCTAAGAAGTCGTGGGCACTGCTAGTATATAATATATATAGCTTGTACAAATGCAATATTATATTATTATTATGTTAATACTTAATTGAATTTAAGAAAAAGTAAGAGTGCTATATTTGGCTATGCCAAATCTTATATACCCTTTACCATCTATGTAAATCTGGTTTAGTGAAGTAACTACAATCAAAAAACCAAATATTGGGTTGTCCGAGACTTAAATAAACGAAAAATGTTGTTAATGCATATATATAGTTTTACAAAAAGATGCCATCGGCTCTTAAGGATTTTTAAAAAAATTTATTATTTTCTTAAAGATCTCTTCAATAGCTTTAAAATGATACCCATATTGATATTTTAAAAAATTTGAAAATTTCATTTGCGGGCAACTCGAAAAATATGGGCGAGCGCCAATTTTTTCACGTGATGTTTTTTTCTTATTGTTTAATTCTCTATCGTCCCATATATTAATTTTTTTTTATTGGAGTTAATTAATTGTTAAAATTGACATGAAAAAATTAGAGGCGGTGTTGGTCTTTTGCCTGCTGCCTGGAAGAACACGGCCCGATCATGCTGATTTCCAATAGCACCTCTTTCGACATTATATCTGATCGATTGAAATATTTATTTTTGTTAAATCAAGTTTGCCTCGGACAGACGGACTTCGCTCAAACGATTTCGCTATGTACAAGAAGTCAGAATATATATATTTTATGGGGTCGGAAATGAATAAAATTAAAATTATTAAATTAAAATTTACACATGGGATTACAAACTTATATATACTCTTTTTTAACTTTTTGTGGTGAAGGGTATAAAAACTTTAAACTAAATAAATTACCAACTTACAGCTCCATTAAACCATATAAACTTTATGCATCAATATATATTTTTAACCGACTTCAAAATAATTCTTGCAAAAAAACCGACTTCAAACCGATTTCATCTGTCTGCCTATAACGGTTCAAAAGTATAGCGACATACATCAAATTACATCAACTATTTAATTTTCAAATGCAAAATATATAGTTGCTGTTGTAGTAAACTTAGCAGTCAGGTTCTTTGCAAATTTCAACCGCCTATCTATAATGGTTCAACAGTTTGACCAAAAACCTCAAATTAAATGAATTTTTGGGGCACCCTTTATTTTATAATTTTAAATGTTAACACTTGTTACTTAAACGGCCATAGCAATCGACATTCAGTCTAATTTGCAAGCGTTTGCCTATAACGGTTCAAATGGCGTTGCATAAAACTACGAACCGTTAAATTTAAATTAAGTAGCACACAGTATACACATTGCAGTATACGTTTATTAAAATTTATAAACGTGTTATTTATGAGTACTTTATTTGCAAAGTAATTACACACACAACTTTTAGGGCCAATTTTTGAGTTCGTATTTAAATACGCATTTAGTTAATTTTCATTTAAATTTAAGTTGTATTTAAATGCAGTTTCATTTTTTCAGTTCTTATTTAAGTTCTCATTTAAATATCACAAAAATATGGTAGAATTACGAAATATCAATATAAATCTCCATTGTTTATGAAAAACAGCTGCTAACAAACACAATGAATTGCAAATTTTGCAAAATATTTTAAATATATTAAAAAATGTCAGCGATACTCATGTATTCACCACCTAAACTTATTTTATTTATTGATTTAACTTTTTAATTAATATTTTCATTAAGAAATGTATGCAAAACATAAAATATTGTTCTATCAATGGCTAAAATGTTTGTTTACTTTTGCGAAACAACAACAAAAAATGCCATAACCATATGGTAAAACTGTATTATTTAAATGGACTTTAAATGCGCAAGATTGGTCATTTAAGTTTCATTTAAGTGTGCATTGAAAACCTGAATTTTGTACTTAAATAGAACTTAAATTTAAATGACATTTAAATACGAAGTCAAAAACTGGTCCTTAGAGTTTTAATTAAACTTTATTTAATCAATTATTTGACGATTTAACTATTCGCGATTTTTAATACACGCTGGCAACTTTATACTGTTATACCAAAAGATCTTAACTAGATGACGCTCACAATTAGAATGAATCAGCACGTATTGGCGTTGCTTTTATATACCCTATTTTGAGACGTTCTTGAATATTCGAGAATTTCTACCAGGCTTCAGATTGGCTCGCTCTTTTGCTCTTCTGCTCTTTGCGTACTCTTTTTATGCTCGCTCCTTTTTAAGCTATGCGCAAAAGAGCAGAGCAGAAAAAAGAGCCAATCGTTTATGCGCATTGCGTTTGCTGCTTCTTTTCATGATCTGCTTTTTAAGCAATGCGCATTCAATTTTATTTTTGGCGCTTTTGCTCTGCGCATTGAGCCAAAAGAGCAGCTCTTTTGCTCGTGCTCCTTTTGGTAGTAACAGTTCGTTTGGCTTTTATTAAATTTTACAAAAAAATTTCGTAACAATATGTTGTTTAATATTAATATTACTGTATATGTTTATATAAAGAAGGATTAATTTATTTGAATTTATTTTATTTATTTATTTGAAGATTTGCTTATTGTGGGATTTAAAGTTGATATTTATATTAAAAGTATGAATTTACATGATTTCATAATCGATTTAAAGAAATGTGGATGATATACGGTTGAATTTTTGGAAACGTAGTTTCGACTAAAAACATTGGCATCATACAAGGGTTACGTTAGTTTTGTTTCACTTTACATATTTAATCAGAGAGATTACTGCGTTCGCTCTTACTTATTGTTAAGTAAAACCTTTTTGGGTTGTCAAGCGTTATTTTTTGTTGTAAACAAAAAAATGTGAAAGGGTAAATTTGTTTTGCTTATGTTTTAGGTATGGGATGTTTACTTGTGAATTTGTTATTGTTTTATTAC
Source organism: Gymnosoma rotundatum (assembly GCA_916610165.2). Taxonomy (NCBI): domain Eukaryota; kingdom Metazoa; phylum Arthropoda; class Insecta; order Diptera; family Tachinidae; genus Gymnosoma; species Gymnosoma rotundatum. The sequence goes on along the minus strand of OU744341.1, from coordinate 14,556,139 downwards.
TATCTTCATTACAGCTTGTGTTATTTTTGTTGTTAAACGGTATATATGCTTTGCTTATGTTTTAGGTAGGGGTGGTGCATTTGTTATTGTTTTATTACTTCTTTATTGATGGTAAAGCACCAAATTATTGGTACTAAATAAAGCAAATTTTCATTACCTATTAAATGCAAATGAAAACCATTGTTTTATTTAGTTTAAAATATTTATTTATATTTATACCTACAATAAATTAATTATTTTATATTTTATATTACGGTTCTGGTATATCAAATATTTACATTGATTTTACATACTCATGTATGTATGAGGAAAAGGTAGAAACGATCGATTTTTTTGCATTAATTTTAACAAGAAAATTTTATTTTTACCAACAATACCACGAATTCTATAGTTTTGTTTTTAGTACTAATAATTTGGTGTTTTACTATATATTAAGTAATAATAAAACAATAACAAATTCACCAGTAAACATCCCCTACCTAAAACGTAAGCAAGCACACCTGCTGTTTAACAACAAAAAATTAAAACAAGCTGTAATGAAGACAGTAATAAAACAATAACAAATTTAAAAAAAAACATCACATACCCTAAAACATAAGCACATCTACTGTTTTGAAAAACCACAACAACAAATAACACATGCTAATTTAAAGCAGGAAAACAATTGGACAAACAAACAAAAAATGAAAATAATTACTTTATGATACCAGCAAACATCAAAAATTCCTTAGTTAGGTAAAATTGCAATAATGTTAAAGATAAGCAAAGTATTACCCTTAATCCTTACTTTTTTTTTACATCACTTATTGCACATTTTTATTAATGAGCCATTTATATGACCCTCGCTTGAATTTACAAGGAACTCCACTACTTACCAATAAACAAAAACCAACTACAATGGTAGACCACAAAAATACATAACATATACATACAGACATACATATGTACATATATACATACATACATTTATGTATGCGTACAAATATAAATAAAATAAATATACATACATAAGTATATGTATATGATTCTCCAACCTTCATTTGAATATTAGCTATATTTGAAAAACGAAAAACAATCTTCTAAACTGTCCCAAACACTTTCCTAAACACATAAATCAAATAATTTATTAATTGTATTGATTTTTACATTATAATCTTGACGTTAAAAAAATATGTTTTGTACCACAGTAAAAGAGCCAAGCGCATTTTTGGCTGTTTTTTGCTCTTTTGCGCTTTGCGCACAAAAAAGGAGCTGCGCAAAAAAAGAGCCAAGCATATTGCTTTTTTTAATGCGCTGCTCCTTCATGGCGCAGAACAAACATATTGGCGCCGAGCAATGCGCAATAACAAGTAGGTTCTGCTCTTTGCGCAAAAGAGCCAAAAGAGCGGAAAAGAGCTGCTCGACGCTGCGCATTTACTTACTCTGATTTCTACATCCATCTGCTGCGTAGTAGAAAATGCTGTGTGCACATGATGTGAGCATTGTTATTTACTTCTAGATCCTTCAATTATTATTTCAACATACATGTTGTGTATTTTCATTTAGTTGTTATACGATGCAGGTGTGTGTATGGTTGTGTATTGTGTTTGTTTATTCCTCGCTTTGTGTTAGTTGTTTTGTAATGAATATGTTTTGTAGAAACTTCTAGCTTTGAAATCAAACACAATAGGCCATTTCGTTTCACTTTCTTCCTCAATTATTTTTACATCTTTTTATGATTTTAATAAAGCATCTTTGTAACAAATTATTCAATAATGTAATTCCCGACAGGCAAGTATAGAAATTATGAACAGCCCTAGTTGCGGCAAACACAAGGCGATTACCGACTTTTGCCGTCACAAGTTTTAATCGAAAAGTCTAAATTTTTAAACTTTAGGTCGAATTATTAGTATTGTAGTCTCTCGAAATGGAATACAAACTTCACCTGAAAAAATTAAAGCCATTAGCGGCCTTAGATCTTTCCTCAGTTTGTCGGGTTATCACAGGAATTTTGTGAGGGACTACTCTGCAATAACATAACCACTCACAAAATACTTACGCGGTAAAAACGCCCATATAGGTGCAAATAAATCAAGAAATGTAAAAACTAAAATAGACGATGAAGTGTTAGCAGCTTTTAAAAAAAATTAAACAAACACTCGCATCGATGTATTATTATTGTTTCGATGTATTATTATTGTATATTGACTTTGAAAAGCCATTTGAGGTAGCAACAGACGCTTCAAATAATGCGTTAGGCGCTGTCTTATCGCAAAATGGACGCCCTATAACCATGATATCTAGAACGTTAACTTCAGCAGAAGAAGACTGTGCCACTAACGAAAAATAGCTCTTGGCTATCATTTGAGCATTATAAACTTTGAGAAACTATCTCTACGGTGTGAAAAATATAAAAGTTTTCAAATACCACTGACCGACATTTTCCGTTGTTTCGACGAACCGCTCTGCTTGCCCATTAGACTGAGGATGAAAGGCTGGAGTTCTGATATGGGTAGTTCCTTTCACTCCAAAGAAAAGTTGAAAAATTTAACTGGTAAATTGAGTACCATTATCTGATACTATGAGTTTTGGTTGACCATATTGTGAAATAAATTCATGAAGACTTCTTACAATTTCATAAGAAGAGATTGTCGTAGTCTGCATCACTTGTGGCCACTTTGAGTGTACTTTACTTAAACAACGAAATGTGGCAAAACGAAAATGATTGGGATTTGCTTGCGAGGTGTCCTTCTATAATTCTCCATACTTAAAATATTTAAAAGCGCGTGTTGGAACGGGTTTGGGCACTTATATTTTTAATATTTGTATTTCTCTAAGGGATGACCCCATTTTTATGGAAACAACAAAAGATGGCAAAATCGTAATAATACAAAAATGTGGAATTTTTAACGGCGCGAGTTGGAACGGGTTTTGGGCATTTTTAAAATTTGGGTTTCTCTAGGGGATGAGCCCATTTTTATGGAAACAACAAAAGATGGCAAAATGGTAATAATACACAAATGTGTGTGAGTAACTCCCCTTTAATTGTCCATACTTGGAATTTTTAACAGCGCGATTTGGAACGGGTTTTGAACATTTTTAAATTTTTAAAATTTGAGTTTCTCTAAGGGATGAGCCCATTTTTATGGAAACAACAAAAGATGGCAAAATCGTAACAATACAGAAATGTGTGTGAGGTATTCCTCTTTAATTGTGCATACTTGGAATTTTTAACAGCGCGAGTTGGAACGGGTTTTGGACATTTTAAAATTTTTGAAATTTGGGTTTCTCTAAGGGATGAGCCCATTTTTATGGAAACAACAAAAGATGGCAAACTCATAATAATACAGAAATGTGTGTGAGGTATTCCTCTTTAATTGTGCATACTTGGAATTTTTAACAGCTCCAGTTGGAACGGGTTTTGGGCATTTTTAAATTTTTAAAATTTGGGTTTCTCTAAGGGATGAGCCCATTTTTATGGAAACAACAAAAGATGGCAAAATGGTAATAATACAGAAATCTGTGTGTGAGGTACACCTCTTTAATTGCCCATACTTGGAATTTTTAACAGCGCGAGTTCGAACGTGTTTTGGGCATTTTAAAATTTTTAAAATTTGGGTTTCTCTAAGGGATGAACCCATTTTTATGGAAACAACAAAAGATGGCAAAATAATAATAATACAGAAATTTGTGTGAGGTACTCCTCTTTAATTGTCCATACTTGGAATTTTTAAACGCGCGAGTTGGAACGGGTTTTGGGCATTCTAAAGTTTTTAAAATTTGGGTTTCTCTAAGGGATGAGCCCATTTTTATGGAAACAACAAAAGATGGCAAAATGGTAATAATACAGAAATGTGTGTGAGGTCCTTCTCTTTAATTGTAGATACTTGTAATTTTTAACAGCGCGACTTGGAACGGGTTTTGGCCATTTTAAAATTTTTAAAATTTGGGTTTCTCTAAGGGATGAGCCCGTTTTTATAGAAACAACAAAAGATGGCAAAATGGTAATAATACAGAAATGTGTGTGAGTAACTCCTTTTTAATTGTCCATACTTGGAATTTTTAACATCGCGAGTTGGATCGGGTTTTGGGCATTTTTAAATTTTTAAAATTTGAGTTTCTCTAAGGGATGAGCTCATTTTTATGAAAACAACAAAAGATGGCAAAATCGTAATAACACAGAAATGTGTGTGAGGTACTCCTCTTTAATTGTCCATACTTGAAATTTTTAACAGCGCGAGTTGGAACGGGTTTTGGGCATTTTTAAATTCTTAAAATTTGGGTTTCTCTAAGGGATGAGCCCATTTTTATGGAAACAACAAAAGACGGCAAAATGGTATTAATACTGAAATGTGTGAGAGGTACTTCTCCTTAGCTTAAAAAATTTATTTATATTTATACCTACAATAAATTAATTATTTTATATTTTATATTGCGGTTCTGGTATATTAAACATTTACATTGATTTTACATACTCTTGTATGTATGAGGAAAAGGTAGAAACGATCGATTTTTTTGCATTAATATTAACAAGAAAATTTTATTTTTACCAACAATACCACGAATTCTATAGTTTTGTTTTTAGTACTAATAATTTGGTTTTTTACTATATATTAAGTAATAATAAAACAATAACAAATTCACCAGTAAACATCCCCTATCTACAACGTAAGCAAGCACACCTGCTGTTTAACAACAAAAAATTAAAACAAGCTGTAATGAAGACAGTAATAAAACAATAACAAATTTAAAAAAAAAAACATCACATACCTAAAACATAAGCACATCTACTGTTTTGAAAAACCACAACAACAAATAACACATGCAAATTTAAAGCAGGAAAACAATTGGACAAACAAACAAAAAATCTAAATGAAAATAATTACTTTATGATACCAGCAAACATCAAAAATTCCTTAGTTAGGTAAAATTGCAATAATGTTAAAGATAAGCAGAGTATTACCCTTAATCCTTACTTTTTTTTTTACATCACTTATTGCACATTTTTATTAATGAGCCATTTATATGACCCTCGCTTGAATTTACAAGGAACTCCACTACTTACCAATAAACAAAAACCAACTACAATGGTAGACCACAAAAATACATAACACTATTATTCGTACATATACATACAGACATACATATGTACATATATACATACATACATTTATGTATGCGTACAAATATAAATAAAATAAATATACATACATAAGTATATATATATGATTCTCCAACCTTCATTTGAATATTAGCTATATTTAAAAAACGAAAAACAATCTTCTAAACTGTCCCAAACACTTTCCTAAACACATAAATCAAATAATTTATTAATTGTATTGATTTTTACATTATAATCTTGACGTTAAAAAAATATGTTTTGTACCACAGTAAAAGAGCCAAGCGCATTTTTGGCTGTTTTTTGCTCTTTTGCGCTTTGCGCACAAAAAAAGGAGCTGCGCAAAAAAAGAGCCAAGCATATTGCTTTTTTTAATGCGCTGCTCCTTCATGGCGCAGAACAAACATATTGGCGCCGAGCAATGCGCAATAACAAGTAGGTTCTGCTCTTTGCGCAAAAGAGCCAAAAGAGCGGAAAAGAACTGCTCGACGCTGCGCATTTACTTACTCTGATTTCTACATACATCTGCTGCGTAGTAGAAAATGCTGTGTGCACATGATGTGAGCATTGTTATTTACTTCTAGATCCTTCAATTATTATTTCAACATACATGTTGTGTATTTTCATTTAGTTGTTATACGATGCAGGTGTGTGTATGGTTGTGTATTGTGTTTGTTTATTCCTCGCTTTGTGTTAGTTGTTTTGTAATGAATATGTTTTGTAGAAACTTCTAGCTTTGAAATCAAACACAATAGGCCATTTCGTTTCACTTTCTTCCTCAATTATTTTTACATCTTTTTATGATTTTAATAAAGCATCTTTGTAACAAATTATTCAATAATGTAATTCTCGACAGGCAAGTATAGAAATTATGAACAGCCCTAGTTGCGGCAAACACAAGGCGATTACCGACTTTTGCCGTCACAAGTTTTAATCGAAAAGTCTAAATTTTTAAACTTTAGGTCGAATTATTAGTATTGTAGTCTCTCGAAATGGAATACAAACTTCACCTGAAAAAACTTAAAGCCATTAGCGGCCTTACATCTTTCCTCAGTTTGTCGGGTTATCACAGGAATTTTGTGAGGGACTACTCTGCAATAACATAACCACTCACAAAATACTTACGCGGTAAAAACGCCCATATAGGTGCAAATAAATCAAGAAATGTAAAAACTAAAATAGACGATGAACTGTTAGCAGCTTTTAAAAAAATTAAACAAACACTCGCATCGATGTATTATTATTGTTTCGATGTATTATTATTGTATATTGACTTTGAAAAGCCATTTGAGGTAGCAACAGACGCTTCAAATAATGCGTTAGGCGCTGTCTTATCGCAAAATGGACGCCCTATAACCATGATATCTAGAACGTTAACTTCAGCAGAAGAAGACTGTGCCACTAACGAAAAATAGCTCTTGGCTATTATTTGGGCATTATAAACTTTGAGAAACTATCTCTACAATGTGAAAAATATAAAAGTTTTCAAATACCACTGACCGACATTTTCCGTTGTTTCGACGAACCGCTCTGCTTGCCCATTAGACTGAAAGGCTGGAGTTCTGATATGGGGAGTTCCTTTCCCTCCAAAGAAAAGTTGAAAAATTTAACTGGTAAATTGAGTACCATTATCTGATACTATGAGTTTTGGTTGACCATATTGTGAAATAAATTCATGAAGACTTCTTACAATTTCATAAGAAGAAATTGTCGTAGTCTGCATCACTTGTGGCCACTTTGAGTGTACTTTACTTAAACAACGAAATATGGCAAAACGAAAATGATTGGGATTTGCTTGCGAGGTGTCCTTCTATAATTCTCCATACTTAAAATATTTAAAAGCGCGTGTTGGACGGGTTTGGGCACTTATATTTTTAATATTTGTATTTCTCTAAGGGATGACGCCATTTTTATGGAAACAACAAAAGATGGCAAAATCGTTATAATACAAAAATGTGGAATTTTTAACGGCGCGAGTTGGAACGGGTTTTGGGCATTTTTAAAATTTGGGTTTCTCTAAGGGATGAGCCCATTTTTATGGAAACAAGAAAAGATGGCAAAAACGTAACAATACAGAAATGTGTGTGAGTTATTCCCCTTTAATTGTCCATACTTGGAATTTTCAACAGCGCGATTTGGAACGGGTTTTGAACATTTTTAAATTTTTAAAATTTGAGTTTCTCTAAGGGATGAGCCCATTTTTATGGAAACAACAAAAGATGGCAAAATCGTAACAATACAGAAATGTGTGTGAGGTATTCCTCTTTAATTGTGCATACTTGGAATTTTTAACAGCGCGAGTTGGAACGGGTTTTGGACATTTTAAAATTTTTGAAATTTGGGTTTCTCTAAGGGATGAGCCCATTTTTATGGAAACAACAAAAGATGGCAAACTCATAATAATACAGAAATGTGTGTGAGGTATTCCTCTTTAATTGTGCATACTTGGAATTTTTAACAGCTCGAGTTGGAACGGGTTTTGGGCATTTTTAAATTTTTAAAATTTGGGTTTCTCTAAGGGATGAGCCCATTTTTATGGAAACAACAAAAGATGGCAAAATCGTAACAACACAGACATGTGTGTGAGGTACTCCTCTTTAATTGTCCATATTTGGAATTTTTAACAGCGCGAGTTGGAACGTGTTTTGGACATTTTAAAATTTTTTAAATTTGGGTTTCTCTAAGGGATGAGCCCATTTTTATGGAAACAACAAAAGATGGCAAACTCATAATAATACAGAAATGTGTGTGAGGTATTCCTCTTTAATTGTGCATACTTGGAATTTTTAGCAGCGCGAGTTGGAACGTGTTTTGGGCATTTTTAAATTTTTAAAATTTGGGTTTCTCTAAGGGATGAGCCCATTTTTATGGGAACAACAAAAGACGGCAAACAAGTAATAATACAGAAATGTGTGTGAGGTATTCCTCTTTAATTGTGCATACTTGGAATTTTTAACAGCGCGAGTTGGAACGGATTTTGGCCATTTTTAAATTTTTAAAGTTTGGGTTTCTCTAAGGGATGAGCCCATATTTATGGAAACAGCAAAATATTGCAAAATCGTAATAATAAAGAAATGTGTGTGAGGTATTCCTCTTTAGTTGTGCATACTTGGAAATTTAACAGCGCGAGTTGGAGTTTAATAATTTGGGGTTCTCTAAGGGATGAGCTCATTTTTATGGAAACAACAAAAGATGGCAAAATCGTAATAATACAGAAATGTGTGTGAGGTATTCCTCTTTAATTGTCCATACTTGGAATTTTTAACAGAACGAGTTGGACCGGGTTTTGGGCATTTTTAAATTTTTAAAGTTTGGGTTTCTCTAAGGGATGAGCCCATTTTTATGGAAACAACAAAATATGGCAAAATCGTAATAATACAGAAATGTGTATGATGAATTCCTCTTTAATTGTGCATACTTGGAATTTGTAACAGCGCGAGTTGGAACGGGTTTTGGGCATTTTTAAGTTTTTAAAATTTGGGTTTCTCTATTATTATGATTTTGCCATCTTTTGTTGTTTCCATAAAAATGGGCTCATCCCTTAGAGAAACCCAAATTTAAAAAGTTTAAAAATGCCCAAAACCCGTTCCAACTCGCGCTGTTTCCATAAAAACGGGCTCATCCCTTAGAGAAACCCAAATTTTAACATGCCCAAAACCCGTTCCAAGTCGCGTTGTTAAAAATTCAAAGTATGGACAATTAAGGAGAAGTACCTCACACACATTTCAGTATTATTACCATTTTGCCGTCTTTTGTTGTTTCCATAAAAATGGGCTCATCCCTTAGAGAAACCCAAATTTTAATAATTTAAAAATGCCCAAAACCCGTTCCAATTCGCGCTGTTAAAAATTTCAAGTATGGACAATTAAAGAGGAGTACCTCACACACATTTCTGTGTTATTACGATTTTGCCATCTTTTGTTGTTTCCATAAAAATAAGCTCATCCCTTAGAGAAACTCAAATTTTAAAAATTTTAAAATGCCCAAAACCCGTTCCAAGTCGCGCTGTTAAAAATTACAAGTATCTACAATTAAAGAGAAGGACCTCACACATATTTCTGTATTATTACCATTTTGCCATCTTTTGTTGTTTCCATAAAAATGGGCTCATCCCTTAGAGAAACCCAAATTTTAATAATTTAAAATGCCCAAAACCCGATCCAACTCGCGATGTTAAAAATTCCAAGTATGGACAATTAAAAAGGAGTTACTCACACACATTTCTGTATTATTACCATTTTGCCATCTTTTGTTGTTTCTATAAAAACGGGCTCATCCCTTAGAGAAACCCAAATTTTAAAAATTTTAAAATGCCCAAAACCCGTTCCAAGTCGCGCTGTTAAAAATTACAGGTATCTACAATTAAAGAGAAGGACCTCACACATATTTCTGTATTATTACCATTTTGCCATCTTTTGTTGTTTCCATAAAAATGGGCTCATCCCTTAGAGAAACCCAAATTTTAAAAATTTTAGAATGCCCAAAACCCGTTCCAGCTCGCGCGTTTAAAAATTCCAAGTATGGACAATTAAAGAGGAGTACCTCACACAAATTTCTGTATTATTATTATTTTGCCATCTTTTGTTGTTTCCATAAAAATGGCCTCATCCCTTAGAGAAACCCAAATTTTAAAAATTTTAAAATGCCCAAACACGTTCGAACTCGCGCTGTTAAAAATTCCAAGTATGAGCAATTAAAGAGGTGTACCTCACACACAGATTTCTGTATTATTACCATTTTGCCATCTTTTGTTGTTTCCGTAAAAATGGGCTCATCCCTTAGAGAAACCCAAATTTTTAAACTTTAAAAATGCCCAAAACCCGTTCCAACTCGCGCGGTTGAAAAATCCAAGTATGGACAATTAAAGACGAATACCTCATACATATTTCTGTATTATTACCATTTTCCCATCTTTTATGTTTCCATAAAAATGGGCTCATCCCTTAGAGAAACCCAAATTTTAAAAATTTTAAAATGCCCAAAACCCGTTAAAACTCGCGCTGTTAAAAATTCCAAGTATGGACAATTAAAAAGGAGTACCTCACACACATTTCCGTGTTATTACCACTTTATCATCTTTAGTTGTTTCCATAAAAATGGGCTCATCCCTTAGAGAAACCCAAATTTTAAAAATTTTAAAATGCCCAAAACCCGTTCCAACTCGTGCTGTTAAAAATTCCAAGTATTGACAATTAAAGAGGAATACCTCACACACATTTCTGTATTATTACCATTTTGCCATCTTTTGTTGTTTCCATAAAAATGAGCTCATCCCTTAGAGAAACCCAAATTTTAAAAATTTAAAAATGCCCAAAACCTGTTCCAGCTCGCGCTGTTAAAAATTCCAAGTATGGACAATTAAAGAGGAGTACCTCACACACATTTCTGTATTATTACCATTTTGCCATCTTTTGTTGTTTACATAAAAATGGGCTCAACCCTTAGAGAAACCCAAATTTTAAAAACTTAAAAATGCCCAAAACCCGTTCCAACTCGCGCTGTTAAAAATTCCAAGTATGGACAATTAAAGAGGAGTACCTCACACACATTTCTGTGTTATTACCATTTTATCATCTTTTGTTGTTTCCATAAAAATGGGCTCATCCCTTAGAGAAACCCAAATTTTAAAAATTTAAAAATGCCCAAAACCCGTTCCAACTCGTGTTGTTAAAAATTCCAAGTATTGACAATTAAAGAGGAATACCTCACACACATTTCTGTATTATTACCATTTTGCCATCTTTTATTGTTTTCATAAAAATGGGCTCATCCCTGAGAGAAACCGAAATTTTAAAATGCCCAAAACCCGTTCCAACTCGCGCTGTTAAAAATTCCAAGTATGGACAATTAAAGAGGAGTACCTCACACACATTTCTGTGTTATTACCATTTTACCATCTTTTGTTGTTTCCATAAAAATGGGCTCATCCCTTATACCATGTTCACATTACAGCCTTTTTTGGTAATTCGCTCTCCCATTCGTAATTCAGCCTCTCATTACCAGCAGAATAACGTAATTCCCCATACAAATTTTTGAGAGCGAATCACCAATTTTGTAGGTAATTGAGTTTAATTCACCACACCAATTACGATAAAATCAGTGTCATCTCTAATTTTTATCGAAGATTTACATGAACAACTGTCAAAATAATAAAAAGTAAACAAAGAAAAAACTGAAAAGTTATATAGGATGTTAAAAATTTAAATGAATATAACGCGCGTTCGCTGCATTGCTCCCAGTTACTAGCACTTTTTCTTTTCGAAATAAAACTAAACTTTCTTAATATTAACTTACTGAAATTGTATAAAAAGTAAGCAAAATAGTTGTTTAACCCTTTCGGGACTACTGAGATAATACGTCCCAGCAATTTTCAAACTGTCTTTTTTTTTCTTTATTTTCAATGCAATCGCCAGGGAGGTAGAACTCCCAAACGTCCAAAAACGGATAGCCTCAATATTGGAGACCACTTGCCAGTAGAGCAAGAGAAGCGTTGTCGCTGTGTCCGCTGTTCTTCACTTGGCATAGAAAAGCGAACAAAGATGATATGCTCAGGTTGTAACAACGCCTTATGTTACAAGTGTTTTGGACCATTCCACAAATAAATACCTAATTTCATTTCTAAAATCTTAAAAATAAATGTAAACTTTTATCTAAATCTAATAATATTTATATTTTAGTTATCTTTTTAATTTCGAATCGCTTTTTGAGAACACTGATTGGGATTTTATGTCCCATGAAAATATTTGTTGGGATTATATGTCCCAGGATAAAAGGACAAATTTAAAATGTTTAAGTATGGAGAACATAATACTTTTATCATACCTTTTAAAATATGAAAAAAATTTTACCATACATAATTTGGTTTTCAAAATAAAACTCCGTCCCGAAAGGGTTAAAATAAAATTGCAAAACTTATTTACAGTTTTCTATAAAATAAACAAACAACTGTCAAACCCACTTACTTAGATGCAATATGAACACTCAAAATAGCACAAGTCATTCAGAGAGCGAATAACGTCATTCGAATTGTAATGTGAACATGGTATTAGAGAAACCCAAATTTTAAAATGCCCAAAACCCGTTCCAACTCGCGCCGTTAAAATTTCCAAGTATGGACAATTAAAGAGGAGTACCTCACACACAGTTCTGTGTTATTACGGTTTTGCCATCTTTTGTTGTTTCCATAAAAATGGGCTCATCCCTTAGAGAAAACCAAATTTTAAAAATGCCCAAAACCCGTTCCAACTCGCGCTGTTGAAAATTCCAATTATGCACAATTAAAGAGGAATACCTCACACACATTTCTATATTATTACCATTTTGCCATCATTAATTGTTTCCATAAAAATGGGCTCATCCCTTAGAGAAACCCAAATTTTAAAAATTTTTAAATGCCCAAAACTCGTTCCAACTCGCGCTGTTAAAAATTTCAAATATGCACAATTAAAGAGAAATACCTCACACACATTTCTGTATTATTACGATTTTGCTATTTTTTGTAGTTTCCATAAAAATGGGCTCATCTCTTATACCATGTTCACATTACAGCCTTTTTTTTGTAATTCGCTCTCCCATTCGTAATTCAGCCTCTAATTACCAGCAGAATAATTGAGTTTGAATGAGCACGCCAATTACGATAAAATCAGTGTCATCTCTAATTTTTATCGAAGATTTACCTGAACAACTGTCAAAATAATAAAAAGTAAACAAAAAAAAAGTGAAAAGTTATATAGCGCGTTAAAAATTTAAATAAATATAACGCGCGATCGCTGCATTGCTCCCATTGGCAAGCACTTTTTCTGATTTCTGTAGTAAAAAAGTTGTGATAGCATATCTTCTCGAAATAAAACTATACTTTCTTAATACTTACTTACTGAAATTGTATAAAAAGTAAACAAAATAGTTGTTTAAAATAAAATGGCAAAACTTTTTTACAGTCCAACATGTTTTCTACGAAATAAACAAACAACTGCCAAACCCAATTACTTATGCTGTGTTTAGATGGCATGTACAAGTCATATGGAATGTCAGATTTTCCATATGTAAATCAATACACTCCGTGTAAACCTCATGAAATATAACATATGCTATTTTCCTATGTTGTATAACATGTGTTAGTTTTTAATTTAGAGCACGCTCTATTTTCATATGTAAAACTATATGACAACAGATGTTTTCAGTGATGCTGACTTCCACTTTTAAATTTCCGGTCAAAATATTTTTACGATAAAAGTTAGATTTCTGAAAATAAAATAAAATAGTTTAATAATGATTATTTGACCCTTTTTTATTAAATTATTTTCTATTTTATTAAGCTTTGGGTCCTTATATTTTTTTTATTAATATTTTATTTCAATATTTCGGTACTTTCTGCATACCTTCTTCAGGAATGTCAGATTTATTTTACTTATATATTAATTTTGTTTCCTGAAGAAGGTACGCAGAAAGTACCGAAATATTGAAATAAAATATTAATAACAAAATATAAGGACCCAAAGCTTAATAAAATAGAAAATAATTTAATAATATAAAATGTTTTTTAACTTTCGTAGGGCATTTCCATAAACTTATTAACCACGGCAGTAAAAAACAGAAAGCCTTGAACCTTTTATTAATATGTTTGTAAAAACTAATTCTTAATATTTTTGTTTCCTGTTTCCTGAAGATGCCACACCAACATGTGGTGAAATATTGAAAAAGTAAAAGATAATTATTAATATTTCAAAAACTTACCAAGTGCTTGAAATATTAGAAAAGATGATGATACAAAAGAAATATTAAAATTTAATATTTGGAGATTATTACCGCTTATTGTATTTTTAAAATTAAATTCAGCACCCATTATTTTATGGTAAAAAATAAATAGAAATTTGACTTATTTCCCTTATTACCATCTAATAAATCAAGTCAAGTCCACTTTTTTTTGTACGACGAGTATTTGAAGATTATTTTAAGTTTTCTTATGTAAATATATAGGTACATACGTAAAAGAAAAAATTATAATGGTGATACTTCCAATACAGAAATTCCTTACAAATAGCAGAAAGAAGATTTTTTGCAGAAATAATTAGTTTTTATAATTTTGTAACACATATGAGTTTAAATCTTTTCAGCGTGCTAAGCTTTTTTTAAGATGAAGGCGTGTGTGCCCCTTACAGGTAGCAAAAAGTTGAAAAATACCGCAAATACGAATTTGCTTACATCAATTTTTTATTCAATGTACATTTTAAAAATGTTTGTCTCTTTTATAAATAACACTTGCGTGTACAATAAGTAAGACTTGTATGTTAATTGTTTTATTAGGGCAACTACAGCCTCAAATTTAACAATAAACAAGAAAAAATGGGCCGAGCGTCATAATTTAAAGTTTGTAACATAGACGTGTTCTTATAACGAACACAGCCTAAGTGCCTAAGTGCAACTTTATATTATGGCAAATTTAATATATAGCAATTTTGATATAAATAATAATAAGGAAAGGCAGTGTTGTGCTTGTCGTTGTTTTTTTTTTAATAGTTACTGCTAAAAAATGAATAGTTGACATCACTGCTTTAAGCATTTTAGTTTTCTCCTCAACAATTGGAGGTTATGTCGTATGTTCGTAACATATGCAAGTTTGAAAATGATAATTATAAGCCGTATGTTAAACACAGATTTTGACATACAGAACAAATTACATATGGATAGCAATTTTGACATTCCATATGACTTGTACACGCCGTCTAAACACAGCTTTAGATGTATTATGAACACTCAAAATAGCACAAGGCATTCAGAGAGCGAATAACGTCATTCGAATTGTAATGTGAACATGGTATTAGAGAAACCCAAATTTTAAAAATTTAAAAATGACCAAAACCCGTTCCAACTCGCGCTGTTACAAATTCCTAGTATGAACAATTAAAGAGGAATACCTCACACACATTTCTGTATTATTGTTGTTTCAATAAAAAATGGGCTCAGAGAATTATAAATATTAAAAATATAAGTGCCCAAACCCGTTCCAACACGCGCTTTTATATATTTTAAGTATGGAGAACTATAGAAGGACACCTCGCAAGCAAATCACAATTATTTTGATTTTGCCATATTTCGGTGTTTCCATAAAATTTACAGTTTGGATGCATAGACCGCATTTTATTCCTTTAACAGGGCTATGTTATCTTTCTAACAGAGCTCTGTTAAATTAAAAGGTTTATGGCAAAGCTAAAAATTTTAAAGTTTATCTTCACACACATTATATAGAGGAACATAATAATCTATCCAAATATCAATCAGCATTCCGTAAAAAACACTCTTGTGGGACAACTGTTAACTATGTCATTGGTGAATGGAAAGACATAGGAAATGAGAAGAAATGAATCGCAATTTTTCTTAACATTAAAAGAGCATTCGAAACCATTGACAGAGAGGTAATGTTGGAAAAGCTAAATTGGTTTAAATCATACAGAACAGAAAACAGACAATAAAGATAAATAATTTAGTATCAGAGGAAATAACGAATGACTTTGGAGTTCCACAAGGCTCCATATTGGGTACACTGCTATATATCATTTATATTAATGATTTGCCAAATATATTAGAAGGATGTAACATAGCCCTAAACGCCGATGATACCTTAATATACACCATTGCAAGCAAGAAGAATGTCGGGAAATTATGAGATATAACATGGATAAAACGCAAAACTGGTTAAACATGAATAAACTTGAACTTAATGAAAACAAAGATATTAGAAATTAACATTTTTACAGACGAAGCATTTGAAATAAAAAACTCGGTAATAGAAAAAGTCGAAAATATAAAATATCTTGGGTGTATAATTAATAAAAAACTAAAATTTAATGAACATATTGAGCACATATGCAAAAAAGTAAGTAAAAAAATTAAGTTTTCTCGGAAGAATCAGAAACAAAATATCAAAAACTACCGCAATAAATATTTATAACACCATAATAAAACCACACTTTAAGTACGGGTCCACTATATTATGTATATACATGTAGTAACACACTCCACTTAGCTAGAATGCAAAAACTTCAACATAAAGCCATGCGAATAATTTTAAAATGTAATAAATATACGGACATAAATACCTTGTTAAATAACATGAATTGGTTAAACGTAAAACAAAGACTTAAATTCAACACGCTCAGATTTATAAAAAAGATGAAACAAGGCGACGCACCGAGTTACCTTTGTGAGCAAATAAGATATGTAGGAGAAAGCCAACCGTATGGACTGAGAAATATAAACGATTTTCAACAGAAATGCAGAGATCGCTATTTTACAAGGGCTAACAACTGTATAATACACTAGCAAATAATATGAAAAATTAGAATAATGAAAATGTATTAAATTTGGAAGATTTAATCTCAATTTAAAATATTAGGAAGCTCAAGGCATATCAGTGTGTTATAAAAGTATTTCAAATACTAACAATAATAAATAGTAAAAAAAATGATACAATACATACAAACTTTGGAGGTCCATAACACCGAATCTAAGCGTCAATCCCAATTTTTTCACATTTCATTTTACACCCCGTAGACAACTTCTTTTTTATTTTAGCTTCGCCCGTAAACTGAATTTGTTCCCAAATTACCTTTCCAATGATATCCACTTGATCTATGCCATATTACACATACGAACTGTGGAGGTAAATAACTGCGAATTTAAATTTAGTTTACGGACGCAACTTAAAAATTAAAAAAAAAGTTACCTACGGAGTGTAGAATTTAATATTAAGTAAAAAATGTTAAGTGACAAATTTGGTGCTGACCCTTCGTTTCTGAGTTACGGGCCTCCAAAGATTGTATGTACACTATGGAATATAACGAGTATTTTGTGGTGGAATGGGGCAATATGGATATAATTCAAAAGGTAATTTAAATATATATTCATTGAAAAAGAAAATAGTAAAAAATATACAATAATAACAAGTAACGACAAAAAAAGCTTTTTTCATATAAACATAAGTACCTATGTATATCGAATAAATTAAGTTTAGTGACAATACTATACGAAAAAAGAAAAAAACTTTAGCAAGCAAAGCCGGTGTTGTTCATACCATAGAGGTGAAAATGTATTCGCCCGGCCGAAGGCCGACTACGCCCAAAACCTTTAATAAGCGACGGTGGTATTGATCATACCATAGAGGAGAAAATCCTTGCGTCCTGCTGAAGGCTGGCCACGCAGAAAATCTTTAGTAAGCGAAACTAAAAGTAAGAGCTGCCCAAAAAACTTTCATATAAAAAACTCGTTTTTATTTTTTTTACTATTTTCCTTTGAAATTGAAAAGGTATTAAAAAAACTTTCCAATGATACCCATATTGTTTTATTCCACCAAAAAATACTTGATATATTATACATTCAAACTTTGGAAGCCCGTAACTCGGAAACCAAGGGTCAGCCCCAAATTTGGGAACAAATCTAGTTTACGGGCACCGATCCAAAATAAAAAAAGTTGCCAAAGGGTGCAAAATTAAAGGAACAAATCTAGTTTACGGACGCAGCTTAAAAATTAAAAAAAAGTTACCTACCGGGTGTAAAATTTAATTTTAAGCAAAAAATGAAAAGTGACAAATTTGGCGCTGACGCTTGGTTTCCGAGTTATGGGCCCCTAAAGTTTGTACGGACAATATGGAATATATCGAGTATTTTGTGGTGTAATGGGGCAATATGGGTATCATTGAAAAGGTAATTTCAATATCTATTCAATTTAAAAGGAAAATACTAAAAATAATAACAAAAAGTTTTTTTTTTTAATTTTCCGAGCAACTCTTAGTTTTGGAGCTACGGACCTTTAAAGTTTTTACGTATAATATGGCATACCTACATTAAAGAATTTATGGCAAAATGAGATGTAAAAGGCATCATACATATAGTATTAAAATATTTATTTTCTTTGCTTACTAAAGACGTTATACATAGCCGGCCTCCGGCCGGGCGCAAGGATTTTCTGCTCTATGGTATGACCAACACCGGCTTCGCTTACTAAATAATATTTGCATAGCCGGCCTTCGGCCGGGCGCAAGGATTTTCTCCTCTATGGTATGACCAACACCGGCTTCGCTTACTAAAGACTTTTCGCATAGCCGGCCTCCGGCCGGACGCAAGGATTTTCTCTATGGTATGACCAACACCGGCTTCGCTTATTAAAGCTTTTTTTATTTTTTTTTTCATGTAGTACTGTCACTAAGCTTCATTGATTTAATATATGTAGGTACTCCATGTTTATATGGAAAAAGCTGTTTTTTTTATCGTTACCTGTTTTTATTGTATTTTTTTAATATTTTCCTTTTAAATTGAATAGATATTTAAATTACCTTTTCAATGATACCAATATTGCCCCATTTCACCACAAAATACTCGATATATTCCATATTGTCCATACAAACTTGAGAGGCCCATAACTCGGAAACCAAGCGTCAGCGCCAAATTTGTCACTTTACATTTTTTGCTTAAAATTAAATTTTACACCCGGTAGGTAACTTTTTTTTAATTTTTAAGCTGCGTCCGTAAACTAGATTTAAGCCAAATTAAATTTTAAGCAAAAAATGCAAAGTGAAAAAATTGGCGGCAACCCTTAGTTTCGGAGTTACGGGCCTCCGAAGTTTTTGTATCTAATAAGGCATATATCGTGTATTCGATGGTAGAATGGGACAATATGGGTATCATTGGAAAGGGAATTTAAGGGCCTATTTAATTAAATAGGAGAAAAGTAAAAATAAAATAAAAAAAATCAGGTAAGGCTCCAAAAAACGATTTTTTTCATATAACTTTACACAAAAACGAAAGAATTTTATCCTCGTGGTATAACTCTCAGCGGCTTCGCTTTCTAAACGAAGAGTATTCCCCTCTATGGTATAGCCAACAGCGGCTTCACTTTCTAAAGGTTTCTTGCGTAGGCGGCCTTCGGCCGGTCGCAAAAATTTTCTCCTCTATAGTATAACCAACGCCGGCTTCGCTTTCTAAAGGTTGGATACTATTGGAAAGGATTTTCTCCTCTATGTTATAAACAAAAGCGGCTTTGCTTTCTAAAGGTTTCCTGCGCAGCCGGCCATCGGCCGGGCGCAAAGGTTTTCTTTTCTGTGGTATAACCAACACCGGCTTCGCTTTCTAAAGGTTTCTTGCGTAGCCGGCCTTCGGCCGGACGAAAAGATTTTCTCCTCTATTGTATAACCAATAGCGGCTTCGCTTTCTATGCTATAAACACAATCAAAGGCTACCGACCATCGACTACCGACTACAAAAGTAACTGGCTACAAAAATAGCTAAGTCGCTAGCTACTTAATTCTTTTAACGACTATCGACCACTAACTACAAAAAATAAACATCTGTTTTGACATATGTATTAAAGTTAACCAAAACAAAACAAACTTGATTTTTTTAAGTGAATTTGTGTAAAAAACATTTTTTAAATGTCTCAAGAAAATTTAATTAACTTTATAAGTACTATTGCTAAAATAGAGGAAACAAAGACTTCAGTGTATGAAGTGTCCTCGTCCATATTTGCATGTAAATTGAACTAAACATTTACATTAAACAATATAATAAATACATATAAACAGTAAAAATGACTATTATATGCTTACCAATTTCAATAAAAAACCCAAAAAATAAATATAAATGAAACAAATTAGAAATTGATGGAAAAAAACTAAATGGAAAATTTCACAAATAAAAAGTAAATGAAAAATGCTCCAAATAAATAGTTAATGAAAAATGTAAATAAATGAACAGATGATTATTATTTTTCAATGGTGCCACTATAAAAGTTTTTCGCGTTTTTAATAGCGATATTTAATGTATTGCGTATTTAAAACAACCATTTCATGCATTTATTGTATTGGCAGCACTAATCTGTTTTTTGTAGCAAAGAAAAATAGAAATTAGCCTACGTTGGCTACGGGTTACAAAAGTAGCCGTGTAGTCGTGTAACGGGTAAAAGAATTATTCTCATAAGCACGCATGTATTCTATTTTTGACATCTTGTAGTCGATGGTCGGTGGTCATGATATATTAAAATCATGGCGAATCACCATAGCAATCGAAAATTATTCTAATCACCTTTCCAATGCTACCCATATTGTCTCATACCACCATAAAATACTTGTTATATACCATATTATACATAAAAACTTTCGAGGTTCGTAAGTAGGAAACAAAGGGTTTCCCCAGATATTATCTGTTTCCATTTTTTACTTACAAACTTTTTAATGAAGTATTCCGAATAAATTTGTAAAAATTTATAAAAATTTGTTTTTCCTTGCCAGATTTTTTTATTTTTGTTTTTCATTTTTCCTGCTTCAATAAATAGGCTCTTAAATTCCCTTTCCAATGATACCCATATTGTCCCATTCCGCCATCAACTACTCGATATATGGCATATTATATATAAAAACTTTTAAGGGCCGTAACTCCGAAACTAAGTGTTGCCGCCAAATTTTTCACTTTACATTTTTTTGCTTAATATTGCATTTTGCACCCTGTAGGCAACTTTTTTATTATTTTGGAGCGGTGCCTCTAGATTTAAGCCATAAAAACATAAGTGGCTATTTCTATTTCCTAATTTAGTCAGTTTTCAAGTGTTTCGCCAAATCTTTTATCTCAAAAATTCTCAACTTACCATAGTCCTCTTCATAAACAATTGCAACTTTAGTCCAATTTAAATAAAACATCAGATCGCGATAAGCTAGATTTATAGAATGGTGAGATGGGTACATATTGATCGAAAATTCTTTGACGTTTGTTTCCAAATCAATGCGCGTCTCTATGTGTGGTATATCAAAATTTTCGCAAATGGACTGTATATGTGTAGCAAGTAGTGGATCAGTTGGACCAAATATAGCTTGCACTCCTGACTCCAATTGACGACAGACCTTCTTTGTCGAGCGAAATGTATCATCTCGCGGTATGTATTCAATATCGTAGACAATTTGTGTATCAGGCAACATAGTTTTATCTTTATTAATTCGGTATATGGCATATTTAAATGCAGACTCTATTTTACTTGCTCTTTGATCATCCGTAAAAATTGCTCCTAAACGTATTACGGGCGGCAGATTTATAGGCAATGATGCACATACCTCGGATGTTATCGCAAAGAGCAATAATAGAAAAAAGCAAGCGTTGAACAACCGGAGATCAAAGCTTTGGGTAAACCGACTTTTTAATGTTTGAATGTCACGACAGCGGCTTCTCGAAACCGCACAAATTAAGGTATCAACTATTTTTGGTGTTGCTCCTGTTGTTGAAAAACATTTTCTTTTTCCTAGCACCGTCATAATGCATATTCCAGTACATTAATTACTAATATATTTAAATTTATATTTCAAATCTATTAAAAAAATATGCTGAGGAACAATGCAATTGAGATACGCCTTCTTTCTCTAGCTTTTATACAGCGTTAATTGTAAATGTGTTTATTAACTTGGATGTTATATACGAATTTATGTTTTTAATTGGATTATATTTTGTTTTCTTTTGCCGTTATTTTCTTTTTTCACCTTAACACACGGCATTGTTGCTTATTTAAAAAAAAACAACTAATAACAAACTTGTTTAATTTCAACTTTTTGCCTGTAAGTATACTTCGTTTTAAGGGTAATTATGAAAACATTTAAGGATGCCAGATTCGTGTTTCCAAAATTACAATTATACACAAAGCAAGGCGAATTGAATATGTATTAGAAATTCGCATGCAAAGCGGATTAATAATTCGATTTGGTCGCATGCTAGGTGAATCAATTACCAGGTGGCATCGTAGGTGAATTCGTTATTTTTTGCTGGTAAAAATTACTGTCAAACTTTATATATAAAAAATATACACAGATTTTTTATATATGGAGTTTAACAGTCGTGTTCATGGCGAAAAATAATGAATTCGCCTACGCTGCCACCTGGTTATTCATTCGCCTTGGTCGCATGTTTGCGTTCAATAATATTAATATTGTCTATCAGCATTAATGATAATTGTATAAATTCAAATTGTTTTTAATAAATACTTCTTCATTTAGATGGATGAATAACAGCAATTGATAGTAGACTTTGTGTTGATTCTACATATGTACTTTGGATTTACAGCTTGTTCAGGCTGCCACGAAATTAAAAATTTCAAGTTGAAATTACGAACGAAATCTAAGGTGTTTATACTGGACTTTTTGGCAATTGCGTTAATTTGGGAAACAGTTGTTTATTTTTATTAATATTATTTTATTCTTTCGCATAAAAACTTTGTACAACATAGAAACAAAAGTTATTAATAATCAAATAGGAAGCTATCAATAATAAAACATCAAAAAATAAATTAATACTGTAGCGCCTGAAATTCAATAGTTGTCTGTAATTTTTATAATCCACCATAAATGTTATTATACATACTTATATGTTTGTATATATCAATGTATGTACCTATGTATGTGTATTATAAATGTGCTCATAAGGTAGTATTTAAAAAAGAAAAAAACAGCGTTGTCTATCGTAATTTCAAGTTACTTTCGTTGAAATTAAGTAAAATAAGTTGATTTGGGCAATGGTAAAATGCATGCGAAATTACGTGTTTTTAAGTTGATTTCGGCCGAAATCACGATATGACTTAATTTCGTGGCAGCCTGAATGGGCTATTAGCTTGTTACATATTGACACAAGGTTTTTAAAGATGCAGGCTTTTTAAATCCTGAAAATGAAAAGAGCAGTGAGGAGCACACACACATAAGACTTCAACAACAGAGAACTGCACGAGTACACCGCAACCCATGAGTACACCGCATACTTACTTTATACTTACTGTATACTTTTCATACTTAAGTATTTTAAACACCGCAATAAAAGTTGCGGTGTTTATTTTACCCATTCCTGTAAAAACGAGTATCAAAAATATCGCAATCAGAATTTTAAGTATTTTTTATACTCGTACGCGAGAATTTTTTAATTCTCTTTATTTGTAAGCAACGTTGCCACATTTTTAACCTATTAAAGTTTTTTACTGCCGTTTTATGAAATACTGCATTGTATGCAGATCTATTTATAAACAATAAAAAAAAAACAAAATTTGATCAAATCTATTGCTTAAACATTATAAGCAAAAAAAAACAGACAACAACCGTTTTCATAGGTATGAAATACAACACATATTTAATGAATAAAATGCAATAAAAACCGCTTAAAGGCACAGCTTTTGTACACTATTTAAAGCAATTATACTTATTTTGTTGCTGTTTTTTATGAACAAGTATTTTCAGTTTATGCGCCTTGTTGTCATAAACGTGCTACTAACGGTATTTAGGAAAACAAAATGATAAAATGAATCCGTGAATAAAAGGAAAATTACTTAATTTTATTAGTTTTTACAAAACTGTATATACACAGATGTAATATTGCATTGACTGAATAGACATAGACTTCATAAATAATAAAATAGAGTTTTAAGTTTACATATTTTATTTTGTTAAATATAATTATTGCTTTTATACCAATTTATTAATTTTAAAAATCTATTTGCTTAACGAATAGAATTTTTAAATTTCTCTCCTGTGTGACTTAAAAAAACCCTAACAAAAACGTAATATAATAAACAATGAACTATTCTTGAGTTATTAGCAAACTTTTGTTGTGTTTTTAATAAATGAAAATATGGCGAATTTTACGGGTTCTATTAAATTTATTTGCTGTTATATATTAAATAAACTTTCATAATTTCAAAGAAGTATGTATGCTAGCTTATTTAGACATTGGCGACTTTTGATATTGTGTTTGATTTAATACTTCTGATCTGATAACTCTGTTTTCCTCTCACTACACACGTTAAAATCTCTCTCTTGGTGTTTGTTGTCAGTATGATTACGAATAAAGTAAAGCCAGCGTCGCAAATATTTTACTTGAGTATGCTAGACACTTAAGGCGGGTTCACCCATTGTTTCGGAACAAAATTTTTGTTGTGAGAGAATTTTAGTTTTGTGAGAGTTTGTTCTGAAACGATTCACCCACTTCGAACAATTTTTCTGGAAAAACAAAGCTACCATATGAAACATATGTGTAAGCGAGATGTGTTACTTTACAATCAGGCAGCACTGTGATAGAAAATTAAAATCACTGAATGCCGTTTTGTTATAAATAAATTCTAAATTAAAAAAAATTTCATAATTAAATCAAAAAATGAGCTAAAAAAAAAAAATTGAGGTAAAAAGTCATACAAGCATTCTCTACCCGGCTTTTTCAATTCTGAAATTAATTTCAAGGCAAGGGATGCATTCGTTGAGATCCATGACACAATTTTTTAAACTTTTTATCTTTTATTTTGTGTTTTATTATAAATATACCAGGCAAATTAAGGCAGGTAATCTTAAGAACAAAACAAATTTTAAAAATAATTATTGAATATCAATGCAAACAAAGAACGAAAAAGTATGTAAAATATATTTTTTTGCTTGAAAGATTTTTATCACATTAATTAATGAAGTGGCAGCTCAGTTAAATTTCCTTTGAAAAAAAAAGTAGTTGGCAGCACAGTTTCATTGTTTCGGAACAAAAATTAAAATTAAACCAATTCAAGCTGAAATTGTTCCGAAGTGAGTTTACTCTTTTTCTCTCTCTCTCTCAAAAAATAAAACGTCAAACTACATATAAAAAAAAAAATGTTTCGGAACAAAATTTTTGTGGGTGAACCAGCCTTTATACTCAAATGGAATAGGTATAGTAAATACTCGCACTAAAGAAATGCGGTGGCGATCACACCGCAACCGCATTTAAGATGAGTATACTTAGAGTATTAAAAACAGACACTCTTGCAGTTCTCTGTTCAACAAATTTTATTGAGAAATCAGGCGAATGGAAGTAAAGAGCTGGGCGGTGTATTTACTACCCCCTTAAAAAGAGATAACTGCCAAAAGACTAGTAAAAATAAGTCTTCTAGTTACAATGACCACTGCAAGAAGGCATGTTTCATTAAAAAAATTGTTCAAGCAATTTACAGATTACTACTCCTTCAATTTTACAGAAACAGAAGTGCTTTTGATAGTGAACATAATTGTGATGCTCGAATTTAGAGGCTTAATTATTCAAAGGAAAATAGGTATTTTTTATTGCATATCCATTACTATATACACCAACAACAACAAAAAAGATTTTATGTCTCTTGAATTATTTTTTAATTCTTAGTCACCCCAAAATTTACTTGTTTGATTGGTGTTACTTCATTAAACTAAATTTAAATATATGGTAAAGCGTATATAAGGTTCGGCATAGCCGAATTTAGCACTCTTAAGGCCCAACTATAATGTGCATAAGCTAGCTTTAGCTTATGTCAAAAATCCAACGAAAAGCCTGTCAAATGCTTAGGCAACTTATTAACGAAATCTATGTGGCTCCAATATACTTACATAAATTTAGTAACTTATTTGGCACAGTTTCACATTTATGTTTAATTCGTACTTTTGCCAAAAATAATTTCTATATAAATAAACAAAATTTTAAAACGAAAAGGCTTTAAAGAAGATATTTTATACATTTAATAACATTCACATACATATTTACATATTTTGGTTCATGTTCTAAAAAAAAAGTAAAAAAAATTATTACAAGTTATTTTCTGTTTTGTGTTTGTGGCCAACCGTACTAAAAAATGCAACGATGTTCATCGCTTATATCGTATACATATGCGTGTATAAATACAAATTTAATTTAAATATATTATATTTGTAAAAAATTGGCCATAAAAAAATGTTGTTTATTTTACATTTTCTATTGAATTAAAAACTAAAAATTTAATAATTTAGGTCTTGATTAAAATTTTTCTTTATCAATGTATAACACAAAGCACAATCAGCTGTTTTCGTACGGAAAGTACGATCAGTTTCGTACCTGGCATAAAGAAATGAAATTTAACGAAACTTGACGAAAAGTTATCTTATGTATATTATAGTTTACCACATATAATTTAATGTATTTGCACAGTTGTATATGCTTGCTTAAGTTGTTGTATGCCTTTAAGGCCCAACTATAATGTGCATAAGCAGTGTGACCAAATAAAAAAAAACACTTGGAGCTAAATTGGCACCAAAAACGTGCCATTAAGTGCTAAAAAAATTTTCAATGCTAAAACATAGTGCCAAAATTTAAATGTCTTAAATTTTAGCAAATATTTTCTTGGAGAGTTCATAGTTTTATAATTTATGCTTATGTTGCCTTAGAAATAATTACTTCCATTGTGTTTAAATACCAGTTAACTTAGTGTACATTTTATAATTATTTTTCGTAGTATTTTGAAGTCAATTAAGACTACCTTTTATATACTTCCTTGTTGGAAATCTTCTTTTTGTTCTTTTAACGAGTAAACCGCTAACGGTTTTTACACATTGTTTGCCACTTTTCATTTTTATAAGTTTTTAACGAGTTTAAATATCATTCGTTTTGTTGAGCTCTTAATAGCAAAAAGGTAAAAAATATTTACAACCAATAAAGAAATATAAATTCATTTTTGATATTGAAAAATTCTTGTGTTTATTTTTTATGAATTTTTTTTATCGGATATACGCCGAAACATTGATCCATACGAACCGGATTGCAAAAAGAATATTCAATCGCCTTCTAGAAGGAATAAATAAGTGGAAACCTTTTACGAGGAATAATAAATTTTCAACCCCCATTTTTCAATTGTAAAAAGGTTAGTAAATTGATTTAAAAAGTGAAGTGAGAAATAACATAAGTATATGCAGGGAACGAAGCCGATCGGCTCATAGTCGACTAATAGCCGCCGCCGATATTAAATTACGTCAGTGAGCCGCCGCCGAAATAGGCGGCTTACATCGGCTAAAAGTGTTAGCCGACTGTGTCGGCTTATCCCCTCAGATAAAGATTTTTATTTTTTGTTTTTGACTAAAATTTCATTGACTATTGCTATTTTATTTATTTATTGTCTCTTTTTCCAAAAATTATTGTAATTATTGTTCTCAAAAGAATAAAATCAAGGAGTAGATTAGGTTTATCACTAAGAAAAGTTTGTAGTTTTGTCAATTTCGCAGAATAACTATAAAAATCCAAAAATTATAATAACTTCTGCCAAAAAATAAAAATTAAAAAAATAATAAAAATTAAAAAATAATGTAATATACTTTATTCGTGCTTGATTCCTTCAAATATAAATATTTCATGATATTCTAATGAAATATTTATTATTTTAAATTAAACTAAAAAATGAAATGTATTACTGCGGGGAAAGCATATCCATATGGCCATACTGCTCAAATAGCTCATCAGTGGATTTTACCCGAATTTTGTATAGAAAACTAGAAAGTCTTATTTTTATATTTTCATTGAATCTTTCAAATACATTTGAATGGTTCCCAATGGGATCCCTTATGAAGAAAAATGAAAGAAAAAATAAAAATAGTTTCTGAATGTTTGCTGTTTTTTTTGTATAAAACATTTTTAAGTTGTTGTCTTTTGTCTTATTGATTCAATGGAGTTCTCATTTAATCAATTTGGCTTTTGATATAAGGCTTTCTATACAAAATTTGTGTAAACTCCACTGATGAGCTATTTGAGCAGTAGTGAAATGGCCATATGGATATGCTTTCCACGCAGAAATTCATTTCATTTTTTAGTTTAGTTTAAAATAATAAATATTTCATGAGAATATCATGAAATATTTATATTTGAAGGAATCAAGCACAAATAAAGTGAATTAAATTTGAAAAGATTCCGAATAATAAATTTTCATATTGATTAAAAAATAATAATTTTGGCCAAATACAAATTAGATAGCAGTCATTTTTTAAAAAAGTCTCTGTTGATGACACTTATAATTGCCAGTATTCACTATCATGATCAGTCGTACGAACTGTCAAAAATTGTATTTGTGATTAAAAAGTGTAATAGTGGGAATTAAAAATGTATGTGTGTGAAAAACTCTTTGACCGATCTGTGCGATTTCATAAAATATTTTTCTCTATGCGATCAGAGTTGATTTTTAAAGGACAAGAGAAAACAAACAACAAAATACTTTGCATCTTTTTCTATAATAGTGTGGCATCTGCGACGCCATCTTGAAACGATTTTTAAAGCAGGACAGAATTCGTTAGACTTTTGAGTGATTAAAGCGTACGATTGTGTATAATAGTGAAATCTGGCCTGAAGTATACTTTGCATAAAAAAATATGTTTCGAGTATCATTATTAACAGCTGCCAGCTTAGTCGAGTTTGAGCCGCCGCCGCTGAAAATTTGTCGACTTCAGTCGAGTTTTAGCCGCCGCCGTAAAAATTTTGCTTAGCCGCCGCCGTTGGCAATTTGATATCGGCTTCGTTCCCTGAGTATATGTACATACACACATACTTACGTGTTTTGCATTGAAAAATCAAAGTTTGTTTATAAAAGAATAAATAACAATAAATAGATCAGTACCGTCAGGGTTAATTGTGTAATTAAAGTACCAACGAGGGTACTGTTGTATTTGAGTGCATTTCGTGGAAAAGTTTGTTTATACAAAAGAAAAAATATTTTAATCGATTAAAATTTCAGTAAATAAATAAAAAATTTTATTCACAAATTATTTATACCATAAATTATTGAAAAAAAGTGCCAAATATAAAACAAATAAATGCATGTATATAAATATATGGGAAAATAACCATACAATAGCCTTTGTTAAAAAACAGTGCACATAATTGGTTAATTTATTTGTGAGTGTATTTACTGCAATTGTTTGATTTGTTTTTGTGTGTATGCAACTTTAGCACTTGAGTTTAATTAGAATTGAATTTTTTTCGTTATTTTACAATCGGTAAATTTTGTGTCATTCCCTACGAGATTTATTTCCTTTTTGGTGCCCTTAGTTGTCATTAGTCACCATTCAATCGGTCTTTTAGACTATATTGTCGTGTGCACCCAGTGAAAAGGATAAGGCAGGGTTACTTGATAAGGCCGTAAAAAACCGCGCTATCAATGTAAACTGAATAATGCTGGAAGGAAGATGGGAAAGCAGCAAAAAGAAAAATGTAGGAAAATTAGGCTTTCAATAGCTGAAAAGCCAAAAAATTAGTTAAAATGGGACTTAGACGACATATTGTAGCGTCTAAGAGGTTACTTCGGTGGAACTCACCAATAATCTGGCCATTTTTGCAATACGGAGATCGAAGCGACAAGGTGTGCCGGAAAAAAGTTTGAACAAAATTTGAATAAACTTACCCTTAAACTTAATTCCAATAAGAACAAAATTCTGAAAGTGACAAAAGTTTTGGAAAAAATTTAATTTGTTTGAAAGGTGAAATTTTCGAATCATTTGATTATAAATAAATATTAGTGGTTTATAAAACAAACTTCAATGCTTATCGCATACATAAGCTACAAAATTTTTAGAAAAGTTCAAAACAAAACTAATAAATAAATTAAAGTTTTACAAACGCAAGGAAAAAGAAACAAGTTATATTTTACACAAGCGGAAACAATAAATAAAAAAATAAATTTAACATACTTAAAAGTAAAAGAAAAAAAAAAGAAAATTAAAACTATTGTTAAAAAAAATTTTTTTAATAATCGTAACTAAATTATTTAAATCTGCAAAGCACTACCGTCTTCGCTGTCGCTCCCACCGAGGGACTTGTCCACCTAAGAAGAAGGCACCGCCGATCCTGGGGTGTCAAGTAACAGCCATTTGACTATTAGACTGTACCACGTACGACCTACGGGCTGCAAATATAAATTAATTATATATTGAGCTTAGCCATATTTTGATTAATTAGGGAAAATACTTACCGTAAGCAACACCATTCCTGTAATTCGTCTCGCGTCCACGAAATATTACTCGTAGTGTTTTCCTTAACCTAAAAAAAACGAAACTAAGGCAAAGTGAAATATATAGATTTGTAATTGAATACGTACGTACCCAAACGTAGGACGTAGGACACGTCACGTACTGCAGTTCCTGCACCAAATTGTGAGCATTTCGTCAGCTTAGAAGTCCGGGAGAAGAACCTTAAAAACAATAGAAAAGGAATCTGTTCAAACGATTAAATCAATTTTTTTTAATATGTAAATTTCCTTTTATAAAAAGAATATGTTTCTTTAAATTAATTTTTTTAGTGTTTGAACTTAATTTTTGAAAATAATTTACTAATTGCTTTGGTATTAATTTTTTTCTTTCGTTTTTATTTTTATTCCAAAATTTTCGCATTTTTCTTGTAAAACAAATGTATAATTTTTGAATTATATTTTTCTATCCTTGCTTTGGCATGCATTTAATTTAAATATTGTCATTTGAAGTAATCAAAATTCTTTTAATTTGTTTTTATTATTTAATAAACAAAATGTTTGTATTTTTATATTTTAAATGAAATGCTTAAATTTTTATTAATTATGACGGCTTAAATTTATTAAAAGCGGTAAGTAGGAGATAGGTAAAGTAAGAGAAAGAAGGTAAAGTGTGTATTTGGGGCATCTAGAAACTAATATAATTACGATGCCATGGTGAGGTTTTACAGCCTCAAGTGGGAGGGCTTAGGTTTCCTGGCAGAACACCAGCCAGAGGAGTTTTGTCTGTGTGCATGCAGGGAGGAACTGGCTAGACTTGCTTTGGGCTCCAAATTTTTTTTTTAATAATTACCAACCTTTAAATTTTTCTTAAACCACAGCTGGTATGATTATTTGTAGCTGCTGAAATGACCGGATGTCTTGGCAAGAACTACCCCAAGACGGCGAGCCCTAGCCGGTGCTTAACGCCAGCATACCAGCGCGGCCAGCAGTCTGGTAATCCACCAAAAATGTTTACATCTTTGTTTTTTTTTGTTATACAGCAGCCTCTACAAAAATGGCGCCCAAAGTGGGGCCCGAAGCAAGTCCTGGCTTTAGAATTACATTTTGTTTTTTTATTTTAATTTTTGGTGTTTCTATTGAAAAGCGTATGACCAGTTAGGTCTTAAGAGTCCCTTACAAGTAGCGACGCAGTTCAGCAAAAAGCTAGTTTATTTTCGACAATTTAGTAATTTCAGTGAATCTATTAAATCGTCACGACATCCATCTCTCACACATACGTAAGTCCCGGTGCCTAAGACGTAGCATCTGGTATCGTGTTTTAAAAAAACTAATTGGTTTAACGGCTCAAGTTGAATGTAAAGTGTAGAGGTATGTTTTTTTATATTAATACAATAGCCCTAAAAATAGTTATGAGTGAAAAAAATACATACATTTGTAACTTATTGTATCACACCAGCTCTCCAAGTGGCTTCGTTCGTCCGTAAAGTTAATGAATTAAGTTTTCTCCACTTTATCGCTGCAGCAAAGCTAACTCTAAGGGTTGAGTCACATGACTATTTTCTTAAATTACCATTTTATTGCCTTTTGGTCAGTTCCTGAAAAAAATACATATAATTAAAATTATTATTTGCACACACAAAATAACTCTAAAACCATAAACTTTACCTTTTTTTTTAATTCTACTTTTTCCCCCGAAACACTGCCGTTTTTCCAGAATACATTGTTTTCTTTTTTCAAAATCGTTTGAGCAGATTTAATTGGTCTTTTACATTTTTTTTATTTTTTGCTTTGTTGTAGGAGAAAATTTCTAATTATTTGAAGATATTGAGAAATCTCGTTTTTTTATAATTACTTTTTTTATTTAAACAAACAATTAATATATTCATTATATTAATATATTATTGAATTTTTGCGCCAAAATTATTTGGTTTTATATCGTTTTTTTTTATTATTTAATTTAATTTTTTTGTTATATATATATACCTTTTTTTTTCTTAATGCCTTTAACTCGGCGTGCCAGCAAACTATTGTTATACACAAATAATATGCCTACGTCTACAGCAGGTGCTACTTGTAGCACGAATACAGCTACCACTACAACAGTTTCATCGCTAATAAATCCAGCGTCCACTACCACCAGCGTTACAACGTTTTCTACGTTAAGTAACCCGATTTTGTCAACCTCAGTTTCGCATGATTGTTCCATCGGCTCCGAAAGTGCTGACCAGACGGTAATTTCGCCAACGTTTAACAGCATCACCGCTCAAAATATTAGGCGGGAATTACGTGAAGGTGCTAATAGTCCAGCCACCGAGATACCAGTAAATGCTGATAATATTCAGCATATTGTAGAGGCGTCAGTCGGTCTTTGTTAGGTGAAATTGATGCAGGAGGTCGACAATAAAATTGAAAGAGCCCTGAGGGAATTAAAACAGGTTTTGTTGTCGCAGGCAGCTCACCATCAGGCTCCAGTAGCAGCTCCAAATGTAGAGAGTGTACCACCTAGACCTACTCAGGCACAATCAACGTTTACCCAGCCACCAGTTGGTTTCCGGCCTTCTGTTGTGACTGGGTACAATCAACAACAAAATGCCCGAGGGCAATTACAACAAGTTTTGGCCCAACCGCCAACGTTAATTCCAGCTCCACAATACGTCGAAGCTGGTCAGCAGTGACAAAGTCCACCGTCAGGGATAGCTGCGATGCAGGTACCTTTGCAGCAACCACAGGCTGCATATCAGCAGCAGTATGTGCTACAGCGGCAGAATTTATTGCCGCAGCAGAATGTATTGCAGCAGCAGAATCCGTCGCCGCATCATGAGCAGCAAAGTCTGCCGCAACAAAATAATTACCAAACGTCAACTAATTCTCAGCCAAGGTATCCACAGGATGCTTGGTCTGCACCAACTTTTTATCAGCCACCACCTCAGCAGCAAAATTATCATCTGGCTATGTCAGTGCCGAGCCAGCATGAGGCCCTAGACAGATTTAAGCTGGCCAAATGGAGTGTTAAGTTTGATGGTACCAGCAAGACTATGAATGTCCAAGAATTTATTTTTAGAGTAGGAACCCTCAGAAGAGATTATAACTGCTCCGATAGTGAGATTTTGGGCTCAATTCATCTTCTGTTGGATGGTCCCGCACTCGACTGGTACTGGGATTATAGGAAAATTGTTCCCGTCAGCACTTGGGCAGACTTAGAAAAAGCTCTTTTGGCCCAGTACAGGCGTTTTGCTAAAAAATCCCAGGTTCAGATGCAGATTTTGGATCGCAGGCAGCTGCCTCAGGAATCTTGTTGCTGTGATTAAGCTGCGAAATCAGCAAGAAAGCCCATACAAGGAGGAGCAGGTAGTAGAAATTATGAGGGGTAATCTGAAACCTTCATTAGCACAAATGATGTTTTCATTAAACTTGCGAACATTGTCTGAGTTTTGTCGTGAGGTAAGTCAAGCAGAAAATTTGTTAGCCAGCCAACGCCAGCTTTATCAGCAGCGCACAAATTACACACCGCAGGTAAATGAGATTTTGTATGACGACGAGGATTTATTGCCGGTCAACCTTGAAGTGGAGGCGTTACGTTCTACAAGTCATTACACTTGCTGGAACTGCAAGGCTGTTGGTCAAAGCTTTGTGGACTGTCCTGAGGCCTTAACTAGGCAGTTTTGTTTTAGGTGTGGTAGGGAAAATGTAGTGACCCCTAAATGTCCCAAATGTCAGGGAAACCGATCCCGAAACCCTTCTCGAGCTGGGGAGGCGCGGTCGACAGATGTTTAAGCCCAGTTTTGAATCAACAAATTGAATCGGAATATGGTAAGATTAGAATTTTAGCAAATAAGGAAAGGTTAGCTTCTACGGAAAATTTTGAGCCTCGATTAAGAGTTAAAACCTCTTCATCTCAGGGTTAAAGAATATAATGACGCCAAGTTGCGAATTTTCGGAAAAATTTCAAATAAAATTAGAAAGGCGCGCGAGCGGTACAAAATTCGTAAAAAATTACGGCACGAGATTTCGGCGGCTTCACTATATGAGGGTATAGACTTGCGGTCTGAAGGTCTGTTAGACAGCGGTGCTACAGTAACGTGCTTAGGCCGTAACTGTCTTGAGTTTGTAGAAAAGGCGGGGCTTAAAATCCACAATTTTTCTACAATTATAAGACAGCTGATGGTACCGCGCACAACATTGTCAGTCGCGTACGTGCTGAGGTGACGTTTGGCCAAATAACGCAGGTCATAACGTTCTACTTAGTGCCTACTCTGAGTCGTGAGCTATTTTTGGGTATCGACTTTATGAAGGTTTTCAAACTTTTTGCTAATATAGAGAGTCTTACGACCAATGGTGTTAATCTCTGCGTAGACATAGATAATACCCCAGATGTCGTGACTCATGTCTTGACAGCTGAACAGCGTCAGAAATTAGATTCTGTCATATTGATGTTCCCCTGCTATACAAAGAAGGGTTTAGGAAAAACGCATTTAGAAACACATTCGATAGATACTCGTGACGCAACTCCAGTGAAAGATTGTCACTATCCTGTCTCTTAGGCGGTGCAAAAACTGATGTATGCAGAGCTTGATAGGATGCTTGGGCTTGGCGTCATTGAAGTTAGCGAAAGTCCCTGGAGCCATCCGGTTACTTTGGTCCGTAAGGGCGAAAAGAATCGGCTGTGTCTGGACGCTCGAAAACTCAATGCGCTGACGGTCAAGGATGCCTATCCTCTGCCACACATCGCACAGTGGTCAATTTCGCGAGATAGCGGTCAAAACTCTATAACTTTTGACCGGATTGGTATTTTTTTACGCAATTTATTTTGTTTAATAGGAGGGACTTAAAGCTTCAATTTGCGTGTTCAAACGTAAAAATCGACTGATAGGAACGTAAGTAATGTGGAGTTCAAAATGCATTTTAATTTTTTGTTGAGTTTCCATGTAAAAGTTGAATATTTTGACATTTTAAATAGGTATTTTTTTATAATTTCTTATTTTCTTCAATCGTATTTTACAACCAATACTTATTTATTATTCCTTAACTTAATTTTGGTCAGAAAATGCCAACATTTGGCCCCTGACATTTATTTTGGTCTAAATATTCACAAGGGCCAAAGGTTGTTTTTTTTTGGAAGAAAGCTAATTCTTGTGAGGATTAAACTGAAAAATAACACTGAAATTCCCAACAATATCAATACCATTTGGATATATTATATACAGAACACAACATCGATAAAATTTTAAGTAAACTTTTACTATTGATTTAAAGCGCACATATATTTAATTGTATTAATAAAAATTTATACTAAAATTAGAAACAAATTATAATCTTTAAACTAGTATTAGTTAAACAATATTAGTAAAAATTTCTTCCAAATAGCTTTGATTTTCGTTTTGCAGTAGTTGTTTAGCTTCTTCATCTAACTCTAATGAGGTTGATTTCCATTTTTGTCGAATACTGGACATATATGGGTCTGATGTGCACAACAAAATATTAATAAGATCTTCATTGGTACAATATCTGCAAATTTTTCTTCTATTGTGCTCGCGAAGAATCTGTAGTCTTTGTTCCTTTTTTCTTGTGCTTCTTCTGAGAAATCTCCAATTGGAAGCATATTGTGCTGAATTATTTTTTCTCCATGGAACAAAATTTTGTGAACTGTGGTTGGCATATGTCTCCAAGAATATTTTTGGTTATTGTCTCATTAGCATACTGACAAAATTTTTTTGCATCTATCTTTTTGCTACATGCTACAACTTCTAATATGATTTGGAATACTCCAGTTATAGAAGCTGCAGTTTCTGGATCGGAAAAAAATCTCCTTGCTGTGTTTCCATCATTAGAATTTCCTTCTCCTTGCTTTGGCTGGTCAATTATAAGGCCTATCTCACGGTATTTTTCTTGAATATCTTTTTTTTTTGCTTTCTTTTTTCCAAGTTTTCTTTGTTGTTTCTCACTGTTTCGCCTAACAGGCTAAATTCCAAATCGTATCCCAATTTAAGAATATGCTCCATAAAACGAATTCTAGCATTAAGAGGTGACATTCCAAATTCATATGCTTCATTGAAACTATCGTCTTGTGTTGGTGGTTAGCTCAATTGACTTGATGTTTTTTGGCTTGTGCAACTTTTCCATCGGTAATTGTAAGTGACATTTTAAAGTTAACATCGATGCATTGGTCATTAAATTCAAATATCACTGGTTGAAGTTCTTTAGTTTCTTTTTTGTAAGCAAACTTTATTGGTCTACAAAATTTTGTTGACGAGGGAATTTCATTCTTCCATACATCTATCTCTGCAGCTCTACTAGTTGACGGCTCTGAACCAATATAAGTTTTTGTTAACGTAATGAAACGAAAGAAATCATGAATAAATTGGCATCTGATGAATTTTCCGCATTACATTGTTTGTATTGTTTCTGGCCAGAGGACCCATCACATACCCATTTACAAAGTAGATTCATGCTGCAATTTTTAAACTTCTTTAAATAGTCAGCATCAAATGTCTTTAATAATCGTTCTGCAGTGTGTTTAAGAAGATCCTGCAATTTTATTTCTGCTGAACTTGAAGATACACTAATAGCAGTTGGTGAACGTAAGCAATCTTTTTTGGCAGAAACTATATCTCGATATGATGGAAAAATTCCGCAATTTTTTAATTGGTTCGCTTGCGCAATTCTGTATATTGGTTGCTTCTTCTGGAGTAAATTTATATTCTTCAGTTGGTGTCGGCATACTTTCTAAAATCCTTTATGTGCGTCTGGGGCTTGCTTCCACCATTTTTTTAATGAAGGCAACTTTTTAGTTTTCGATGGTTGAATTTGATGCAGAAGTGAATCCTTTATAATGCTACAAGAAACTTCTTCCTTGATATGTTTAAGCTTGCGTCTTCGTGATCACTTACTACAATTATCAATTGGCTTTGCTGGTCGACCACTTTTTCCATTTTCCGTAATAGTTACTGATGGCTTTTTAAAAATAAGTTTATTTCTTAGCCATTCTTGGTTGCGTGAGTAAAACAATTTCTTGTTTCTGGAACACTGATTGTACCATTTTCTTAAAGTATTTAAAAAGTTTTTCTATTTTTAAGTTATGAATTTTAATTTCTTGTTTGTCGCATATTTTGAAGAATGGATTATTCATTATATGTAAAATAATCTTTCCGTTCAAAATATATATCAGATAGAACACTATAACTGAATTTAGCCATTGTTTAAACAATAATGAAGAAAAAAATGAATACATGGATTAATATACTATTGCTCGAAGTTTCAACATGATCTTTTTTTCCTCTTTGAAACATAATATAACAGGTACTTGGTTTTACCAGTTATTTCCATTTTTTAAATTTATTTGCAATTTTCAGGTATTTAAGTTATGTAATATTAGATGGCATTATTGCCATTTCTTACCTTTTCCAAATGAATTGCCAGATACCACATAATTTGAGAGTTCTATTGTAATTTTTGTCAAAATTTTGATACATCCTTCTATGTGGACTAGGTCCAAATATGGGCCAACTTCTCCTAATTTCAACAGAATTATTTTTTGGGCCAATAAGAACTCTTGTGCAAAATTTCATCAAAATATATGCATAATAGCCACTTTCACATACAAATAACTTCTCAAAAAATATGACGTGCAGTTGTACCGAATATCTTACCTTGGGTCAGAAAAATTTCTGTAGCTCAAAAAGTGCGCTCCCGATGCATGAACATGTATGTATAGGAATGTAGGGGAGAGTTAGGACTACAAAATAGTAAATTTGTGTTTTGACTCAGCTTGACTCACAGGAGTTGTGCTCTATGAAGTAGGAAATTTCCGAGAAATTTGACCTTTTTTTAAAAAAATATTTAAATTGTTCTGAAAACAGTAGAGCTTCAATTTTTACCAGTAATAGGAAATAAGTTAAGTTATAACACAAAATTTATTTCGTACAAAAATCTTGAAAAATAAAAAAGTTATGATCATTTAAAAATTAACTAAAAATATCATAAATTTACTAAATTCTGAAAAGCCCATTTTAGACCACCCTGTTCTCAGTGAAATAGTTGAAGTAGAGTTCTAATTTTTTGGCTCCCGAGGTTTACTACTGTCTACTTTCATGTGAGTCTAATAACTTTAAAATCGGAGAACAAAAACCAAAAGGAGTTTTGGCCGCTATCTCAAAATATTGACCACAGTGCATCGAGGGTTTGCTTAGTCGCTTGGGAGACACGATATATATTTCAAGTGTCGATCTTAAAGATGCATTCTGGCAGATTCCACTAGATCCATCCAGTAGGGAGAAAACTGCTTTTACGGTACCAGGGCGGCCACTTTACCATTGCCTTGTCATGCCTTTTGGGCTGTGTAATGCGGCCCAAAGGTTATGTCGGTTAATGGATAAGGTGATTCCCGCGGCGCTACGTGAGAGAGTTTTCGTCTAATTGGATGACCTATTGATAGTTTCTCCAGATTTTGCTACTCACTTGCAGTTGTTGGCACGAGTAGCTAAGCGTCTATCAGAAGCAGGACTGACCATCAATGTGGCAAAATCTAAATTCTGTTTCAAAGAGTTAAGATATCTGGGTTATATAGTAGGAGGTGGTAAAATTAATCCTGATCCGGCCAAGGTGGAAACAATTAATCGTTTTGCTTATCCTAAGACAGCAAGACAGGTGCGGAGCTTCATGGGGGCAACAGGCTGGTATAGAAAATTTATACCAGACTATGCCACCATTGCGGCTCCAATCTTTGAAACACTGAAAAAGGGTAAGCAATTCAAGTTTTCTGACGAAGCTAAGGTTGCGTTTGATCGGCTCAAAAATGCTCTGACTACGAGCCCACTACTTAGTCACCCTGACTTCTCTAGGCATTTCTACGTTCAGTGTGACGCATCAGATGTAGTTGTTGGGGCTATGCTCTTTCAGAAGGACGATTCTGACGAAGAGCACCCAATAGCCTATTTTTCGCACAAATTAACACCAGCGCAGAAGAATTACTCTGAACGTGAATGTCTAGCAGTAGATTTGGCGAATAAAAAGTTTAGGCCCTATATAGAACTTATGCCTTTTTCGGTAATTACAGATCAGAGCAGCCTTAAGTGGCTTATGTCTCACAAAGACTTGAGCGGCCGCCTAGCCAGGTGGAGTCTGCATCTCCAGTCATACGATTTTACGGTAGAGCATAGACAGGGGAAGCAGAATGTAGTACCCGATACCTTATCGCGCTACGAGATGGATGAAATCGCTGCAGACGTAGGGGGGCTGATTGATCTGAATTCTGATGCGTTTAAGGCCGGTGATTACTTAGAACTTGTTTCTACTGTAGAGGCAAATTCTGAGAAATTACCTGATTTGAAGGTAGTCGACGGTTCGTATATAAGAGTTAGGCCATACGATGGAGTGGAATTATCTAAGGACTTCGCCTGGAAGGTCTGGGTTCCGTTAGAATTGACAGAGTCCATTATAGATAAATCCCATAACTCGCTGCAAGCTTCTCACGGAGGCATAGGAAAAACTCTGCGAAGAATTAGGGAGTATTTTTATTGGCCAAATCAGAGCACGCAAGTGCAAAATTTTGTGGCTAAATGTCAAATATGCAAGGAGTCAAAGCCTGCAAATGTAACCGTAAGACCACCTATGGGTGCAGAATTGCTAAGCGAGCGTCCGTTTCAACGAATTTTTGTTGACTTTTTAAGTCCATATCCGCGCTCTAAAAACGGAAATTGTTTTATTTTTATTGTTTTAGACCATTTGACAAAATTCGTTTTACTTAAAGCTTTACCCAAAGCAAGTACTAAAACCCAGTGTTTGAATTCCTACTTTACCTACCTTTTTTTTAAATACAGCTACGGCTACAGCTCCAACTTTTTCAAGTAGAAGTAGCGATAGACGCTGCATTATTCCGAAGCATTAAAATTTTTGAGCTACAGCTACTTTTCAAAAAAATAAAGCGACAAGTAGAAGTAGCGGTAGACGCTGTTTTTTTCCGAAGCATTAAAGTTTTTGAGCTACAGCTACTTAAAAAAAATTTAAAGCTGTAAGTAGAAGTAGCCTCTTAGCTACTTCATTTAAAGTATTGGTAGGAGTACAAAAAGCAAAAATATTCTACTTCATTTTTTGCTGCAATTTGAAAAGTAGCCAAAAACCAAAACATTATTTCTGGCTACTTTGTGTTGATAATAAACATACTTTTTGGCTTCTTTATATGAATACTTTATGTTTGGAGCTACGCAATACAAATATTTGCTTCAGCCTACTTACCGACAATAAGAAGAACGAAGAAAGAACGTGTGTTATTTTGTTTGGTTTTTTTTTTTTTGGAATTTGTTTCACACTCTCGACAATGGTGCAAAATAAAGTATAGGGTCACCCAATTTCAAATTATATACTTGCTGTTGTAGTAGATTTAGCAATCAGGTTCTGTGTATATTTCAACCGTCCATCTGTAACGGTTCAACAGTTTGCCCATATACATCAGATTATATTAACTATTTAATTTATAATATAACATTTTTATACTTTTTATAATACCAAATAAAGACTTCGGTAAATATAGCGTAGATATAGCGGATTCAGCAATACAGGTCCCTTTTAAGTTTCAGCGCTTTGTCCATAGCGGTTCAAAAGTTTAGTCACATACACAAAATTACATTAACTATTGGAACACCCTTTAACTTCCAAATCCAAATTTTTGTTGTTATAGCAGATTAGCAATACAGGTTCGTTGTAAATTTCAAGCGTCTGTCTTCAACTGTTCAAAAGTATGGCCATACACATCAAATTTAATGAACTATTGGCGCACCCTTTAATTTTAAATTTGTAATATTAATACTTGTTACTATAACGGCCAGAGCAATCGACATTCTGTCCAATTTGCAAGCGTGTGTCTATAACGGTTTAAAAGATAGGCCCATATAAGTAAATTTACATCAATTATGGGGGCACCCTTTAATTTTTAGATTTATTTTTGTATAATGTTTTGTTATTGTGAGCTATAGTAATACGCAGGCATTTTAAATTTTACAGAATTGTCCTTTACAATTCATAATTCACGTAAAAAATATGTATGTTGTATATAATTTGAATTTGGAAATTAAAGGGTGACCCTATATTTGCTGTATTTTGATGTATATTGCCAATCTAGTATAAAGTTTGGGGATATAAGGGTGTCCCAATAGTTAATGTAATCTAATTTATGTGGCCATACACTTGAACTGTTATAGGCAGATAGATGAAATCTGTTTTGAAGTCGGTTTTTTTTTCGCAAGAATAATTTTAAATTAAAAGAAACTGTAATAGTATTACATGTAATTTTAATTGTTTACAAATTTACTTTATTCTGTCCTATTGTCGAGAGTGTGGAACAAATTCCAAAAGAAAAAACGAAACAAAATAACACACGTTCTTTTTTCGTTCTTCTTATTGTCGGTAAGTAGCCAGAAGCAAATATTTGTATTGCGTAGCTCCAAACATAAAGTATTCATATAAAGTAGCCAAAAAGTATGTTTATTATCAACACAAAGTAGCCAGAAATAATGTTTTGGTTTTTGGCTACTTTTCAAATTGCAGCAAAAAATGAAGTAGAATATTTTTGCTTTTTGTACTCCTACCAATACTTTAAATGAAGTAGCTAAGAGGCTACTTCTACTTACAGCTTTATTTTTTTTAAGTAGCTGTAGCTCAAAAACTTTAATGCTTCGGAAAAAAACAGCGTCTACCGCTACTTCTACTTAAAAAAGTTGGAGCTGTAGCTGTATGTTATGGTTTGCTCTTTAAAAGGTAGCTGGATATTGGCTACTATTTTTTAACAAATTTGTGTCTTAAAAAGTAGCCTTTTTTTTGTCGCTACGGCTACTTTTAGAGTAGCTTTTTAAACGCTGCTAAAAACGGCATAAAATTTTTAATAATGGAAGTTTTTCATAAGTTTGGAACGCCAGAAACGATTGTATCGGGCAATGGTTAGCAGTTTGTAAGCAAAGAATTTGCCGGTTTAGTAAATAGCTTTGGCGTTAATCACGTACGGACAACAAGCAAACGCGTCAGAACGCGTGAATCAGTCGATTTTGGCGGCAGTGCGCTCATATATGCAAGATGACCATTCAGAATGGGACAAACATTTATCTGAAATAGAATTTTCTTTAAGGTCGTCGGTGCAAACTTCCATTGGAGTCACTCCATATTTCGCTCTATTCGGAATGAATAGAAAAGTCTACCAAAATGTCCCTAATACGTGAGAAAATACGCGACAGCCTACATAGAGCACACCTACGTAATGAAAAAACCTACAACACGCGTTGTCGTATTATAAAATTTGTCTCGGGACAAGAAGTTTATCGCATAAACTTCCAACAAAGCGATTTTAAGAGTGGCTTTAATGCAAAACTTGCGCGGAAATTTGCGCATCGTTAAGCCCGTCGGTAATAGCCTATACGAGGTTGAAGACTTGAAAAGGAGGTCGTTAGGTGTATTTCATGGAAAGGACCTAAAGCAATAATAACACGAAAGACTACTTCGAATTAAATAAGAAAAGGTCTCGATAATTACCCGAATTGCCAATTTATTAGTAAATCGATTGTATAATTAATTTGTTAGTTTTATTAGGCTAATTAAAGTTAGGTCTGCTTATCTAAAGTTTAATATTATTACCACAGTCATAACCGGTTTCTTTTTCGCAAGTTATGATATTGAAGTATATTCCAGGGGAATCTAATGCCCATCACAGTATGTACTTTCTATTTTGCCGACTCAAGCAGGTGTTCGCAATCTAATTACATTTGTAACTAGTCACTACTCCAATAGTGCAACCAAATGATCACTCTGTGGAACTGTGCCATTAAGAGCTATTGGTTATTAGACACCTAGAGTAGCAACCGGCAAACTAAAGCGAATCAAGGTAGAACTGAAATGAATGTGATATTCGTAGAAGCTAGATTCCGCCTGGCAAGTGAAACTAAAAATTCGTTTACCTGCTTATATTAACCGGTTGGCTGTGGTACCCAGTTTAGTTTTATGCAGAGCAATAAATATCTACTGTATATCTATTATATCTTAGAATCTAAGACTTACCAGAAGATTTCGATTTGTTGATGATGTTGTTTTCTGCTGGATGATGCTAGTTGTGTCATGTTGGTTAACTTGCTGATATTTAAAATCTGTAAAAAAAAAGTTATATGACTTTAGTATATAGGAATAATTGTATTTATTTATAAAATTTATTTTTTTTTTTTATCTTTGTGGCCCACTCAGGAAATGAATGCGTAAACGGTTAATTTTGAATACTTCCTTTTAGTTAGTTTACTGCGAATTATAAAATTTGTTAATAAAATAAAAAAATATATAAAAATATATATATATATATATATATATATATATATAAGGAAAAGAAAATTAAAAAAAGCAGAAAAAAAAGAATGTGAAAAAATACAGAAAAAAAAATACAAAATCAAATATATAGGAAAAAATACACAAAAATTAGGAATTTTTTTTAATAAAAATAAGAAAATATGAAATATTATTCTTTACTGAATTTACTGGCGTAGCAGAAGTTGCAAGGGGTTCGTACCGCCAAGGAAAAAAGTACTTGGTGGTCTTAGTCCTTGTAATTTCTGTCTAGAAAGACCGAAAAAAATTTATAATATTCTAGGGTTACTTACTTGGTTTTATTTAGTTCTCAGTGTTGTTTTCCCATAAGTCGTCTCCGTCCCGCATCGCTGTAAATAATTAAAATAATATTTCTTCACTTTTCTTTTATTTCATCTTTTAACTTTACCTCGAAACGCCTGGCATTAATCATTCCAACCTGCAAAAAAGTTTTGTTTACTTCTTTTTATATATATGATTTATTTTTACACTTACCTTTTTTCCACTGCTCGTATCCACCCTCGTATAGCATTCTGTAAATTTTGCTTGAAAATAGTAAATGATAAATTCAATTAATATAAAGTAAAAACATTATTAGCGTAAAATAATTAATTTTTGACCATAAGGCCGCCACCCAAAAACTTTTTCCGCCGCCGTAAAATCGGCGTGGAAGTCTTTCGCTTGTTTTTAATAATGAATGAATGCACTTACCTTAATCATTTCTGTTATCGGCCGCACAGATAACTAACCAGATAAGACACGAAAAATTCAGTGTGGCCAGATTCCAGCTTTCGTTAGAAAGGGATAGTAACAGTTCTTGCATTTTTTATATTACTACCTCTTTCTGATTATAGCTGGAATTTGACATTTTATTTATTTACAAAAATTTGTAAAGAAAATTTGGCGCGTATATAAAATATAATTATCTTTGCGCCAAATATTGTGTTATTAAAGTAATTAATTTTAGTGGATGTGTTTTAATATCTGTGTGTTTTTTGTGCTTTTAAAATAATAACATAAAATAAGGGTTGAAAAATCAACCACAACAACAAAACAAAAAAACTAACAAGTGCAAGTTTTTTAAGAAGGAAACAAGTCCAGTTTACGGGCACCGCTCCAAAAGAAAAAAAAAGTTGCATACGGTGTGTAAAACGCAATTCTAAAAAATGTTAAGTGAAAAATTTGGTGCCAACCCTTAGTTACGGGTCTCCGAAGTTTTTATGTTTAATATTGCATATATCAAATATTCAATGGCAGAATGGGACAATATGGACATCATTAGGAAGGTAATTTAAGCGGCTATCTAAGGAAAAAGGTAAAAAATCTGCTAAAGACCAAAAAACTTAAAGATTTTCTCCTCTATAGTATGACCAACACCGGCTTCGCTTTTTAAAGATTTTCTGCACAGCAGGCTTTCGGACGGACGCAAAGATTTTCTCCTCAATGGTATGACCAACACCGGCTTCGCTTTTTAAAGATTTCCTGCGTAGCAGGCCTTCGGCCGGGCGCAAAAATTTTCTGTTTTATGGTATGTCAATGTCGCTTAAATTACCTTTCCAATGATATCCATATTGTACCATTCTGCCATTAAATACTTAATACATGCCCAATTTGGCAATAATAAATAAAACATTAAAACTTCGGAGGCCCAAAGTGCAAAATGACTAGAAAAAGACCGAACTATTCCAGTGTTTAAAGATTTTTATT
Organism: Gymnosoma rotundatum; assembly: GCA_916610165.2. Lineage (NCBI taxonomy): Eukaryota > Metazoa > Arthropoda > Insecta > Diptera > Tachinidae > Gymnosoma > Gymnosoma rotundatum. The sequence goes on along the minus strand of OU744341.1, from coordinate 14,511,257 downwards.
GTTGTTTTTAATTACTGAAATTATAATGTTTAGTGTTGAAATATATATTAAAATCTTCCTTTTTTATTTTGACACAGGTTGTAGCCATGCATTGCTAATTGCCCTGAGTTGGAAATATATAATTGCTGGAATTGTTTAAAAACAGCTCAAATAAAACATAAAATTTTGCTTTTAATAAATTGTTTCTTTTTATATTCTATATGTAAATAAAAACCTTAAGTTACACAAAAGCGATCATTAAAGTTAAAAAATATAACATTAAAGTATGTTTTTTTTATTTATATAAGACTTTTGAAATATCAAAGTAAGTATTATTATAATTGATAAAAATTTTTACTTTTATTCACTTGCTTTTGACTAAAAATCTTCTTGAAAATGCAACATTTATAGTGATTTAAAGATTCTGCTGTTTCCTGACTTGGTTTGCATTTTATAAATTTCTTACCATTTGGCCAACACATGGAATATGAAAATTTTCATATGCCATAGTTTATCTTAAAAATTGTTAAGGAAAATATTAACTGCAGCGGTTTGTCAACATTCTTTATATTATTCTTAATATTACGTAAACCAGTTGGGTCTATACACTTCCTCATTGCGTTTTTTATTTTTTCCTCCACCTTCTTTATAGACGTGAATTGTTTCCGACATCGCTGTTGCCTAGATACCATATTTTTAAAGCCCCAACTGAACTGCCTGATACAAACTGATTTCAATCCGGTGATTCTACTAAGGCCCGTACATTTTCCGTATGAACCCGAAGTTTCATATTTCGATTGTAGGTACGGGGATCTTATACTCTAAAAACGTTCAATGTTGAGCCACTCGCAATAACTGTGCCGGCTGTTCATTGCTGAACTACAAATGGAATCTTTTGAACCATTAAGACTAGAGGCTAGTAAAAAAAAAAATTGCAATTAGTATAGTGGCCTTCTAAACCTTTTACAAAAAATTCTTACTGGTGAGTGTGTTACTACTAGCAGTTTGAGCTGTTAAAGTATTAACATTCCAAAAGAAAGATGGATTTATCCAAACCAGCACTGGCCATTTGCTCACGATCTTTGGCGTAGGCTAATGCTTGGACAAAATCACGCTGTGTTCGCTAAATCGACATGCAAAAGCCTTTGTGAGCGTTCCATACCTTAACAGTAGTATTACAGCTACCACTTATTGCTAAGAAAAAAACAAAAAACAACTTAGTACGTGTACACAAACAAAAGATGAACTAAACATACAATTTCTACCATTACAGCAAAGAACAATGTCATTGACCCAATCGTTGTGATGTTCCATTGACTGTATATGTATACTTTTCACTTGATTCGGAACGTGAGTTTCATACACGTATAATCACATCCCTGCCGGCAGAATAAAGTTGCATTGACTCCATTTCGATGGTGTTTCTCTTCCGCAGTAATAGCATTTTGTGTGGTTAAGACGCGATTATAATTTATTGTGTATGCTGTAACGGCTTGCCACGTCTAGTCCAGTTGTAAGAAGGTATTATCATTATCTTGAGCGGGACCTAAAATAAAATAAATTTGGCGTAAATACATTAAATGGTCAATCTATTTTTACTCACCAATAAAACTACGTATGTAAGCTGTTTGATTTTTGTTTGCGGAGCCTCCAATGGAATTTTAGTGCATACGAGGCAAAACAATATTTTTTTCAGTTTTTTTTTGAACACTATGACATTATAACAACATTTTATAATTTTTTTTTTTAATTTATTTCTTTTATTTATAGTTATGCTTTTTTAATTTTTCTTAAAAAACTAAATTTTTACCCCAATTTTGTTATACATTTTTGGTTGGTTAAATGAAAACATATGTTTGCAATAGGTATGTGTAGCGGTTTCTTCCAACTCATTGCTTTCAGCGTTTTTGAATATTTTTTTATTCACCTTAACGAAAGCAGGAAGAAAATATGATAACACGCTTTTTTAAACGTCACTAGTGAGTTATCTGATTATTAATCTGTGATCGGCCGCTTTTATTTTTTTCTGAAAGAAATAAAATTAATTATTTAGATAAATATAAATTTATTAAACTAAAAGACGATTATTTGTCATATTTTAACCCTTATCGGTCGTAAGTCACCTCTGACGTGACAACAGTACTTTTCTGCAACGGTCGTATGGCACGTGTGAAGTGACAAGGCGAATTGTGTCGAAACATACTGTCTACAAGTATATAAATAAGTATATAAATAATTATCAGAAACTCAGATATGTAGTAGTTGTACAAAAAATAAATAATTTGTAACAAAACTGAAAAGAAATGAATATAAATGTATAATAACATACTATTGTTTTTTTTTTCATATTTGTTAAAAATAACTACAACCTGGTGAGAATCAAACGTTTGAAAAGTCGCGTCCGATAAGGGTTAATAAATTTCACTTACCATTGATTACACCGACGCGTATCTTTCGGCTGTTCTCTTTAAAGTGTTATACAGTTGCATTTAGTGCTGCCAAGTCTTAATATGATAGAAAGCTTTAATATAGGGTGGCCAGACGGCGTTTTTTTAATTAGTGTTTTTTTTTGGCGTTTTATTTTCCCTCCCATCCTGGATCCACTGATGGACTCCAGGAATGGTTGGGTTTGTCGTGTGCAGCCAGTGAAAATGATAAGGCAGGGTTACATGATAAGGCCGTAAAAAAAACCGCGCTATCAATGTAAACTGAATAATGCTGGAAGGAAGAGGAAGATGGGAAAGCAGCAAAAAGAAAAATGTAGGAAAATTAGGCTTTCAATAGCTGAAAAGCCAAAAAAATTAGTTAAAACGGGGCTTAGACGACATATTGTGGCGTCTAAGAGGTTACTTCTGTGGAACTCACTAATAATTTGGCCATTTTTGCAATACGGAGATCGAAGCGACAAGGTGTGCCGGAAAAAAAAAGTTTGAACAAAATTTGAATAAACTTACCCTTAAACTTAATTCCAATAAGAACAAAATTCTGAAAGTGACAATAGTTTTGAAGAAAATTTTATTTGTTTGAAAAGTGAAATTTTCGAATTATTTGATTATAAATAAATATTAGTGGTTTATAAAACAAACTTCAATGCTTATCGCATACATAAGCTACAAAATTTATATAATAGTTCAAAACAAAACTAAACTAACAAGACAAGTTATATTCTACACAAGCGGAAACAATAAATAAAAAAATAAATTTAAAATACTTAAAACTAAAAGAAAAAAAAAAGAAAATTAAAACTATTGTTAAAAAATTTTTTTTTTTTAACAATCGTAACTAAATTATTTAAATCTGCAAAGCACTACCGTCTTCGCTGTCGCTTCCACCGAGGGACTTGTCCACCCAAGAAGAAGGCACCACCAATCCGGGGCTGTCAGGTAACAGCCATTTGACTATTAGACTGTACCACGTACGACCTACGGACTGCAAATATAAAATAATTATATAGTGAGCTTAGCCATATTTTGATTAATTAGGGAAAATACTTACCGTAAGCAACATCATTACTCTTGATAGTTTTGTTTAAGAGTGCGCGGTTAGGGTTGAGCTCAAACCTGTAATTCGTCTCGCGTCCACGAAATATTACCCGTAGTGTTTTCCTTAACCTAAAAAAAAAAAACGAAATTAAGGCAAAGTGAAATATATAGATTTGTAATTGAATACGTACGTACCCAAACGTAGGACGTAGGACAAGTCACGTACTGGCGGCAGTTCCTGCAGGGAGAAGAACCTTAAAAACAATAGAAAAGGAATCTGTTCAAACGATTAAATCAATTTTTTTTAATATGTAAATTTCCTTTTATAAAAAGAATATGTTTGTTTAAATTAATTTTTTTAGTGTTTGAACTTAATTTTTGAAAATAATTTACTAATTGCTTTGGTATTAATTTTTTTTTTCGTTTTTATTTTTAATCCAAAATTTTCGCATTTTTCTTGTAAAACAAATGTATAATTTTTGAATTAGATTTTTCTATCCTTGCTTTGCCATGCATTTAATTTAAATATTGTCATTTGAAGTAATCAAAATTCTTTTAATATGTTTTTATTATTTAATAAACAAAATGTTTGTATTTTATATCTTAAATGAAATGCTTAAATTTTTATTAATTAAGACGGCTTAAATTTATTAAAAGTGGTAAGTAGGGGAAAGGTAAAGTAAGAGAAAGAAGGTAAAGTGTGTATTTGGGGCATCTAAAAACAAATATAATGACGATGCCATGGTGAGGTTTAACAGCCGCAAGTGGGAGGGCTTAGGTTTCCTGGCAGAACACCAGCCAGAGGAGTTTTGTGTGTGTGCATGCAGGGAGGAACTGGCTAGACTTGATTCGGGCTCCAAATTTTTTTTTTTTAATAATTACCAACCTTTAAATTTTTCTTAAACCACAGCTGGTATGACTATTTGTAGCTGCTGAAATGACCTGATGTGTTGGCAAGAACCACCCCAAGACGGCGAGCCCTAGCCGGTGCTTAACGCCAGCATACCAGCGCGGCCAGCAGTCTGGTAACCCACTAAAAATGTTTACATCTTTGTTTTTTTGTTATACAGCAGCCGCTACAATATACAGTGAGATTTTGCGGTTTTTGTTCTGATTTTCGTCGTTTTTAAGAATTTAAGATTTTGGATTCTAAAATGTCGTTGAATGCGTTTGATAATTTTACTCGCGCTTCTGACGCAATTTATAAATTTGAAGCGAATTTTACTAAAATCAAAGAGGAAGATCATCACATTTATACGATCGAGATGATGAGTGATGAGTTGAAATCGTTATGGGCGAAAGTCAAGGATACAAACGAGCAGTGCCTAGATTATATTGAAACGTCGACAAAGGCGAAACCTGAAGTTTTAGAAGTGACTGAAGGTAAATATCAAAGCACTCTTAAACGTATGCTCGGTGTATGAGGACAATGAGAGTGAAAAGTGATGAATTGGGTGCTAAGTCTGAAGCAAAGTGTCCGACAAGAAGTGGTGATACTTCGGGTATGGATATTTGTCATAATTTACCCCTGCCACCGTGTGACACGGACATTTTCAATGGTGACTATCTTTCGTGTTCAACGATTACCAACTGTAACAGTTACGCGATGGGAACAAAGTATTAAGGACACAACTGCTTTATCGTTGTGGAGAGATTTAGATATGTTCTTAACGGAACGCATTCAAACTTTAGATTGTATACGCGATCTAACAAGTTTAGAAACTGATAGGAGAATATCAGAATATCAGAAGATAAAATCTCATGTGTCTAGTACAGGCTCCACAAATGCATGTATTTTATGTCCAAATCAGTCTCATTTGCTCCGATTTTGTCGTCGACTGCCTATTAAAATCACATGAGGTCAAGGATTGTAAGAGCGAACATAACTGTTTTATTTGTAATCAAAGACACCATACTTTACTTCATCGCAATTCGCCTACTGAGCATATGATGACTCAAGGTCAATAGTACATACTGCAAATATAGAAGAGGAGTTGCCCTCGACATCGGCCGCCGCTCGTGTGAACTCAAATCGAGAAGTTTTTCACCTTTCACAGAATTCGTCTGTTTTATTAGGAACTGCTAGGGCCTTAATTGATCCCGCTTACGGCACATTCTACGAGTGTCAAAATTTCCGGCGTGAATAAAGAAGCTTTTGCAACCTCTAGAAAAATTTGTTCGATTCGAGTAAGATCTCCATTGAACGAACATATTGAATTGGAAACTCTGGCACTTGTATTGCCATCAATTTCAGATAATTTACCTTTCATTGTCCTTCGACTATTAGGAGTGAATTACCTGATATAAAGTTGGCGGATGTGAATTTTTACAAAAGTAGGCCAGTTGACATTTTGCTTGGTGCCGATTTGTACCCAAAAATCATTCTTGGGGAAGTTCGCAGAAATGTTGTTGGGTCTCTTACGGCTCAGTAAACTCAGTTAATGATTCTATTAACGTTTTTTCGACTGTTGTTGGCTTTACTGATGAGGACAATTTGAACCAAAATCTTTTGAGATTTTGGGAAATGGAAGAGACACAAAAAAGGAAAATTATGTCTCCTTCGGATAAGATTTGTGAGAAGATTTATCAGAACACCACTGTTCGTGATACTACAGGGAGATATATTGTTTCGCTACCATTTAAACCGGAATTTCCTCGTGAAATTAATCTGGGAATATCAAGGTCTGGCGCTATGAAACAATTTATTAGAATGGAAGCTTCACTATCTCGTAGGCCAGAAATAAAGGTCATGTATGATGATGTCTTAAACGATTATTTAGATTTAGGCCACCTTCTGCCGACTGAAGTTAGTAGCTGAGCTGTCACGGATTCTTGCTATTTGCCACATCATCCCATAATTAAACTAGAGAGAAAAACGACAAAATTAAGAGTCGTTTTTAATGCATCAAATAAAATATCCAATGGCAACAGTTTAAATGATTGCCTTTTTGTAGGGCCTACCCTTCATGCTGATTTAGTGAATTTAATTTTACGTTGGCGTACATACGAATTTGTATTTAACTGTGACATTTCGAAAATGTATAGGCAAATTCGTGTTCATTCGTGCCATACGCCATTTCAGAGGATTCTTTATAGATCGTCCACTGACGATCAAATAACAGACTATGAATTACAAACGGTAAAGTTTGGGTTGAATTGTGCTCCTTATTTGGCAATTAGAACTTTATTGCAATTGGCTGATGATTGTGAAGAAGAATTTCGCTTGGCTTCAAAGATTTTGAGGACAAATATGTATGTTGTCGCACCTCTTAAATCTGTTTTATTACCCCGTCTGGAGTTGTGTGGAGCGGTTTTGGCATCGGAATTATTGAAGGGTATCCTTAGCGAAATTGAGATTACGATCGAACGTGTTTATTGTTAGACAGATTCAACAATTGTATTGACTTGGTTTCAGAAACCACCTTGTGCGTGGACCACTTTCGTTGCTAATAGGGTTTGTCGCATTCAGGAAAATACTGGAAATAACAATTGGTTTCACGTTTGCTCAGAAGACAATCCGGCTGATCTGGGCAGCCCTAAATCCCTTTCTTGATGAACAGGGAGTGATGAGACTAAATGGGCGACTGGTAAAATCACTATCATATCGTGAACAGTATCCGATTATTTTACCTTATGGCTATCGGTTCACGAGGTTAATGGCCGAATTTATACATTTACTTACGATTCATGGAGTGAATCAATTAATGTTGCGAATCTACCGATGTGAGTATTTGGTACCTAGATTACGGACATTGGTCCGCTCTATTCTTCGTAGATGCAAACGTTGTAGTCAAATAATGGCTGCTCTTCCCCCTAAACGTACCACTTTGGATAGACTATTTACGACAACAGGCGTTGATTTTGCTGGACCATTTAATTTGAAAACTTTTAATGGTAGATCGTGTAAGATTACGAAAGGGTACGTTTTTATTTTTGTCTGCTTTTCTACGAAAGCCATACACCTAGAAGCTGCGTCCGATTTATCTACTGACACATTTTTAGCGGCTTTCAATCGTTTTATTGCTAGAAGGGGATGTCCTCAGACCATATTTTCGGACAATGGTACAAATTTTGTTGGCGCGTCGAATGAGATTTCGACGGAATTTAGAACTTTCCTCAAAGAATGTCAAGCTAGAATGTGTTCCGCTCTTGGTCATAAGGGTGTACCATGGCGATTTATACCGGCTGGTGCCCCTCAAATGGGTGGTCTTTGGGAAGCCGGTGTGCGAAGTTTCAAGCTTCATTTCAGAAAGGAGGTGCAACCTTGTACCTTCACCTTTGAGGAATTAACTACGATTTTGGCGAGAATAGAGGCTTGTCTAAATTCTCGTCCTTTGTGCCCTGTGCCTGATGATCCTAGCGAGCCAGTTGCTCTGACACCTGGACATTTCTTGATTGGATCGGCTATACTGGCTCCGCCAGAACCGACAATTTATGATAGTGCGATTAGTATAGTTAATTAGAACATTATATTAGAATTTATTTCTTAATTGGTCATTGACCGCAACAGGGGTCCATCATGGCTCATTAATTTGTAATAAAGCAACAGTGGTCCTTCATGACCCATTGAAATTTACGTATGAACAAAATTAGTTTATTTACTACAGTCCACAGGAGTCCTAAATGGCTCAATTATAATAGAATACATATAGATACTCAACAGGAGTCCTTACTGGCTCATCTTTTCGATTCAAAACTTATTTATTTGCAACACTATTATTGTTGCAAGATGGCCGGCAATGTTTAAATACCAGTTAACTTAGTGTACATTTTATAATTATTTTTCGTAGTACTTTAAAGTCAATTAAGACTACCTTTGATTTACATTCTTGTTGGAAATCTTCTTTTTGTTCTTTCAACGTGTAAACCGCTAACGGTTTTTACACATTGTTTGCCACTTTTCATTTTTATAAGTTTCTAACTAGTTTAAATATCATTCGATTTGTTGAGCTCTTAATAGCAAAAAGGTAAATAATATTTACAACCAATAAAGAAATATAAATTCATTTTTGATATTGAAAAATTCTTGTGTTTTATTTTTTATGATTTTTTTCCTATCGGATATACGCCGAAACACATTGAAAAAAAACAAATTTCTCAAAACAATAAATCATTTATTAATCATAAAAAATCTAAAAGCACAATAGAAATAATAATTCACAGCCTTATGCAAAAAAAAGACTAACGTCAACTTTAAAGTTCACACTAGTTAACTAACACATACTACGTTTATACGTAGTCTATTTGCAAATAAAAAATATTCGCGAATAACTAACTCACTGTTAACACGAAAATATTGTGTAAACACCAAACCATCTGGCATTAAAAAAAATTGTAATTATATGGTAGCTCTGTATATCGAAAACATAAACAGAATTAAAAATGAAAAAATCAAAAATTATCATTTTTCTTGCAATTCAATTAATGCAAAAACGGAATCAAATTATACAAAAACGGCTTTTCAAAAGGCATAAACATTTTTTGATAGCGTGTAAACGAAGACAGCGCATACTTCAAATTTTTCTTGAAAATTTTAAAAGTGAATATTTGACGTCTATAGCAGAAGCTGCTTTTTAAGGAACGCAGGGAAAGGCGATTTAAAGCACGCCCTAGAAGTGACCACTTCTGGACGTTGGTTCAAGAGCCACAAAACAAGGAGTTATACTTTGAATCGCTGCGTATGACTAAATCATCATTTTTCACATTGTGTGGTTTAATCAAACCTTATCTAGTTAGGCAAAAGGTTCATTTAACCGTACCTGTTCCGCCGGAAAAACAAATTGCCATTTGTTTGTACAAGTTGGCTTCATGTGCCGAATATAGAGTATTAGGAGATGTTTTCGGTGTCCATAAGTCCACTGTACATAAGTACTTTTATATTGTACTAAATGGTATTTTAAAGCTTACTAAGGACTTCGTAAAATTCCCAAACTTAGAAGAATGCTTACAGATTGCAAAAAGATTTGAAAAAATTTCCAACATACCAAATCTAATTGGCTCAATTGATGGTAAGTAAGACCATTTAAGTAGGAAAAGGTTTATAAACCTGTAATTGAATTTTTTTTTGTAAGGTACTCATATTCCTGTTTTGCCACCTTCAAAAGGATATTTGGATTTTATCAATCGAAAGGGTTGGCCATCGATGGTAATGCAAGCTATTGTAGATGACAGATATATGTATGTAGACAAATTATATGCTCCAAAATAAATTTAAACATCAGCTGTTATTTCTTCTAGTTTCAGAAATGTAAACATTAAATTTCCCGGAAGCATTCACGATGCAACGGTATTTAAGGAATCAGGTGTTTTCCTTCATGCATCTAAGCTAATTCCCCCATACACCTCTTCGATAAATGAAGGAAACATTCCTCTTATGATAGTAGGTGATCCAGCATACCCCTTAATGGAATGGCTATTAAAGCCATATACTGGTACACTAACATCTTGTGAGGAGTCTTTCAACTGCTATTTGAGTTCTGCTCGTGTGTGTGTCGAAAACGCTTTTGGTAGATTAAAAGGAAGGTGGCGCTGTCTTTCAAAGCGGACGGACATATCTATCTCCATGGTTCCTAAAGTAGTGGTAGCTTGTACAATACTACACAACTTTTGTGAAAAACAAAAGGAACCTTATTACGGCTATTGGAATGAAAATGAAGAAATAAGAAATCTCTTCCCGCAACCGAATGACATCCACAAGATCTATCTCGGGTGAACATTTTGATCCAAAACAAACCAGAGAAAAAATAAAAATCTATTTGAAAAATAATTATCCCATACGTGAAAGCAGAAGATCTTAGAAAAATGATTGTGAATTTAAAAATAATATAAAAATTAACAAATAAATCATATTAAAATTAAACATAAAATTTATTTTCGTTACTAAATAACTAAAATAATAATCGAGCTCACTCCACTACATTACCTCAAAACTAAATATCTACAAGCTTTTTATTAAATAATCAGTTATTGAATGTACAGTGAATTAAAAAAGAATTTAAAGCAAAATCAAAAATGAATTAATAGTTTTATGGCTTAACTTTATTATTACAAAGAGATTATGCAAAATTAGATACTAGCAAAATGTAATAAATTTTCTGGATAGATACATTCTACTTTAGCTTTCTTCGGTATGTACATACATAGATACGAAGAATACTGAAAAAGGAAGTAGCTATAGTAGGAAATGTATTACATTTGCTAGTATGTGTGTAATTTTGGTTTATCTCTTTGTAATAATAAACTTAAGACTGAAAAAACTATTGATTCAATTTATAAAATAGTCCAAATAAAATAAAAACTATATACATAAATAAAATAAAAGAATTTTAAAATTCATTCTGAAAAGTAAAAAAACAAAAAGGCACAGCATTTGTCTTTTGAAAAGAAGACTGTTTCAAATGACATCACATATTAGGTCAAATTATAATTGTTACCTGAAATTTAAATGAAAATTATGAGCTTGTTGTATGTTTAATTTCTTTTAAAAATATTTCATTATAACTTACATTTTTAAAATTTCAAGCAACATTTCTCTAGTTGCCTTACGTTCTTCTTCCATCATTTGCTTTGTTTCCAGAAGCTGCTTTTCGTATTGTCGTCGTTCTTCTTCCATAAAAGATTTATTTTCTTCTTTTATTAGTTTTAAAACTGACTGCTGCGTGTCTTTTATATCTGCAGCAATTTCAAGTAAAGTCATCTGAATGGCGGTTCCTAATATGTAAAAACCGATAAAACAATATTAGTCTATTTAAAATGTGACTTACTCTTTTTCTTTGTGACTTTTTCACTATTTTGTTGACTTGCAGTCATTGCAACAGAGGTACTCATCACATCAGGTTCAGCAAAAGTTTCATCTAAAAACTCTTCCGTCATCTCTGCATCTATGCAGTCTTCATCATTAAACATAGTATCGACTACAGTCGTGTCTAAGCCTACTGCAGCAGAAACAGGTCGATTACCTAGCAGTTCATTCAAATCGTTATAGTGTTCCATAGTTTGACGCCCAGAACCACTTTTTCTGTTGCCGCGCTTTATTTTGAAATAATCTTTTTTAAGTGTGCGGAATTTCAATTTGATTTGATCGCTACTTTTACTAAAACCTATAGGCAGTTTTTAAGTTGGTTATTTAAATAAAATTTATAAATATATAAATTATGATTAGCTAGCTTACCTTTTTTAGACATTTCCCTTGCAAGATGCAAATATACATTTTTATTGCGTCGAGTTTTGCCATCAAGTTGCTCCATTATTTTGTTCTCCTTCATGAGTTCAAGAAGCTCTTTCGTTTCCTCCTTGCTCCAACTACAGCGACCACTTTCACTCTTAATTTTAATCATATTTAATTAAATTCTAAAAAATTTTATACGTTATTTTTTCACCCACTTTTTTAAACAATTAATTTGAGATCTGTCATATGTTCTGCGTGTGCCACATCGACGAAATCACTGCAAACGTTAAAAAAGTGGCAACATTTTTAATCTTATTTGCAAGTAGTATTGTTAATCAGGAATTATTTTTGTGAGTTACCTATTCACAAATAACAAATTAATTCAGCGTTTATGCGTCAAATTCTTCTATTTGTAATAATTTTATTTGCGAATAAGTCCTCCGTATAAACGTAGTAACACTAAGCCTAACAAACGTATGGTAAAAAATGGTATCCTAAAACACTACTTTAACTAATGTATGCTGCAATACATTTTAAAAGTTAATACTGGCAACACCATTCACTTTTTATAGTTAATGATACATAAACACGAATATTAATTTGTTCGGGTAGTCAACTCTATTGAAAAAGTTTTATATTATTGTAAAGTAAAATTACTTTTTTTTAAGTTAATGGTTAAATTAATGTTTTTAATACATAAAAACAAAAATTCAATGCATTAACAATAATGTAAAACATTAAACACAACACTTTTTTGTTAGAATTGATATCAATTATTTGAATAACGAGCTTTGTTACGAGCTTTGTTTACTTTTGTTGATTATATGCACATCACTATAGAATTTTGTTAAGTTATGTTATTTTTTATGTGATTTTAAGTAAATTGTGATCATTTTAAAATAAAATCATCAATTCTTCGCTTGTAATTTCTTGGCCGAATATCCAAATATTTCAGTTATGCGTTCTAAATAAAATATTACAATATTAAAACAAGTTTTTCCATAATATCAAAATTAATTTTACCGATTCTGCTCACTAAATTTAGTGTATCCATTTTTTTAAATTTTGTTTTTTAATTAACACAATTTTTTTTCGTCTTATTTTTGTTGACAATATGTATTCCAAAAAATAAATATCAAAAACAACACTTTAAAGTAAGGGGTTACCTACTTTAAAAATTTTAAAGTTGACGTAGGTCTTACCATACGTTTGTTAAGCTAATAATCGTTTTTGGATGAAACTTTTAGGAATTTGGCTTAACAATCAGTTTAAAGCAGCGTTAACTTTTTTTTGCATAAGACCGTCAGTCTTTAAATTAAATATCACATACACCAGTGATTAAAAATGCTGGACTATTTATAATGCGTATGTGGTTGCTTAACTGTTGCTGTGGAAAAATATGCAGCAAAAGCAAAATGCAAATGGAAAAAGAAGAAAGAAAAGCATTTGCTTTAGCTGACTATGTGTTTCTTTCTGCAGCAAAGCAATCAGCAAAGCAATTACTTTGAAAACGTATACTGTTGCTTAAGCAGTCAGTTGTTCATTATTTTTATTTTTGCTATTGCTTAACTCTTTACTATGAAGTTGTGGCTAACTACTATTGCTTTTTCTTGCTGTTACTTGCTGCAACTAGCTGCTTTTCATCCCTTCAAACATTTGAAACCTTTTTTTTGTATATATTACTTACAATACATAAGAAAACGTTGTTTTTATTACAGCATTAAATGGTGTTTTTTTCTCAACATCAACTTATTACTTAAGAAACAGCAAACGTTTTCAAAATAAATGCTTTGTGTAAATTACATTAATTAAAAGTGCTAAAAAATGCTAAATGCAAATCAAATGCTAAATCAACAAAAGAAGTGCTGAATCTAGCACCGAAAGTGCTAAAATGGCCACGCTGTGCATAAGACACCTTAAGCTTATCTCAAAAATCCAACGAAAAGCCTGAGAAATGCTTTGGTACATCGGCGTGAAGAAATCATACTTTTGCAGCATACATTTTTACAGAGTTGAATAAAATAGGAACTTCGTACTAAGAAAAAAAGTAGTTAAAAAAAGAACAATTAATGTTATTATTCATACATTCCTATAAAGAAAGGAGTAATAGATGAAAAATGAAAATAAATAGCATACTGTTCATTGAGCTGGCAGATTGACATTTTCAAAAAAATCATCAAAGTTATTTAAATTCTTTTCATACAATAGTTGTATGTACAGTCTTAATTTTCGTTAAATGCAAATTCATATTAGAAATTGCGTTAACAAAATTAAGTTGTTATCCATTCGCCCTACTTTTTAGTAGCGGTTGGCTAGCTTACTTCACTAAGAACTTCTACAGGCCATTAGATAAAGATTTCTTTGGAACCGAAATTTTCATGTAGCTATTAAAAAAATGACAAGAATTTGATTAATAATTTTCAGAAGTAATGAAATTGAGAGATAAGTTTGAATAATATGGTTAAGTCATTGACAAAAGTTGTATTATTTTCCATATTCGATTAAGTTTGAAGCTACTGCTCTTGCTATGTTTTAGCAGACAAGAAAAGATTGTTATAAACAAAACTCTCAAAAGTGCTTACGAGAGAGCAATTTGCTGTAGAATATTCCAAAATCTGCAGTAAAACTGAGTTTATTTGTATAATTTTGGAATAATATAATATCTTATATATTTATAATTCCTTTTTATATTTATAATTATATTTAGTTAAAAACTATTTTTACTACAATGCATTAATAATACTTATTTTTCAAGAACTTAAAAGTGAATGTATATAGTGGCATTTTGTTAAACCCAAATATATTTGATCTTTATATTTCTCGCTGGGCATAGGAATTAAATTTATTTATTTATTTTTTTAATTTTCTTTACTTTTTTGTAACTATATTATTTACTACTTCGTCGTTTGTAAACTATATTTTATTGACCCGATGGGGCCCTGTGTATTAATGAATTGAAATAAATAAAATCTATATGCACTAGTTAAGTACTAGCAAAGCCATATTGATATTTTTTTTGCAACAATCTACTTCAACTTCCTTTTTTGGAAATAGTTTATTCAAATAACAGAGAAACCAACTGCATAAATTTAATAATTTAATTACGAATAAAGTAGAGTTAGTATTAATTTTGTAATGTTTTTTTATAGTACTGACTTTAAAATATGAAGTTCAGAGTTAACCTGATCAAATTGTTTTCATTTTCCATTTTTAGTTTTTTTAATTTGTTTTTTTTTAATATTTTTTGCTTTTGAAAATTCAATTATAAAATAATTATTGTAACATAACAGTTTGTAAAATGTATGTCTTTTTTTAAAAAAATGTAAAATAAATTTATTTTCTTGATAAAAACCTCCAATGCTAATGGATAGCACAGAATTGAATTTCAATATCTCTGACAAAACAATGTTGCGAACGCAAGACCAGTTAGACATGTTTAAGCGGTTTGGTGAAATATAATTTGCTTAAAACAAAATTTTATCATGAAAATATATCACTGTAAACATTCATTAGACTTTTTGGTATAGTTCAAGATTTTTATAAAGATTTCTGTCACTTTATATTTATTCTTTAATTTTTAAATAAACGTACTAAAATTCATTATTGTCAAACAGCATGTGTATTATAAGCTATTCGTATAAGGTAGTAAAGGTGTTACAGCAAAAATTATGTTCAAGTATTGGCTTTTATAGGTGTTGAATTACATAAGAATTGATCAGATAAATAAAAAGGTTATATATAGCTATTTCTTGTAAAAAAAAATATCATTTATTAAATGCTTAAAAGCATTCACTAACTAAATTATACAAAATCTACTTTTCTCCGTGTACTAGCCAATATAGCTTCATTTTTAACCGACTTCAAAAAAAGAAGGAGGTTATACAATTCGGCTGAATGTTGCTTTTGTTTATATTTGTGCCTCGAGAACTCAGTCATTTTTGTCCCGATTTTAAAAATTTTTGGTAATATGATAGACTATGCTTACAGATTGGTCCCATTTTAAAAACAGTTCATAATCTTAAAAGTTAAAGGGTGTCCTCATACAACATACATATTTTTAAAGTGTATTATGAACTGTAAAGAGAACTTCTATAGAATTTAAAATGACTGCGTATTACTATAGCTTCCAAAAACAAAAGATTATACAAAAAAAATCTAAAAATTATAGGGTGCCCCTTAATTGATGTAAATTTACTTATATGGGCCTATCTTTTGAATCGTTATAGACATTCGCTTGCATATTGGACAGAATGTCGATTGCTATGGCCGTTATAGTGAAAAGTATTAATATTATAAATTATAAATTAAAGGGTGTGCCGATAATTCATTAAATTTGATGTATATGGCCATACTTTTGAACAGTTGTGAACAAACGCTTGAAATTTACAGCGAATCTGTATTGCTAAGTCCGCTATAACAATAAGTATAAAATTTGGATTTGAAAGTTAAAGGGTGTTCCAATACTTAATGCAAAATTGTGTATGTGACCAAATTTTGAACTGTTATAGGCAGAACGCTGACATGTATTTCTAAGTCCGCTATATCAACGAGTTTATAATTTGAATTTAGAAATTAAAGAGTGTCCCATAATTACTGTAGATTTACTTATATAGACCTATCTTTTGAACCGTTATAGATTAACGCTTGTAAATTTCACGCAATGTCGATTGCTGTGGCCGTTATAGTAACCGCTAATAATATTTAAAATTATAAATTAAAGGACGCACGAATAGTTCATTTCACTTGGTATATGGCCATACTTTTAAATAGTTGTAGACAGATTGACGATTGAAATTTAAAAAGAACCTCTATTACTAACTCCTCTTTAACAACAATTATAAAAGTTGGATTTGGAAATAAACGGGTGTCCCAACAGTTGATATAATATGGTGTATGTGGCCGGACTTTTGAACCGTTATAGACCGATAGCTGATATTTACAAGAGACATGTTTTGCTAAGTCCGCTATAACAAGAAGCTTATAAATTGAATTTAGAAATTAGGGGTGTTCCCAAAATTAATGTAATTTTTTCTATATGGCCGTATTTTTTGAACCGTTGTATACAAACGCCTTAATTTTAGACAGAATCTCCACTACTTTATTTCGTATAATAAGAAGTATAAAAAGGTTATATTATAATTTAAATAGTTGATATAATCTGATGTATATGGGCATACTGTTGAACCGTTACAGACAGACGGTTGAAATTTACACAGAACCTGATTGCTAAATCTACTGCAACAGCAGTATATAATTTGAATTTGGAAATTAAAGAGTGACCCTATAGTTGCTGCAATTTGATGTATATTGCCAAATTATTGAACAGTTGAAAAAGTATTAAGTTTGGAGATATAAGTGTGTCCCAATAGTTAATGTAACCTAATTCATGTCCATATTCAAGGAAAGTGGCAACATTGTATACAACAATGTGGCGCCATTTTAGTTCTGTCAGAAATTTTTTAAGCTTAAAACTTAAAAGTAAGCACGGAATTGCATTTCACACACCGTAGAAAACTTTTTTTTAACCGACTTCAAAAAAAGAAGGAGGTTATACAATTCGGCTGAATGTTGCTTTTTTTATATTTGTGCCTCCAGAACTCAGTCATTTCTGATCCAATTTTGAAAAGGTTTGGTAATATGATAGATTAGACTTACAGATAGGTCCCGTTTTAAAAACAGTTCATAATCTTAAAAATTAAAGGGTGTCCCCATACAACATACATATTTTTTACGGGTATTATGAACTGTTAAGGGCGATCTGTTAAATTTGAAATGCCTGCGTATTACTATGGCTCCAAAAAACAAACAATTATACAAAAATAAATCTAAAAATTAAAGGATGCCCCCATAATTGATGTAAATTTACTTATATGGGCCTATCTTTAGAACCGTTATAGACAAACGCGTGAAAATTGGACAGAATGTCGATTGCTATGGCCGTTATAGTAACGAGTATTAATATTACAAATATTACATTAAAGGGTGCGCCAATAGTTCATTAAACTTGATGTATATGGCCATACTTTTAAACAGTTTTAGACAGACGCTTAAAATTTACAACGAACCTGTATTGTTAAGTCCGCTATAACAAAAAGTATAAAATTTGGATTTGGAAGTTAAAGGGTGTTCCAATAGTTAATGTAATTTTGTGTATGTGACTAATCTTTTGAACCGTTATAGACAGAGGGCTGAAACTTAAAAGGGACCTGTATTGCCAATTCCGCTATATCAACGAGTTTATAATTTGAATTTGGAAAGTAAATGGTGTTCCCAAAACTAATGTAATTTGTTCTCTATGGCCGTATTTTTTGAACCGTTGTATACAAACGCCTTAATTTTAGACAGAAAGTCCACTACTTTTTTCGGCATAATAAGAAGTATAAAATGTTGTTGAACCGTTACAGACAGATGGTTGAAATTTACACAGAACCTGATTGCTAAATCTTCTACAACAGCAAGTATATAATTTGAATTTGGAAATTAAAGACTGATCCTACAGTTGCTGCAATTTGATGTATATTGCCAAACTATTGAACAGTTGAAAAAGTATAATGTTTGGAGATATAAGTGTGCCCCAATAGTTAATGTAATCTAATTTATGTGGCCATACACTTGAGCTGTTATAGGCAGACAGATGAAATCTGCTTTGAAGCGGTTTTTTTTCGCAAGAATTATGTTCGTCTAATATCCCTTTTTCATAATGTGTAAGCTTAATTTATAAATATATTTAAGTTTTCAAGTAAAAGCCACTTGCATGCCACTTTCATGTCATTTTTACAGAAATCAGTTTCCTGATAACTTTTCAACACCAACGCAGATATCTCTGGAACCACTACATAGATTTTCTTACAGCCTAGCGCATTTTGTTCGTCTAATATCTCTCTTTCAGAATGTGTAAGCTTAATTTAGAAATATATTATAGGTTTTAAGTAAAGGCCAATTGCATGCCACTTTCATGTCATTTTTACAGAAATCAGTTTCCTGATAACTTTTCAACACCAACGTAGATATCTCTGGAACCACTGCATAGATTTTCTTACAGCCTAGCGCATTTAGTTCGTCTAATATCCCTCTTTCATAATGTGCAAGCTTAATTTAGAAATATATTTAAGTTTTCAAGTAAAAGCCACTTGCATGCCACTTTCATGTCATTTTTACAGAAATCAGTTTCCTGATAACTTTTCAACACCAACGCAGATATCTCTGGAACCACTACATAGATTTTCTTACAGCCTAGCGCATTTTGTTCGTCTAATATCTCTCTTTCAGAATGTGTAAGCTTAATTTAGAAATATATTATAGGTTTTAAGTAAAGGCCAATTGCATGCCACTTTCATGTCATTTTTACAGAAATCAGTTTCCTGATAACTTTTCAACACCAACGCAGATATCTCTGGAACCACTGCATAGACTTTCTTACAGCCTAGCGGATTTTGTTCGTCTAATATCCCTCTTTCAAAATGTTTAGGCTTAATTTATAAATATTTTTAAGTTTCCAAGTAAAAGCCACTTGCATGCCACTTTCATGTCATTTTTACAGAAATCAGTTTCCTGATAACTTTTCAACACCAACGCAGATATCTGTGGAACCACTGCATAGATTTGCTTACAGCCTGGCGCATTTTGTTTGTCTAATATCCCTCTTTCAGAATGTGTAAACTTAATTTAGAAATATATTATAGCTTCCAAGTAAAAGCCACTTGCATGCCACTTTCATGTCATTTTTACAGAAATCAGTTTCCTGATAACTTTTCAACACTAATGCAGATATCTCTGGAACCACTGCATAGATTTGCTTACAGCCTGGCGCATTTTGTTTGTCTAATATCCCTCTTTCAGAATGTGTAAACTTAATTTAGAAATATATTATAGCTTCCAAGTAAAAGCCACTTGCATGCCACTTTCATGTCATTTTTACAGAAATCAGTTTCCTGATAACTTTTCAACACTAATGCAGATATCTCTGGAACCACTGCATAGATTTCCTTACAGCCTAGCGCATTTTGTTCGTCTAATATCCTTCTTTCAGAATGTGTAAGCTTAATTTAGAAATATATTATAGTTTCCAAATAAAAGCCACTTGCATGCCACTTTCATGTCATTTTTACAGAAATCAGTTTCCTGATAACTTTTCAACACCAACGCAGATATCTCTGGAACCACTGCATAGATTTGCTTACAGCCTAGCGCATTTTGTTCGTCTAATATCCTTCTTTCAGAATGTGTAAGCTTAATTTAGAAATATATTATAGTTTCCAAATAAAAGCCACTTGCATGCCACTTTCATGTCATTTTTACAGAAATCAATTTCCTGATTACTTTTCAACACCAACGCAGATATCTCTGGAACCACTGCATAGATTTTCTTACAGCGTAGCGCATTTTGTTCGTCTAATATCCCTCTTTCAGAATGTGTAAGCTTAATTTAGAAATATTTTTAAGTTTCCAAGTAAAAGCCACTTGCATGCAACTTTCGTGTCATTTTTACAGAAATCAGTTTTCTGATAACTTTTCAACACCAACGCAGATATCTCTGGAACCGCCTCATAGATTTTCTTACAGCCTAGCGCATTTTGTTCGTCTAATATCCCTCTTTCAGAATATTTAAGCTTAATTTAGAAATATATTATAGTTTTCAAGTAAAAGCCACTTGCATGCCACTTTCATGTAATTTTTACAGAAATCTGTTTCCTGATAATCTTTCAACACCAATGCAGATATCTCTGGAACCACTTCGTAGATTTTATTACAGCCTAGCGCATTTTGTTTGTCTAATATCCCTCTTTCAGAATGTTTAAGCTTAATTGAGCGATATTTTTAAGTTTCCAAGCAAAAGTCACTTGCATGCAACTTTCGTGTCATTTTTACAGAAATCAGTTTTCTGATAACTTTTCAACACCAACGCAGATATCTCTAGAACCACTGCATAGATTTTCTTACAGCCTAGCGCGTTTTGTTCGTCTAATATTCCTCTTTCAGAATATGTAAGCTTAATTTAGAAATATTTTTAAGTTTCCAAGTAAAAGCCACTTGCATGCCACTTTCATGTCATTTTTACAGAAATCAGTTTTCCGATAACTTTTCAATACCAACGCAGATATCTCTGGAACTACTGCATAGATTTTCTTACAGCCTAGCGCGTTTTGTTCGCCTAATGTCCCTCTTTCCGAATACGTAAGCCTAATTTAGAAATATTTTTAAGTTGCCAAGTAAAAGCCACTTGCATGCCACTTTCATGTCATTTTTACAGAAATCAGTTTTCTGATAACTTTTCAACACCAACGCAGATATCTCTGGAACCACTCCATAGATTTTCTTACAGCCTAGCGCGTTTTGTTCGTCTAATATCCCTCTTTCAGAATATGTAAGCTTAATTTAGAAATATTTTTAAGTTTCCAAGTAAAAGCCACTTGCATGCCACTTTGATGTCATTTTTACAGAAATCAGTTTCCTGATAACTTTTCAACACCAACGCAGATATCTCTGGAACCTGCTTAGATTTTCTTACAGCCTAGCGCATTTTGTTCGTTTAATATCTCTCTTTCAGAATGTGTAAGCTTAATTTAGAAATATTTTTAAGTTTCCAAGTAAAAGCCACTTGCATGCCACTTTCATGTCATTTTTATAGAAATCAGTTTCCTGATAACTTTTCAATACCAACGCAGATATCTCTGGAACCACTGCATAGATTTTCTTATAGCCTAGCGCGTTTTGTTCGTCTAACATCCCTCTTTCAGAATATGTAAGCTTAGTTTAGAAATATTTTTAAGTTGACAAGTAAAAGCCACTTGCATGTCACTTTCATGTCATTTTTACAGAAATCAATTTCCTGATAACTTTTCAACACCAACGCAGATATCTCTGGAACCACTGCATAGATTTTGTTACAGCCTAGCGCATTTTGTTCGTCTAATATCCCTCTTTCAGAATGTGTAAGTTTTATTTAGAAATATTTTTAAGTTTCCAAATAAAAGCCACTTGCATGCCACTTTCATGTCATTTTTACAGAAATCAGTTTCCTGATAACTTTTCAACACCAACGCAGATATCTCTGGAACCACTACATTAATTTTATTACAGCCTAGCGCATTTTGTTTGTCTAATATCCCTCTTTCAGAATTTGTAAGCTTAATTTAGAAATATTTTTAAGTTTCCAAGTAAAAGCCACTTGCATGCCACTTTCATGTAATTTTTACAGAAATCAGTTTCCTGATAACTTTTCAACACCAACGTAGATATCTCTGGAACCACTGCATAGATTTTCTTACATCCTAGCGCATTTTGTTCGTCTAACATCCCTTTTTCAGAATGTCTAAGCTTAATTTAGAAATATATTATAGTTTTCAAGCAAAAGCCACTTGCATGCAACTTTCATGTCATTTTTACAGAAATCAGTTTTCTGATAACTTTTCAACACCAACGCAGATATCTCTGGAACCACTCCATAGATTTTCTAACAGCCTAGCGCGTTTTGTTCGTCTAATATCCCTCTTTCAGAATATGTAAGCTTAATTTAGAAATATTTTTAAGTTTCCAAGTAAAAGCCACTTGCATGCCACTTTCATGTCATTTTTACAGAAATCAGTTTCCTGATAACTTTTCAACACCAACGCAGATATCTCTGGAACCTGCTTAGATTTTCTTACAGCCTAGCGCATTTTGTTCGTTTAATATCTCTCTTTCAGAATGTGTAAGCTTAATTTAGAAATATTTTTAAGTTTCCAAGTAAAAGCCACTTGCATGCCACTTTCATGTCATTTTTATAGAAATCAGTTTCCTGATAACTTTTCAATACCAACGCAGATATCTCTGGAACCACTGCATAGATTTTCTTATAGCCTAGCACGTTTTGTTCGTCTAATATCCCTCTTTCAGAATGTGTAAGCTTTATTTAGAAATATTTTTAAGTTTCCAAATAAAAGCCACTTGCATGCCACTTTCATGTCATTTTTACAGAAATCAGTTTCCTGATAACTTTTCAACACCAACGCAGATATCTCTGGAACCACTACATTAATTTTATTACAGCCTAGCGCATTTTGTTTGTCTAATATCCCTCTTTCAGAATTTGTAAGCTTAATTTAGAAATATTTTTAAGTTTCCAAGTAAAAGCCACTTGCATGCCACTTTCATGTAATTTTTACAGAAATCAGTTTCCTGATAAATTTTCAACACCAACGTAGATATCTCTGGAACCACTGCATAGATTTTCTTACATCCTAGCGCATTTTGTTCGTCTAACATCCCTTTTTCAGAATGTCTAAGCTTAATTTAGAAATATATTATAGTTTTCAAGCAAAAGCCACTTGCATGCAACTTTCGTGTCATTTTTACAGAAATCAGTTTTCTGATAACTTTTCAACACCAAC
Organism: Gymnosoma rotundatum; assembly: GCA_916610165.2. NCBI lineage: Eukaryota > Metazoa > Arthropoda > Insecta > Diptera > Tachinidae > Gymnosoma > Gymnosoma rotundatum. The sequence continues at coordinate 14,488,260 of OU744341.1, read as the reverse complement.
GCAGATATCTCTAGAACTACTGCATAGATTTTCTTACAGCCTAGCGCTTTTTGTTCGCCTAAGGTGCCTCTTTCAGAATATGTAAGCCTAATTTAGAAATATTTTTAAGTTTCCAAGTAAAAGCCACTTGCATGCCACTTTCATGTAATTTTTACAGAAATCAGTTTCCTGATAACTTTTCAACACCAACGTAGATATCTCTGGAACCACTGCATAGATTTTCTTACATCCTAGCGCATTTTGTTCGTTTAACATCCCTTGTTCAGAATGTGTAAGCTTAATTTAGAAATATATTATAGTTTTCAAGCAAAAGCCACTTGCATGCAACTTTCATGTCATTTTTACAGAAATCAGTTTTCTGATAACTTTTCAACACCAACGCAGATATCTCTGGAACCACTCCATAGATTTTCTTACAGCCTAGCGCGTTTTGTTCGTCTAATATGCCTCTTTCAGAATATGTAAGCTTAATTTAGAAATATTTTTAAGTTTCCAAGTAAAAGCCACTTGCATGCCACTTTGATGTCATTTTTACAGAAATCAGTTTCCTGATAACTTTTCAACACCAACGCAGATATCTCTGGAACCTGCTTAGATTTTCTTACAGCCTAGCGCATTTTGTTCGTTTAATATCTCTCTTTCAGAATGTGTAAGCTTAATTTAGAAATATTTTTAAGTTTCCAAGTAAAAGCCACTTGCATGCCACTTTCATATCATTTTTATAGAAATCAGTTTCCTGATAACTTTTCAATACCAACGCAGATATCTCTGGAACCACTGCATAGATTTTCTTATAGCCTAGCGCGTTTTGTTCGTCTAATATCCCTCTTTCAGAATATGTAAGCTTAATTTAGAAATATTTTTAAGTCGCCAAGTAAAAGCCACTTGCATGCCACTTTTTTACAGGAATCAGTTTTCTGATAATTTTTCAACACCAACGCAGATATCTCTGGAACCACTGCATAGATTTCCTTACAGCCTAGCGCGTTTTGTTCGTCTAATATCCCTCTTTCAGAATATGTAAGCTTAATTTAAAAATATTTTTAAGTTTCCAAGTAAAAGCCACTTGCATGCCACTTTCATGTCATGTTTAAGCTTAATTTAGAAATATTTTTAAGTTTCCAAGTAATAGCCACTTGCATGCAACTTTCATGTCATTTTTACAGAAATCAGTTTCCTGATAACTTTTCAACACCAACGCAGATATCTCTGGAACCACTGCATAGATTTTCTTACAGCCTGGCGCATTTTGTTCGTCTAATATCCCTCTTTCAGGATGCGTAAGCTTAATTTAGAAATATTTTTAAGTTTTGAAGTAAAAGCCACTTGCATGCCACTTTCATGTAATTTTTACAGAAATCAGTTTCCTGATAACTTTTCAACACCAACGCAGATATCTCTGGAAACGCCTCATAGATTTTCTTACAGCCTAGCGCATTTTGTTCGTCTAATATCCCTCTTTCAGAATGTGTAAGCTTAATTTAGAAATATATTATAGTTTTCAAGTAAAAGCCACTTGCATGCCACTCTCATGTCATTTTTACAGCAATCAATTTCCTGATAACTTTTCAACACCAACGCAGATATCTCTGGAACCACTACATTAATTTTATTACAGCCTAGCGCATTTTGTTTGTTTAATATCCCTCATTCAGAATGTGTAAGCTTAATTTAGAAATATTTTTAAGTTTCCAAGTAAAAGCCACTTGCATGCCACTTTCATGTAATTTTTACAGAAATCAGTTTCCTGATAATTTTTCAACACCAACGTAGAAATCTCTGGAACCACTGCGTAGATTTTCTTACATCCTAGCGCATTTTGTTCGTCTAACATCCCTTTTTCAGAATGTGTAAGCTTAATTTAGAAATATATTATAGTTTTTAAGTAAAAGCCACTTGCATGCCACTTTCATGTCATTTTTACAGAAATCAGTTTTCTGATAACTTTTCAACACCAACGCGGATATCTCTAGAACCACTGCATAGATTTTCTTACAGCCTAACGCGTTTTGTTCGTCTAATATCCCTCTTTCAGAATATGTAAGCTTAATTTAGAAATATTTTTAAGTCGCCAAGTAAAAGCCACTTGCATGCCACTTTTTTACAGGAATCAGTTTTCTGATAATTTTTCAACACCAACGCAGATATCTCTGGAACCACTGCATAGATTTCCTTACAGCCTAGCGCGTTTTGTTCGTCTAATATCCCTCTTTCAGAATATGTAAGCTTAATTTAAAAATATTTTTAAGTTTCCAAGTAAAAGCCACTTGCATGCCACTTTCATGCCATTTTTACAGAAATCAGTTTTCTGATAATTTTTCAACACCAACGCAGATATCTCTGAAACCACTGCATAGATTATCTTACGGCCTAGCGCATTTTGTTCGTCTAGTATCCCTCTTTCAGTATATGTAAGCTTAATTTAGAAATATTTTTAAGATTCCAAGTAAAAGCCACTTGCATGCCACTTTCATGTCATTTTTACAGAAATCAACATCAACGCAGATATCTCTGGAACCACTGCATAGATTTTCTTACTGCCTAGCGCGTTTTGTTCGTCTAATATCCCTCTTTCAGAATATGTGAGCTTAATTTAGAAATATTTTTAAGTTTCCAAGTAAAAGCCACTTGCATGCCACTTTCATGTCATTTTTACAGAAATCAGTTTCCTGATAACTTTTCAACACCAACGGAGATATCTCTGGAACATGCTTAGATTTTCTTACAGCCCAGCGCATTTTGTTCGTTTAATATCTCTCTTTGAGAATGTGTTAGCTTAATTTAGAAATATTTTTAAGTTTCCAAGTAAAAGCCACTTGCATGCCACTTTCATGTCATTTTTATAGAAATCAGTTTCCTGATAACTTTTCAATACCAACGCAGATATCTCTGGAACCACTGCATAGATTTTCTTATAGCCTAGCGAATTTTGTTCGTCAAATACCCCTCTTTCAGAATAAGTAAGCTTAATTTAGAAATATTTTTAAGTTTCCAAGTAAAAGCCACTTGCATGCCACTTTCATGTCATTTTTATAGAAATCAGTTTCCTGATAACTTTTCAACACCAAGGCAGATATCTCTGGAACCACTGCATAGATTTTCTTACAGCGTAGCACATTTTGTTCGTCTAATATCCTTCTTTCAGAATGTGTAAGCTTAATTTAGAAATATTTTTAAGTTTCCAAGTAAAAGCCACTTGCATGCCACTTTGATATCATTTTTATAGGAATCAGTTTCCTGATAACTTTTCAACACCAACGCAGATATCTCTGGAACCACTGCATAGATTTTCTTACAGCTTAGCGAATTTTGTTCGTCTAATATCCCTCTTTCAGAATGTGTAAGCTTTATTTAGAAATATTTTTAAGTTTCCAAATAAAAGCCACTTCCATGCCACTTTCATGTCATTTTTACAGAAATCAGTTTCCTGATAACTTTTCAACACCAACGCAGATATCTCTGGAACCACTGCATAGGTTTTCTTACAGCCTAGCGAATTTTTTTCGTCAAATATCCCTCTTTCAGAATAAGTAAGCTTAATTTAGAAATATTTTTATGTTTCCAAGTAAAAGCCACTTGCATGCCACTTTCATGTCATTTTTATAGAAATCAGTTTCCTGATAACTTTTTAACACCAACGCAGATATCTCTGGAACCACTGCATAGATTTTCTTACAGCGTAGCGCATTTTGTTCGTCTAATATCCCTGTTTCTGAATGTGTAAGCTAAATTTAGAAATATTTTTAAGTTTCCAAGTAAAAGCCACTTGCATGCCACTTTCATGTCATTTTTACAGAAATTAGTTTCCAGATAACTTTTCAACACTAACGCAGATATCTCTGGAAACACTGCATAGATTTTCTTACAGCCTAGCGTATTTTGTTCGTCTAATATCCCTCTTATAGAATGTGTAAGCTTAATTTAGAAATATTTTTAAGTTTCCAAGTAAAAGCCACTTGCATGCCACTTTCATGTCATTTTTACAAAAATCAGTTTCCTCATAACTTTTCAACACCAACGCAGATATCTCTAGAACCACTGCATAGATATTCTTACAGCCTAGCGCATTTTGTTCGTCTAATATCCCTCTTTCAGAATGTGTAAGTTTAATTTAGAAATATTTTTAAGTTTCCAAGTAAAAGCCACTTGCATGCCACTTTCATGTCATTTTTACAGAAATCACTTTCCTTATAACTTTTCAACACCAAGGCAAATATCTCTGGAACCACTGCAAAGATTTTTTACAGCCTAGCGCATTTTGTTCGTCTAATATCCCTCTTTCATAATGTGCAAGCTTAATTTAGAGATACTTTTAAGTTTCCAAGTAAAAGCCACTTGCATGCCACTTTCATTTCATTTTTACAGAAATCAGTTTCCTGATAACTTTCCAACACCAACGCAGATACCTCTGGAACCACTCCATAGATTTTCTTATAATGTGTAAGCTTAATTTAGAGATATTTTTAAGTTTCCAAGCAAAAGTCACTTCCATGCCACTTTCATGTCATTTTTACAGAAATCAATTTCCTGATAACTTTTCAACACCAACGCAGAAATCTCTGGAACCACTGCATAGATTTTCTTACAGCTTAGCGAATTTTGTTCGTCTAATATCCCTCTTTCAGAATGTGTAAGCTTTATTTAGGAATATCTTATAGTTTCCCAATAAAAGCCACTTGCATGCCACTTTCATGTCATGTTTAAGCTTAATTTAGAAATATTTTTAAGTTTCCAAGTAATAGCCACTTGCATGCCACTTTCATGTCATTTTTACAGAAATCAGTTTTCTGATAACTTTTCAACACCAACGCAGATATCTCTGGAACCACTGCATAGATTTTCCTACAGCCTAGCGCATTTTGTTCGTCTAATATCCCTCTTTCAGGATGCGTAAGCTTAATTTAGAAATATTTTTAAGTTTTCAAGTAAAAGCCACTTGCATGCCACTTTCATGTAATTTTTACAGAAATCAGTTTCCTGATAACTTTTCAACACCAACGCAGATATCTCTGGAACCGCCTCATAGATTTTCTTACAGCCTAGCGCATTTTGTTCGTCTAATATCCCTCTTTCAGAATGTGTAAGCTTAATTTAGAAGTATATTATAGTTTTCAAGTAAAAGCCACTTGCATGCCACTTTCATGTCATTTTTACAGAAATCAGTTTCCTGATAACTTTTCAACACCAACGCAGATATCTCTGGAACCACTGCATAGATTTTCTTACAGCCTAGGGCATTTTGTTCGTCTAATATTCCTCTTTCAGAATGTGTAAGCTTAATTTAGAAATATATTATAATTTCCAAATAAAAGCCACTTGCATGCCACTTTCATGTCAACACCAACGCAGATATCTCTGGAACCACTGCATAGATTTTGTTACAGCCTAGCGCATTTTGTTCGTCTAATATCCCTCTTTCAGTATGTGTAAGCTTAATTTAGAAATATTTTTAAGTTTCCAAGTAAAAGCCACTTGCATGCCACTTTCATGTCATTTTTACAGAAATCACTTTCCTTATAACTTTTCAACACAAAGGCAAATATCTCTGGAACCACTGCAAAGATTTTTTACAGCCTAGCGCATTTTGTTCGTCTAATATCCCTCTTTCATAATGTGCAAGCTTAATTTAGAGATACTTTTAAGTTTCCAAGTAAAAGCCACTTGCATGCCACTTTCATTTCATTTTTACAGAAATCAGTTTCCTGATAACTTTCCAACACCAACGCAGATACCTCTGGAACCACTCCATAGATTTTCTTATAATGTGTAAGCTTAATTTAGAGATATTTTTAAGTTTCCAAGCAAAAGCCACTTCCATGCCACTTTCATGTCATTTTTACAGAAATCAGTTTCCTGATAACTTTCCAACACCAACGCTGATATCTCTGGAACCACAGCATAGAATTTCTTTCAACCTAGCGCAATTTTGTTCGTCTAATATCCCTCTTTCAGAATGTGTAAGCTTTATTTAGGAATATCTTATAGTTTCCCAATAAAAGCCACTTGCATGCCACTTTCATGCCATGTTTAAGCTTAATTTAGAAATATTTTTAAGTTTCCAAGTAATAGCCACTTGCATGCCACTTTCATGTCATTTTTACAGAAATCACTTTCCTTATAACTTTTCAACACCAAGGCAAATATCTCTGGAACCACTGCAAAGATTTTTTACAGCCTAGCGCATTTTGTTCGTCTAATATCCCTCTTTCATAATGTGCAAGCTTAATTTAGAGATACTTTTAAGTTTCCAAGTAAAAGCCACTTGCATGCCACTTTCATTTCATTTTTACAGAAATCAGTTTCCTGATAACTTTTCAACACCAACGGAGATATCTCTGGAACCACTGCATAGATTTTCTTACAGCCTAGCGCATTTTGTTCGTCTAATATCCCTCTTTCAGGATGCGTAAGCTTACTTTAGAAATATTTTTAAGTTTTCAAGTAAAAGCCACTTGCGTGCCACTTTCATGTAATTTTTACAGAAATCAGTTTCCTGATAACTTTTCAACACCAACGCAGATATCTCTGGAACCGCCTCATAGATTTTCTTACAGCCTAGCGCATTTTGTTCGTCTAATATCCCTCTTTCAGAATGTGTAAGCTTAATTTAGAAATATAAAATAGTTTTCAAGTAAAAGCCACTTGCATGCCACTGTCATGTCATTTTAACAGCAATCAATTTCCTGATAACTTTTCAACACCAACGCAGATATCTCTGGAACCACTGCATAGATTTTCTTACAGCCTAGCGCATTTTGTTCGTCTAATATCCCTCTTTCAGGATGCGTAAGCTTAATTTAGAAATATTTTTAAGTTTTCAAGTAAAAGCCACTTGCATGCCACTTTCATGTAATTTTTACAGAAATCAGTTTCCTGATAACTTTTCAACACCAACGCAGATATCTCTGGAACCACTGCATAGATTTTCTTACAGCCTAGCGCATTTTGTTCGTCTAATATCCCTCTTTCAGAATGTGTAAGCTTAATTTAGAAATATATTATAGTTTTCAAGTAAAAGCCACTTGCATGCCACTTTCATGTCATTTTTACAGAAATCAGTTTCCTGATAACTTTTCAACACCAACGCAGATATCTCTGGAACCACTGCATAGATTTTCTTACAGCCTAGGGCATTTTGTTCGTCTAATATTCCTCTTTCAGAATGTGTAAGCTTAATTTAGAAATATATTATAATTTCCAAATAAAAGCCACTTGCATGCCACTTTCATGTCATTTTTACAGAAATCAAATTCCTGATAACTTTTCAACACCAACGCAGATATCTCTGGAACCACTGCATAGATTTTGTTACAGCCTAGCGCACTTTGTTCGTCTAATATCCCTCTTTCAGTATGTGTAAGCTTAATTTAGAAATATTTTTAAGTTTCCAAGTAAAAGCCACTTGCATGCCACTTTCATGTCATTTTTACAGAAATCACTTTCCTTATAACTTTTCAACACCAAGGCAAATATCTCTGGAACCACTGCAAAGATTTTTTTACAGCCTAGCGCATTTTGTTCGTCTAATATCCCTCTTTCATAATGTGCAAGCTTAATTTAGAGATACTTTTAAGTTTCGAAGTAAAAGCCACTTGCATGCCACTTTCATTTCATTTTTACAGAAATCAGTTTCCTGATAACTTTCCAACACCAACGCAGATACCTCTGGAACCACTCCATAGATTTTCTTATAATGTGTAAGCTTAATTTAGAGATATTTTTAAGTTTCCAAGCAAAAGCCACTTCCATGCCACTTTCATGTCATTTTTACAGAAATCAGTTTCCTGATAACTTTCCAACACCAACGCTGATATCTCTGGAACCACTGCATAGATTTTCTTACAGCCTAACGCGTTTTGTTCGTCTATAATCCCTCTTTCAGAATATGTAAGTTTCCAAGTAAAAGCCACTTGCATGCCACTTTCATGTCATTTTTACAGGAATCAGTTTTCTGATAATTTTTCAACACCAACGCAGATATCTCCGGAACCGCTACATTAATTTTATTACAGCCTAGCGCATTTTGGTTGTCTTATATCCCTCTTTCAGAATGTGTAAGCTTAGTTTAGAAATATTTTTAAGTTTCCAAGTAAAAGCCACTTGCATGCCACTTTCATGTCATTTTTACAGAAATCAGTTTTCTGATAACTTTTCAACACCAACGCAGATATGTCTGGAACCACTGCATAGATTTTCTTACAGCCTAACGCGTTTTGTTCGTCTAATATCCCTCTTTCAGAATATGTAAGTTTCCAAGTAAAAGCCACTTGCATGCCACTTTCATGTCATTTTTACAGGAATCAGTTTTCTGATAATTTTTCAACACCAACGCAGATATCTCTGGAACCACTACATTAATTTTATTACAGCCTAGCGCATTTTGGTTGTCTTATATCCCTCTTTCAGAATGTGTAAGCTTAGTTTAGAAATATTTTTAAGTTTCCAAGTAAAAGCCACTTGCATGCCACTTTCATGTCATTTTTACAGAAATCAGTTTTCTGATAACTTTTCAACACCAACGCAGATATCTCTGGAACCACTGCATAGATTATCTTACAGCCTAGCGCATTTTGTTCGTCTAATATCCCTCTTTCGGAATGTGTAAGCTTAATTTAGAAATATATTATAGTTTTCAAGTAAAAGCCACTTGCATGCCACTTTCATGTCATTTTTACAGAAATCAGTTTCCTGATAACTTTTCAACACCAACGCAGATATCTCTGGAACCACTGCATAGATTTTCTTACAGCGTAACGCATTTTGTTCGTCTAATATTCCTCTTTCAGAATGTGTAAGCTTAATTTAGAAATATATTATAATTTCCAAATAAAAGACACTTGCATGCCACTTTCATGTCATTTTTACAGAAATCAAATTCCTGATAACTTTTCAACACCAACGCAGATATCTCTGGAACCACTGCATAGATTTTCTTATAGCCTATTGCATTTTGTTCGTCTAATATTCCTCTTTCAGAATGTGTAAGCTTAATTTAGAAATATATTATAATTTCCAAATAAAAGACACTTGCATGCCACTTTCATGTAATTTTTACAGAAATCAGTTTCCTGATAACTTTTCAACACCAACGCAGATATCTCTGGAACCGCCTCATAGATTTTCTTACAGCCTAGCGCATTTTGTTCGTCTAATATCCCTCTTTCAGAATGTGTAAGCTTAATTTAGAAATATTTTTAAGTTTCCAAGTAAAAGCCACTTGCATGCCACTTTCATGTCATTTTTACAGGAATCAGTTTTCTGATAATTTTTCAACACCAACGCAGATATCTCTGGAACCACTACATTAATTTTATTACAGCCTAGCGCATTTTGGTTGTCTTATATCCCTCTTTCAGAATGTGTAAGCTTAGTTTAGAAATATTTTTAAGTTTCCAAGTAAAAGCCACTTGCATGCCACTTTCATGTCATTTTTACAGAAATCAGTTTTCTGATAACTTTTCAACACCAACGCAGATATGTCTGGAACCACTGCATAGATTTTCTTACAGCCTAACGCGTTTTGTTCGTCTAATATCCCTCTTTCAGAATATGTAAGTTTCCAAGTAAAAGCCACTTGCATGCCACTTTCATGTCATTTTTACAGGAATCAGTTTTCTGATAATTTTTCAACACCAACGCAGATATCTCTGGAACCACTACATTAATTTTATTACAGCCTAGCGCATTTTGGTTGTCTTATATCCCTCTTTCAGAATGTGTAAACTTAGTTTAGAAATATTTTTAAGTTTCCAAGTAAAAGCCACTTGCATGCCACTTTCATGTCATTTTTACAGAAATCAGTTTTCTGATAACTTTTCAACACCAACGCAGATATCTCTGGAACCACTGCATAGATTATCTTACAGCCTAGCGCATTTTGTTCGTCTAATATCCCTCTTTCAGAATGTGTAAGCTTAATTTAGAAATATATTATAGTTTTCAAGTAAAAGCCAGTTGCATGCCACTTTCATGTCATTTTTACAGAAATCAGTTTCCTGATAACTTTTCAACACCAATGCAGATATCTCTGGAACCACTGCATAGATTTTCTTACAGCCTAGAGCATTTTGTTCGTCTAATATTCCTCTTTTAGAATGTGTAAGCTTAATTTAGAAATATATTATAATTTCCAAATAAAAGCCACTTGCATGCCACTTTCATGTCATTTTTACAGAAATCAAATTCCTGATAACTTTTCAACACCAACGCAGATATCTCTGGAACCACTGCATAGATTTTGTTACAGCCTAGCGCATTTTGTTCGTCTAATATCCCTCTTTCAGTATGTGTAAGCTTAATTTAGAAATATTTTTAAGTTTTCAAGTAAAAGCCACTTGCATGCCACTTTCATGTAATTTTTACAGAAATCAGTTTCCTGATAACTTTTCAACACCAACGCAGATATCTCTGGAACCGCCTCATAGATTTTCTTACAGCCTAGCGCATTTTGTTCGTCTAATATCCCTCTTTCAGAATGTGTAAGCTTAATTTAGAAATATATTATAGTTTTCAAGTAAAAGCCACTTGCATGCCACTGTCATGTCATTTTAACAGCAATCAATTTCCAGATAACTTTTCAACACCAACGCAGATATCTCTGGAACCACTGCATAGATTTTCTTACAGCCTAGCGCATTTTGTTCGTCTAATATCCCTCTTCCAGGATGCGTAAGCTTAATTTAGAAATATTTTTAAGTTTTCAAGTAAAAGCCACTTGCATGCCACTTTCATGTAATTTTTACAGAAATCAGTTTCCTGATAACTTTTCAACACCAACGCAGATATCTCTGGAACCGCCTCATAGATTTTCTTACAGCCTAGCGCATTTTGTTCGTCTAATATCCCTCTTTCAGAATGTGTAAGCTTAATTTAGAAATATATTATAGTTTTCAAGTAAAAGCCACTTGCATGCCACTTTCATGTCATTTTTACAGGAATCAGTTTTCTGATAATTTTTCAACACCAACGCAGATATCTCTGGAACCGCCTCATAGATTTTCTTACAGCCTAGCGCATTTTGTTCGTCTAATATCCCTCTTCCAGGATGCGTAAGCTTAATTTAGAAATATTTTTAAGTTTTCAAGTAAAAGCCACTTGCATGCCACTTTCATGTAATTTTTACAGAAATCAGTTTCCTGATAACTTTTCAACACCAACGCAGATATCTCTGGAACCGCCTCATAGATTTTCTTACAGCCTAGCGCATTTTGTTCGTCTAATATCCCTCTTCCAGGATGCGTAAGCTTAATTTAGAAATATTTTTAAGTTTTCAAGTAAAAGCCACTTGCATGCCACTTTCATGTCATTTTTACAGGAATCAGTTTTCTGATAATTTTTCAACACCAACGCAGATATCTCTGGAACCACTACATTAATTTTATTACAGCCTAGCGCATTTTGGTTGTCTTATATCCCTCTTTCAGAATGTGTAAGCTTAATTTAGAAATATATTATAGTTTTCAAGTAAAAGCCACTTGCATGCCACTCTCATGTCATTTTAACAGCAATCAATTTCCTGATAACTTTTCAACACCAACGCAGATATCTCTGGAACCACTGCATAGATTTTCTTACATCCTAGCGCATTTTGTTCGTCTAACATCCCTCTTTCAGAATGTGTAAGCTTTATTTAGAAATATATTATAATTTCCAAATAAAAGCCACTTGCATGCCACTTTCATGTCATTTTTACAGAAATCAAATTCCTGATAACTTTTCAACACCAACGCAGATATCTCTGGAACCACTGCATAGATTTTCTTATAGCCTATTGCATTTTGTTCGTCTAATATTCCTCTTTCAGAATGTGGAAGCTTAATTTAGCAATATATTATAATTTCCAAATAAAAGCCACTTGCATGCCACTTTCATGTAATTTTTACAGAAATCAGTTTCCTGATAACTTTTCAACACCAACGCAGATATCTCTGGAACCGCCTCATAGATTTTCTTACAGCCTAGCGCATTTTGTTCGTCTAATATCCCTCTTTCAGAATGTGTAAGCTTAATTTAGAAATATTTTTAAGTTTCCAAGTAAAAGCCACTTGCATGCCACTTTCATGTCATTTTTACAGGAATTAGTTTTCTGATAATTTTTCAACACCAACGCAGATATCTCTGGAACCACTACATTAATTTTATTACAGCCTAGCGCATTTTGGTTGTCTTATATCCCTCTTTCAGAATATGTAAGCTTAGTTTAGAAATATTTTTAAGTTTCCAAGTAAAAGCCACTTGCATGCCACTTTCATGTCATTTTTACAGAAATCAGTTTTCTGATAACTTTTCAACACCAACGCAGATATCTCTGGAACCACTGCATAGATAATCTTACAGCCTAGCGCATTTTATTCGTCTAATATCCCTCTTTCAGAATGTGCAAGCTTAATTTAGAAATATATTATAATTTCAAATAAAAGCCACTTGCATGCCACTTTCATGTCATTTTTACAGAAATCAAATTCCTGATAACTTTTCAACATCAACGCAGATATCTCTGGAACCACTGCATAGATTTTGTTACAGCCTAGCGCATTTTGTTCGTCTAATATCCCTCTTTCAGTATGTGTAAGCTTAATTTAGAAATATTTTTAAGTTTCCAAGTAAAAGCCACTTGCATGCCACTTTCGTGTCATTTTTATAGAAATCAGTTTCCTGATAACTTTTCAACACCAACGCAGATATCTCTGGAACCACTGCATAGATTTTCTTACAGCGTAGCGCATTTTGTTCGTCTAATATCCCTCTTTCAGAATGTGTAAGCTGAATTTAGAAATATTTTTAAGTTTCCAAGTAAAAGCCACTTGCATGCCACTTTCATTTCATTTTTACAGAAATCAACATGAACGCAGATATCTCTGGAACCACTGCATAGATTTTCTTACAGCCTAGCGCGTTTTGTTCGTCTAATATCCCTCTTTCAGAATATGTAAGCTTAATTTAGAAATATTTTTAAGTTTCCAAGTAAAAGCCACTTGCATGCCACTTTCATGTCATTTTTACAGAAATCAGTTTCCTGATAACTTTTCAACACCAACGCAGATATCTCTGGAACCTGCTTAGATTTTCTTACAGCCTAGCGCATCTTGTTCGTCTAATATCCCTCTTTCAGAATGTGTAAGCTTTATTTAGGAATATATTATAGTTTCCAAATAAAAGCCACTTGCATGCCACTTTCATGTCATTTTTACCGAAATCAGTTTCCTGATAGTTTTTCAACACCAACGCAGATATCTCTGGAACCTGCTTAGATTTTCTTACAGCCTAGCGCATTTTGTTCGTCTAATATCCCTCTTTCAGTATGTGTAAGCTTAATTTAGAAATATTTTTAAGTTTACAAGTAAAAGCCACTTGCATGCCACTTTCATGTCATTTTTATAGAAATCAGTTTCCTGATAACTTTTCAACACCAACGCAGATATCTCTGGAACCACTGCATAGATTTTCTTACAGCGTAGCGCGTTTTGTTCGTCTAATATCCCTCTTTCAGAATGTGTAAGTTTAATTTAGAAATATTGTGAAGTTTCCAAGTAAAAGCCATTTGCATGCCACTTTCATGTCATTTTTACAGAAATCACTTTCCTTATAACTTTTCAACACCAACGCAGATATCTCTGGAACCACTGCAAAGATTTTCTTACAGCCTAGCGTATTTTGTTCGTCTAATATCCCTCTTTCATAATGTGCAAGCTTAATTTAGAGATATTTTTAAGTTTCCAAGTAAAAGCCACTTGCATGCCATTTTCATGTCATTTTTACAGAAATCAGTTTCCTGATAACTTTCCAACACCAACGCAGATACCTCTGGAACCACTCCATAGATTTTCTTACAGCCTAGCACATTTTGTTCGTCTAATATCCCTTTTTCACAATGTGTAAGCAAAATTTAGAGATATTTTTAAGTTTCCAAGCAAAAGCCACTTGAATGCCACTTTCATGTCATTTTTACAGAAATCAGTTTCCTGATAACTTTCCAACACCAACGCAGATACCTCTGGAACCACTCCATAGATTTTCTTACAGCCTAGCACATTTTGTTCGTCTAATATCCCTTTTTCATAATGTGTAAGCTAAATTTAGAGATATTTTTAAGTTTCCAAGCAACAGCCACTTGCATGCCACTTTCATGTCATTTTTACAGCAATCAGTTTCCTGATAGCTTTTCAAAACCAACGCAGATATCTCTGGAACCACTACATTACTTTTATTACAGCCTAGCGCATTTTGTTCGTCTAATATCCCTCTTTCAGAATGTGTAAGCTTAATTTAGAAATATTTTTAAGTTTCCAAGTAAAAGCCACTTGCATGCCACTTTCATGTCATTTTTACAGAAATCAGTTTCCTGATAACTTTTCAACACCAACGCAGATATCTCTGGAACCACTGCAAAGATTTTCTTACAGCCTAGCGCATTTTGTTCGTCTAATATCCCTCTTTCAGAATGTGTAAGCTTAATTTAGAAATATATTATGATTTCCAAATAAAAGCCACTTGCATGCCACTTTCATGTCATTTTTACAGAAATCAGTTTCCTGATAACTTTCCAACACCAACGCAGATACCTCTGGAACCACTGCATAGATTTTCTTACAGCCTAGCACATTTTGTTCGTCTAATATCCCTTTTTCATAATGTGTAAGCTAAATTTAGAGATATTTTTAAGTTTCCAAGCAAAAGCCACTTGAATGCCACTTTCATGTCATTTTTACAGAAATCAACATCAACGCAGATATCTTTGGAACCACTGCATAGATTTTCTTACAGCCTAGCGCGTTTTGTTCGTCTAATATCCCTCTTTCAGAATGTGTAAGTTTAATTTAGAAATATTTTTAAGTTTCCAAGTAAAAGCCATTTGCATGCCACTTTCATGTAATTTTTACAGAAATCAGTTTCCTGATAACTTTTCAACACCAACGCAGATATCTCTGGAACCTGCTTAGATTTTCTTACAGCCTAGCGCATTTTGTTCGTCTAATATCCCTCTTTCAGAATGTGTAAGCTTTATTTAGGAATATATTATAGTTTCCAAATAAAAGCCACTTGCATGCCACTTTCATGTCATTTTTACAGAAATCAGTTTCCTGATAACTTTTCAACACCAACGCAGATATCTCTGGAACCTGCTTAGATTTTCTTACAGCCTAGCGCATTTTGTTCGTTTAATATCTTTCTTTCAGAATGTGTAAGCTTAATTTAAAAATATTTTTAAGTTTCCAAGTAAAAGCCACTTACATGCCACTTTCATGTCATTTTTATAGAAATCAGTTTCCTGACAACTTTTCAACACCAACGCAGATATCTCTGGAACCACTGCATAGATTTTCTTACAGCGTAGCGCGTTTTGTTCGTCTAATATCGCTCTTTCAGAATGTGTAAGTTTAATTTAGAAATATTGTGAAGTTTCCAAGTAAAAGCCATTTGCATGCTACTTTCATGTCATTTTTACAGAAATCACTTTCCTTATAACTTTTCAACACCAACGCAGATATCTCTGGAACCACTGCAAAGATTTTCTTACAGCGTAGCGCGTTTTGTTCGTCTAATATCCCTCTTTCAGAATGTGTAAGTTTAATTTAGAAATATTATGAAGTTTCCAAGTAAAAGCCATTTGCATGCTACTTTCATGTCATTTTTACAGAAATCACTTTCCTTATAACTTTTCAACACCAACGCAGATATCTCTGGAACCACTACATAGATTTTCTTACAGCGTAGCGCGTTTTGTTCGTCTAATATCCCTCTTTCAGAATGTGTAAGTTTAATTTAGAAATATTGTGAAGTTTCCAAGTAAAAGCCATTTGCATGCTACTTTCATGTCATTTTTACAGAAATCACTTTCCTTATAACTTTTCAACACCAACGCAGATATCTCTGGAACCACTGCAAAGATTTTCTTACAGCGTAGCGCGTTTTGTTCGTCTAATATCCCTCTTTCAGAATGTGTAAGTTTAATTTAGAAATATTGTGAAGTTTCCAAGTAAAAGCCATTTGCATGCTACTTTCATGTCATTTTTATAGAAATCAGTTTCCTGATAACTTTTCAACACCAACGCAGATATCTCTGGAACCACTGCATAGATTTTCTTACAGCGTAGCGCGTTTTGTTCGTCTAATATCCCTCTTTCAGAATGTGTAAGTTTAATTTAGAAATATTGTGAAGTTTCCAAATAAAAGCCATTTGCATGTTACTTTCATGTCATTTTTACAGAAATCACTTTCCTTATAACTTTTCAACACCAACGCAGATATCTCTGGCACCACTGCAAAGATTTTCTTACAGCCTAGCGTATTTTGTTCGTCTAATATCCCTCTTTCATAATGTGTAAGCGAAATTTGGAGATATTTTTAAGTTTCCAAGCAAAAGCCACTTGAATGCCACTTTCATGTCATTTTTACAGAAATCAGTTTCCTGATAATTTTCCAACACCAACGCAGATACCTCTGGAACCACTCTAATATCCCTTTTTCATAATGTGTAAGCTAAGTTTAGAGATATTTTTAAGTTTCCAAGCAACAGCCACTTGCATGCCACTTTCATGTCATTTTTACAGCAATCAGTTTCCTGATAGCTTTTCAAAACCAACGCAGATATCTCTGGAACCACTACATTACTTTTATTACAGCCTAGCGCATTTTGTTTGTCTAATATCCCTCTTTCAGAATATGTAAGCTTAATTTAAAAATATTTTTAAGTTTCCAAGTAAAAGCCTCTTGCTTGCCACTTTCATGTCATTTTTACAGAAATCAGTTTCCTGATAACTTTTCAACACCAACGCAGATATCTCTGGAACCACTGCAAAGATTTTCTTACAGCCTAGCGCATTTTGTTCGTCTAATATCCCTCTTTCAGAATGTGTAAGCTTAATTTCGAAATATATTATAATTTCCAAATAAAAGACACTTGCATGCCACTTTCATGTCATTTTTACAGAAATCAGTTTCCTGATAACTTTCCAACACCAACGCAGATACCTCTGGAACCACTCCATAGATTTTCTTACAGCCTAGCACATTTTGTTCGTCTAATATCCCTTTTTCATAATGTGTAAGCTAAATTTAGAGATATTTTTAAGTTTCCAAGCAAAAGCCACTTGAATGCCACTTTCATGTCATTTTTACAGAAATCAACATCAACGCAGATATCTTTGGAACCACTGCATAGATTTTCTTACAGCCTAGCGCGTTTTGTTCGTCTAATATCCCTCTTTCAGAATGTGTAAGTTTAATTTAGAAATATTTTTAAGTTTCCAAGTAAAAGCCATTTGCATGTCACTTTCATGTCATTTTTACAGAAATCAGTTTCCTGATAACTTTTCAACACCAACGCAGATATCTCTGGAACCTGCTTAGATTTTCTTACAGCCTAGCGCATTTTGTTCGTCTAATATCCCTCTTTCAGAATGTGTAAGCTTTATTTAGGAATATATTATAGTTTCCAAATAAAAGCCACTTGCATGCCACTTTCATGTCATTTTTACAGAAATCAGTTTCCTGATAACTTTTCAACACCAACGCAGATATCTCTGGAACCTGCTTAGATTTTCTTACAGCCTAGCGCGTTTTGTTCGTTTAATATCTCTCTTTCAGAATGTGTAAGCTTAATTTAAAAATATTTTTAAGTTTCCAAGTAAAAGCCACTTACATGCCACTTTCATGTCATTTTTATAGAAATCAGTTTCCTGATAACTTTTCAACACCAACGCAGATATCTCTGGAACCACTGCATAGATTTTCTTACAGCGTAGCGCGTTTTGTTCGTCTAATATCCCTCTTTCAGAATGTGTAAGTTTAATTTAGAAATATTGTGAAGTTTCCAAGTAAAAGCCATTTGCATGCTACTTTCATGTCATTTTTACAGAAATCACTTTCCTTATAACTTTTCAACACCAACGCAGATATCTCTGGAACCACTGCAAAGATTTTCTTACAGCGTAGCGCGTTTTGTTCGTCTAATATTCCTCTTTCAGAATGTGTAAGTTTAATTTAGAAATATTATGAAGTTTCCAAGTAAAAGCCATTTGCATGCTACTTTCATGTCATTTTTACAGAAATCACTTTCCTTATAACTTTTCAACACCAACGCAGATATCTCTGGAACCACTACATAGATTTTCTTACAGCGTAGCGCGTTTTGTTCGTCTAATATCCCTCTTTCAGAATGTGTAAGTTTAATTTAGAAATATTGTGAAGTTTCCAAGTAAAAGCCATTTGCATGCTACTTTCATGTCATTTTTACAGAAATCACTTTCCTTATAACTTTTCAACACCAACGCAGATATCTCTGGAACCACTGCAAAGATTTTCTTACAGCGTAGCGCGTTTTGTTCGTCTAATATCCCTCTTTCAGAATGTGTAAGTTTAATTTAGAAATATTGTGAAGTTTCCAAGTAAAAGCCATTTGCATGCTACTTTCATGTCATTTTTATAGAAATCAGTTTCCTGATAACTTTTCAACACCAACGCAGATATCTCTGGAACCACTGCATAGATTTTCTTACAGCGTAGCGCGTTTTGTTCGTCTAATATCCCTCTTTCAGAATGTGTAAGTTTAATTTAGAAATATTGTGAAGTTTCCAAATAAAAGCCATTTGCATGTTACTTTCATGTCATTTTTACAGAAATCACTTTCCTTATAACTTTTCAACACCAACGCAGATATCTCTGGAACCACTGCAAAGATTTTCTTACAGCCTAGCGTATTTTGTTCGTCTAATATCCCTCTTTCATAATGTGTAAGCTAAATTTAGAGATATTTTTAAGTTTCCAAGCAAAAGCCACTTGAATGCCACTTTCATGTCATTTTTACAGAAATCAGTTTCCTGATAATTTTCCAACACCAACGCAGATACCTCTGGAACCACTCCATAGATTTTCTTACAGCCTAGCACATTTTGTTCGTCTAATTTCCCTTTTTCATAATGTGTAAGCTAAATTTAGAGATATTTTTAAGTTTCCAAGCAAAAGCCACTTGAATGCCACTTTAATGTCATTTTTACAGAAATTAGTTTCCTGATAACTTTCCAACACCAACGCAGATATCTCCGGAACCACTCCATAGATTTTCTTACAGCCTAGCGTATTTTGTTCGTCTAATATCCCTCTTTCATAATGTGTAAGCGAAATTTGGAGATATTTTTAAGTTTCCAAGCAAAAGCCACTTGAATGCCACTTTCATGTCATTTTTACAGAAATCAGTTTCCTGATAATTTTCCAACACCAACGCAGATACCTCTGGAACCACTCCATAGATTTTCTTACAGCCTAGCACATTTTGTTCGTCTAATTTCCCTTTTTCATAATGTGTAAGCTAAATTTAGAGATATTTTTAAGTTTCCAAGCAAAAGCCACTTGAATGCCACTTTAATGTCATTTTTACAGAAATCAGTTTCCTGATAACTTTCCAACACCAACGCAGATACCTCTGGAACCACTCCATAGATTTTCTTACAGCCTAGCACATTTTGTTCGTCTAATATCCCTCTTTCAGAATGTGTAAGCTTAATTTCGAAATATATTATAATTTCCAAATAGAAGCCACTTGCATGCCATTTTTACAGAAATCAAATTCCTGATAACTTTTCAACACCAACGCAGATAGCTTTGGAACCACTGCATAGATTTTGTTACAGCCTAGCGCATTTTGTTCGTCTAATATCCCTCTTTCAGTATGTGTAAGCTTAATTTAGAAATATTTTTAAATTTCCAAGTAAAAGCCACGTGCATGCCACTTTCATGTCATTTTTACAAAAATCAGTTTCCTGATAACTTTTCAACACCAATGCAGATATCTCTGGAACCACTGCATAGATTTTCTTACAGCCTAGCGCATTTTGTTCGTCTAATATTCCTCTTTCAGAATGTGTAAGCTTAATTTAGAAATATATTATAATTTCCAAATAAAAGACACTTGCATGCCACTTTCATGTCATTTTTACAGAAATCAAATTCCTGATAACTTTTCAACACCAACGCAGATATCTCTGGAACCACTGCATAGATTTTGTTACAGCCTAGCGCATTTTGTTCGTCTAATATCCCTCTTTCAGTATGTGTAAGCTTAATTTAGAAATATTTTTAAGTTTCCAAGTAAAAGCCACTTGCATGCCACTTTCATGTCATTTTTACAGAAATCAGTTTCCTGATAACTTTTCAACACCAACGCAGATATCTCTGGAACCTGCTTAGATTTTCTTACAGCCTAGCGCATTTTGTTCGTTTAATATCTCTCTTTCAGAATGTGTAAGCTTAATTTAGAAATATTTTTAAGTTTCCAAGTAAAAGCCACTTGCATGCCACTTTCATGTCATTTTTATAGAAATCAGTTTCCTGATAACTTTTCAACACCAACGCAGATATCTCTGGAACCACTGCATAGATTTTCTTACAGCGTAGCGCATTTTGTTCGTCTAATATCCCTCTTTCAGAATGTGTAAGCTGAATTTAGAAATATTTTTAAGTTTCCAAGTAAAAGCCACTTGCATGCCACTTTCATGTCATTTTTACAGAAATAAGTTTTCAGATAACTTTTCAACACTAACGCAGATATCTCTGGAAACACTCCATAGATTTTCTTACAGCCTAGCGCATTTTGTTCGTCTAATATCCCTCTTTCAGAATGTGTAAGTTTAATTTAGAAATATTGTTAAGTTTCCAAGTAAAAGCCACTTGCATGCCACTTTCATGTCATTTTTACAGAAATCACTTTCCTTATAACTTTTCAACACCAACGCAGATATCTCTGGAACCACTGCAAAGATTTTCTTACAGCCTAGCGCATTTTGTTCGTCTAATATCCCTCTTTCATAATGTGCAAGCTTAATTTAGAGATATTTTTAAGTTTCCAAGTAAAAGCCACTTGCATGCCACTTTCATGTCATTTTTACAGAAATCAGTTTCCTGATAACTTTCCAACACCAACGCAGATACCTCTGGAACCACTCCATAGATTTTCTTACAGCCTAGCACATTTTGTTCGTCTAATATCCCTTTTTCATAATGTGTAAGCTAAATTTAGAGATATTTTTAAGTTTCCAAGCAAAAGCCACTTGCATGCCACTTTCATGTCATTTTTACAGAAATCAGTTTCCTGATAACTTTTCAACACCAACGCAGATATCTCTGGAACCACTGCATAGATTTTCTTACAGCCTAGCGCATTTTGTTCGTCTAGTATCCCTCTTTCACGATGCGTAAGCTTAATTTAGAAATATTTTTAAGTTTTCAAGTAAAAGCCACTTGCATGCCACTTTCATGTAATTTTTACAGAAATCAGTTTCCTGATAACTTTTCAACACCAACGCAGATATCTCTGGAACCGCCTCACAGATTTTCTTACAGCCTAGCGCATTTTGTTCGTCTAATATCCATCTTTCAGAATGTGTAAGCTTAATTTAGAAATATATTATAGTTTTCAAGTAAAAGCCACTTGCATGCCACTTTCATGTCATTTTTACAGAAATCAACACCAACGCAGATATCTCTGGAACACTCCATAGATTTTCTTACAGCCTAGCGCTTTTAGTTCGTCTAATATCCCTCTTTCAGAATAAGTAAGCTTAATTTAGAAATATTTTTAAGTTTCCAAGTAAAAGCCACTTGCATGCCACTTTCATGTCATTTTTATAGAAATCAGTTTCCTGATAACTTTTCAACACCAAGGCAGATATCTCTGGAACCACTGCATAGATTTTCTTACAGCGTAGCACATTTTGTTCGTCTAATATCCTTCTTTCAGAATGTGTAAGCTTAATTTAGAAATATTTTTAAGTTTCCAAGTAAAAGCCACTTGCATGCCACTTTGATATCATTTTTATAGGAATCAGTTTCCTGATAACTTTTCAACACCAACGCAGATATCTCTGGAACCACTGCATAGATTTTCTTACAGCTTAGCGAATTTTGTTCGTCTAATATCCCTCTTTCAGAATGTGTAAGCTTTATTTAGAAATATTTTTAAGTTTCCAAATAAAAGCCACTTCCATGCCACTTTCATGTCATTTTTACAGAAATCAGTTTCCTGATAACTTTTCAACACCAACGCAGATATCTCTGGAACCACTGCATAGGTTTTCTTACAGCCTAGCGAATTTTGTTCGTCAAATATCCCTCTTTCAGAATAAGTAAGCTTAATTTAGAAATATTTTTATGTTTCCAAGTAAAAGCCACTTGCATGCCACTTTCATGTCATTTTATAGAAATCAGTTTCCTGATAACTTTTTAACACCAACGCAGATATCTCTGGAACCACTGCATAGATTTTCTTACAGCGTAGCGCATTTTGTTCGTCTAATATCCCTGTTTCTGAATGTGTAAGCTAAATTTAGGAATATTTTAAGTTTCCAAGTAAAAGCCACTTGCATGCCACTTTCATGTCATTTTTACAGAAATTAGTTTCCAGATAACTTTTCAACACTAACGCAGATATCTCTGGAAACACTGCATAGATTTTCTTACAGCCTAGCGTATTTTGTTCGCTTAATATCCCTCTTATAGAATGTGTAAGCTTAATTTAGAAATATTTTTAAGTTTCCAAGTAAAAGCCACTTGCATGCCACTTTCATGTCATTTTTACAAAAATCAGTTTCCTCATAACTTTTCAATACCAACGCAGATATCTCTAGAACCACTGCATAGATATTCTTACAGCCTAGCGCATTTTGTTCGTCTAATATCCCTCTTTTAGAATGTGTAAGTTTAATTTAGAAATATTTTTAAGTTTCCAAGTAAAAGCCACTTGCATGCCACTTTCATGTCATTTTTACAGAAATCACTTTCCTTATAACTTTTCAACACCAAGGCAAATATCTCTGGAACCACTGCAAAGATTTTTTACAGCCTAGCGCATTTTGTTCGTCTAATATCCCTCTTTCATAATGTGCAAGCTTAATTTAGAGATACTTTTAAGTTTCCAAGTAAAAGCCACTTGCATGCCACTTTCATTTCATTTTTACAGAAATCAGTTTCCTGATAACTTTCCAACACCAACGCAGATACCTCTGGAACCACTCCATAGATTTTCTTATAATGTGTAAGCTTAATTTAGAGATATTTTTAAGTTTCCAAGCAAAAGTCACTTCCATGCCACTTTCATGTCATTTTTACAGAAATCAATTTCCTGATAACTTTTCAACACCAACGCAGAAATCTCTGGAACCACTGCATAGATTTTCTTACAGCTTAGCGAATTTTGTTCGTCTAATATCCCTCTTTCAGAATGTGTAAGCTTTATTTAGGAATATCTTATAGTTTCCCAATAAAAGCCACTTGCATGCCACTTTCATGTCATGTTTAAGCTTAATTTAGAAATATTTTTAAGTTTCCAAGTAATAGCCACTTGCATGCCACTTTCATGTCATTTTTACAGAAATCAGTTTTCTGATAACTTTTCAACACCAACGCAGATATCTCTGGAACCACTGCATAGATTTTCCTACAGCCTAGCGCATTTTGTTCGTCTAATATCCCTCTTTCAGGATGCGTAAGCTTAATTTAGAAATATTTTTAAGTTTTCAAGTAAAAGCCACTTGCATGCCACTTTCATGTAATTTTTACAGAAATCAGTTTCCTGATAACTTTTCAACACCAACGCAGATATCTCTGGAACCGCCTCATAGATTTTCTTACAGCCTAGCGCATTTTGTTCGTCTAATATCCCTCTTTCAGAATGTGTAAGCTTAATTTAGAAGTATATTATAGTTTTCAAGTAAAAGCCACTTGCATGCCACTTTCATGTCATTTTTACAGAAATCAGTTTCCTGATAACTTTTCAACACCAATGCAGATATCTCTGGAACCACTGCATAGATTTTCTTACAGCCTAGGGCATTTTGTTCGTCTAATATTCCTCTTTCAGAATGTGTAAGCTTAATTTAGAAATATATTATAATTTCCAAATAAAAGCCACTTGCATGCCACTTTCATGTCAACACCAACGCAGATATCTCTGGAACCACTGCATAGATTTTGTTACAGCCTAGCGCATTTTGTTCGTCTAATATCCCTCTTTCAGTATGTGTAAGCTTAATTTAGAAATATTTTTAAGTTTCCAAGTAAAAGCCACTTGCATGCCACTTTCATGTCATTTTTACAGAAATCACTTTCCTTATAACTTTTCAACACAAAGGCAAATATCTCTGGAACCACTGCAAAGATTTTTACAGCCTAGCGCATTTTGTTCGTCTAATATCCCTCTTTCATAATGTGCAAGCTTAATTTAGAGATACTTTTAAGTTTCCAAGTAAAAGCCACTTGCATGCCACTTTCATTTCATTTTTACAGAAATCAGTTTCCTGATAACTTTCCAACACCAACGCAGATACCTCTGGAACCACTCCATAGATTTTCTTATAATGTGTAAGCTTAATTTAGAGATATTTTTAAGTTTCCAAGCAAAAGCCACTTCCATGCCACTTTCATGTCATTTTTACAGAAATCAGTTTCCTGATAACTTTCCAACACCAACGCAGATATCTCTGGAACCACAGCATAGAATTTCTTTCAACCTAGCGCAATTTTGTTCGTCTAATATCCCTCTTTCAGAATGTGTAAGCTTTATTTAGGAATATCTTATAGTTTCCCAATAAAAGCCACTTGCATGCCACTTTCATGCCATGTTTAAGCTTAATTTAGAAATATTTTTAAGTTTCCAAGTAATAGCCACTTGCATGCCACTTCATGTCATTTTTACAGAAATCACTTTCCTTATAACTTTTCAACACCAAGGCAAATATCTCTGGAACCACTGCAAAGATTTTTTACAGCCTAGCGCATTTTGTTCGTCTAATATCCCTCTTTCATAATGTGCAAGCTTAATTTAGAGATACTTTAAGTTTCCAAGTAAAAGCCACTTGCATGCCACTTTCATTTCATTTTTACAGAAATCAGTTTCCTGATAACTTTTCAACACCAACGGAGATATCTCTGGAACCACTGCATAGATTTTCTTACAGCCTAGCGCATTTTGTTCGTCTAATATCCCTCTTTCAGGATGCGTAAGCTTACTTAGAAATATTTTTAAGTTTTCAAGTAAAAGCCACTTGCGTGCCACTTTCATGTAATTTTTACAGAAATCAGTTTCCTGATAACTTTTCAACACCAACGCAGATATCTCTGGAACCGCCTCATAGATTTTCTTACAGCCTAGCGCATTTTGTTCGTCTAATATCCCTCTTTCAGAATGTGTAAGCTTAATTTAGAAATATAAAATAGTTTTCAAGTAAAAGCCACTTGCATGCCACTGTCATGTCATTTTAACAGCAATCAATTTCCTGATAACTTTTCAACACCAACGCAGATATCTCTGGAACCACTGCATAGATTTTCTTACAGCCTAGCGCATTTTGTTCGTCTAATATCCCTCTTTCAGGATGCGTAAGCTTAATTTAGAAATATTTTTAAGTTTTCAAGTAAAAGCCACTTGCATGCCACTTTCATGTAATTTTTACAGAAATCAGTTTCCTGATAACTTTTCAACACCAACGCAGATATCTCTGGAACCGCCTCATAGATTTTCTTACAGCCTAGCGCATTTTGTTCGTCTAATATCCCTCTTTCAGAATGTGTAAGCTTAATTTAGAAATATATTATAGTTTTCAAGTAAAAGCCACTTGCATGCCACTTTCATGTCATTTTTACAGAAATCAGTTTCCTGATAACTTTTCAACACCAACGCAGATATCTCTGGAACCACTGCATAGATTTTCTACAGCCTAGAGCATTTTGTTCGTCTAATATTCCTCTTTCAGAATGTGTAAGCTTAATTTAGAAATATATTATAATTTCCAAATAAAAGTCACTTGCATGCCACTTTCATGTCATTTTTACAGAAATCAAATTCCTGATAACTTTTCAACACCAACGCAGATATCTCTGGAACCACTGCATAGATTTTGTTACAGCCTAGCGCATTTTGTTCGTCTAATATCCCTCTTTCAGTATGTGTAAGCTTAATTTAGAAATATTTTTAAGTTTCCAAGTAAAAGCCACTTGCATGCCACTTTCATGTCATTTTTACAGAAATCACTTTCCTTATAACTTTTCAACACCAAGGCAAATATCTCTGGAACCACTGCAAAGATTTTTTACAGCCTAGCGCATTTTGTTCGTCTAATATCCCTCTTTCATAATGTGCAAGCTTAATTTAGAGATACTTTAAGTTTCGAAGTAAAAGCCACTTGCATGCCACTTTCATTTCATTTTTACAGAAATCAGTTTCCTGATAACTTTCCAACACCAACGCAGATACCTCTGGAACCACTCCATAGATTTTCTTATAATGTGTAAGCTTAATTTAGAGATATTTTTAAGTTTCCAAGCAAAAGCCACTTCCATGCCACTTTCATGTCATTTTTACAGAAATCAGTTTCCTGATAACTTTCCAACACCAACGCTGATATCTCTGGAACCACTGCATAGATTTTCTTACAGCCTAACGCGTTTTGTTCGTCTATAATCCCTCTTTCAGAATATGTAAGTTTCCAAGTAAAAGCCACTTGCATGCCACTTTCATGTCATTTTTACAGGAATCAGTTTTCTGATAATTTTTCAACACCAACGCAGATATCTCCGGAACCGCTACATTAATTTTATTACAGCCTAGCGCATTTTGGTTGTCTTATATCCCTCTTTCAGAATGTGTAAGCTTAGTTTAGAAATATTTTTAAGTTTCCAAGTAAAAGCCACTTGCATGCCACTTTCATGTCATTTTTACAGAAATCAGTTTTCTGATAACTTTTCAACACCAACGCAGATATGTCTGGAACCACTGCATAGATTTTCTTACAGCCTAACGCGTTTTGTTCGTCTAATATCCCTCTTTCAGAATATGTAAGTTTCCAAGTAAAAGCCACTTGCATGCCACTTTCATGTCATTTTTACAGGAATCAGTTTTCTGATAATTTTTCAACACCAACGCAGATATCTCTGGAACCACTACATTAATTTTATTACAGCCTAGCGCATTTTGGTTGTCTTATATCCCTCTTTCAGAATGTGTAAGCTTAGTTTAGAAATATTTTTAAGTTTCCAAGTAAAAGCCACTTGCATGCCACTTTCATGTCATTTTTACAGAAATCAGTTTTCTGATAACTTTTCAACACCAACGCAGATATCTCTGGAACCACTGCATAGATAATCTCACAGCCTAGCGCATTTTGTTCGTCTAATATCCCTCTTTCAGAATGTGTAAGCTTAATTTAGAAATATATTATAGTTTTCAAGTAAAAGCCACTTGCATGCCACTTTCATGTCATTTTTACAGAAATCAGTTTCCTGATAACTTTTCAACACCAATGCAGATATCTCAGGAACCACTGCATAGATTTTCTTACAGCCTAGAGCATTTTGTTCGTCTAATATTCCTCTTTCAGAATGTGTAAGCTTAATTTAGAAATATATTATAATTTCCAAATAAAAGCCACTTGCATGCCACTTTCATGTCATTTTTACAGAAATCAAATTCCTGATAACTTTTCAACACCAACGCAGATATCTCTGGAACCACTGCATAGATTTTCTTATAGCCTATTGCATTTTGTTCGTCTAATATTCCTCTTTCAGAATGTGGAAGCTTAATTTAGAAATATATTATAATTTCCAAATAAAAGCCACTTGCATGCCACTTTCATGTAATTTTTACAGAAATCAGTTTCCTGATAACTTTTCAACACCAACGCAGATATCTCTGGAACCGCCTCATAGATTTTCTTACAGCCTAGCGCATTTTGTTCGTCTAATATCCCTCTTTCAGAATGTGTAAGCTTAATTTAGAAATATTTTTAAGTTTCCAAGTAAAAGCCACTTGCATGCCACTTTCATGTCATTTTTACAGGAATCAGTTTTCTGATAATTTTTCAACACCAACGCAGATATCTCTGGAACCACTACATTAATTTTATTACAGCCTAGCGCATTTTGGTTGTCTTATATCCCTCTTTCAGAATGTGTAAGCTTAGTTTAGAAATATTTTTAAGTTTCCAAGTAAAAGCCACTTGCATGCCACTTTCATGTCATTTTTACAGAAATCAGTTTTCTGATAACTTTTCAACACCAACGCAGATATGTCTGGAACCACTGCATAGATTTTCTTACAGCCTAACGCGTTTTGTTCGTCTAATATCCCTCTTTCAGAATATGTAAGTTTCCAAGTAAAAGCCACTTGCATGCCACTTTCATGTCATTTTTACAGGAATCAGTTTTCTGATAATTTTTCAACACCAACGCAGATATCTCTGGAACCACTACATTAATTTTATTACAGCCTAGCGCATTTTGGTTGTCTTATATCCCTCTTTCAGAATGTGTAAACTTAGTTTAGAAATATTTTTAAGTTTCCAAGTAAAAGCCACTTGCATGCCACTTTCATGTCATTTTTACAGAAATCAGTTTTCTGATAACTTTTCAACACCAACGCAGATATCTCTGGAACCACTGCATAGATAATCTTACAGCCTAGCGCATTTTGTTCGTCTAATATCCCTCTTTCAGAATGTGTAAGCTTAATTTAGAAATATATTATAGTTTTCAAGTAAAAGCCAGTTGCATGCCACTTTCATGTCATTTTTACAGAAATCAGTTTCCTGATAACTTTTCAACACCAATGCAGATATCTCTGGAACCACTCCATAGATTTTCTTACAGCGTAACGCATTTTGTTCGTCTAATATTCCTCTTTCAGAATGTGTAAGCTTAATTTAGAAATATATTATAATTTCCAAATAAAAGACACTTGCATGCCACTTTCATGTCATTTTTACAGAAATCAAATTCCTGATAACTTTTCAACACCAACGCAGATATCTCTGGAACCACTGCATAGATTTTGTTACAGCCTAGCGCATTTTGTTCGTCTAATATCCCTCTTTCAGTATGTGTAAGCTTAATTTAGAAATATTTTTAAGTTTTCAAGTAAAAGCCACTTGCATGCCACTTTCATGTAATTTTTACAGAAATCAGTTTCCTGATAACTTTTCAACACCAACGCAGATATCTCTGGAACCGCCTCATAGATTTTCTTACAGCCTAGCGCATTTTGTTCGTCTAATATCCCTCTTTCAGAATGTGTAAGCTTAATTTAGAAATATATTATAGTTTTCAAGTAAAAGCCACTTGCATGCCACTGTCATGTCATTTTAACAGCAATCAATTTCCAGATAACTTTTCAACACCAACGCAGATATCTCTGGAACCACTGCATAGATTTTCTTACAGCCTAGCGCATTTTGTTCGTCTAATATCCCTCTTCCAGGATGCGTAAGCTTAATTTAGAAATATTTTTAAGTTTTCAAGTAAAAGCCACTTGCATGCCACTTTCATGTAATTTTTACAGAAATCAGTTTCCTGATAACTTTTCAACACCAACGCAGATATCTCTGGAACCGCCTTATAGATTTTCTTACAGCCTAGCGCATTTTGTTCGTCTAATATCCATCTTTCAGAATGTGTAAGCTTAATTTAGAAATATATTATAGTTTTCAAGTAAAAGCCACTTGCATGCCACTTTCATGTCATTTTTACAGGAATCAGTTTTCTGATAATTTTTCAACACCAACGCAGATATCTCTGGAACCGCCTCATAGATTTTCTTACAGCCTAGCGCATTTTGTTCGTCTAATATCCCTCTTCCAGGATGCGTAAGCTTAATTTAGAAATATTTTTAAGTTTTCAAGTAAAAGCCACTTGCATGCCACTTTCATGTAATTTTTACAGAAATCAGTTTCCTGATAACTTTTCAACACCAACGCAGATATCTCTGGAACCGCCTCATAGATTTTCTTACAGCCTAGCGCATTTTGTTCGTCTAATATCCCTCTTCCAGGATGCGTAAGCTTAATTTAGAAATATTTTTAAGTTTTCAAGTAAAAGCCACTTGCATGCCACTTTCATGTCATTTTTACAGGAATCAGTTTTCTGATAATTTTTCAACACCAACGCAGATATCTCTGGAACCACTACATTAATTTTATTACAGCCTAGCGCATTTTGGTTGTCTTATATCCCTCTTTCAGAATGTGTAAGCTTAATTTAGAAATATATTATAGTTTTCAAGTAAAAGCCACTTGCATGCCACTCTCATGTCATTTTAACAGCAATCAATTTCCTGATAACTTTTCAACACCAACGCAGATATCTCTGGAACCACTGCATAGATTTTCTTACAGCCTAGCGCATTTTGTTCGTCTAATATCCCTCTTTCAGAATATGTAAGCTTAATTTAGAAATATATTATAATTTCCAAATAAAAGACACTTGCATGCCACTTTCATGTCATTTTTACAGAAATCAAATTCCTGATAACTTTTCAACACCAACGCAGATATCTCTGGAACCACTGCATAGATTTTCTTATAGCCTATTGCATTTTGTTCGTCTAATATTCCTCTTTCAGAATGTGGAAGCTTAATTTAGCAATATATTATAATTTCCAAATAAAAGCCACTTGCATGCCACTTTCATGTAATTTTTACAGAAATCAGTTTCCTGATAACTTTTCAACACCAACGCAGATATCTCTGGAACCGCCTCATAGATTTTCTTACAGCCTAGCGCATTTTGTTCGTCTAATATCCCTCTTTCAGAATGTGTAAGCTTAATTTAGAAATATTTTTAAGTTTCCAAGTAAAAGCCACTTGCATGCCACTTTCATGTCATTTTTACAGGAATTAGTTTTCTGATAATTTTTCAACACCAACGCAGATATCTCTGGAACCACTACATTAATTTTATTACAGCCTAGCGCATTTTGGTTGTCTTATATCCCTCTTTCAGAATATGTAAGCTTAGTTTAGAAATATTTTTAAGTTTCCAAGTAAAAGCCACTTGCATGCCACTTTCATGTCATTTTTACAGAAATCAATTTTCTGATAACTTTTCAACACCAACGCAGATATCTCTGGAACCACTGCATAGATAATCTTACAGCCTAGCGCATTTTATTCGTCTAATATCCCTCTTTCAGAATGTGCAAGCTTAATTTAGAAATATATTATAATTTCAAATAAAAGCCACTTGCATGCCACTTTCATGTCATTTTTACAGAAATCAAATTCCTGATAACTTTTCAACATCAACGCAGATATCTCTGGAACCACTGCATAGATTTTGTTACAGCCTAGCGCATTTTGTTCGTCTAATATCCCTCTTTCAGTATGTGTAAGCTTAATTTAGAAATATTTTTAAGTTTCCAAGTAAAAGCCACTTGCATGCCACTTTCGTGTCATTTTTATAGAAATCAGTTTCCTGATAACTTTTCAACACCAACGCAGATATCTCTGGAACCACTGCATAGATTTTCTTACAGCGTAGCGCATTTTGTTCGTCTAATATCCCTCTTTCAGAATGTGTAAGCTGAATTTAGAAATATTTTTAAGTTTCCAAGTAAAAGCCACTTGCATGCCACTTTCATTTCATTTTTACAGAAATCAACATGAACGCAGATATCTCTGGAACCACTGCATAGATTTTCTTACAGCCTAGCGCGTTTTGTTCGTCTAATATCCCTCTTTCAGAATATGTAAGCTTAATTTAGAAATATTTTTAAGTTTCCAAGTAAAAGCCACTTGCATGCCACTTTCATGTCATTTTTACAGAAATCAGTTTCCTGATAACTTTTCAACACCAACGCAGATATCTCTGGAACCTGCTTAGATTTTCTTACAGCCTAGCGCATCTTGTTCGTCTAATATCCCTCTTTCAGAATGTGTAAGCTTTATTTAGGAATATATTATAGTTTCCAAATAAAAGCCACTTGCATGCCACTTTCATGTCATTTTTACCGAAATCAGTTTCCTGATAGTTTTTCAACACCAACGCAGATATCTCTGGAACCTGCTTAGATTTTCTTACAGCCTAGCGCATTTTGTTCGTCTAATATCCCTCTTTCAGTATGTGTAAGCTTAATTTAGAAATATTTTTAAGTTTACAAGTAAAAGCCACTTGCATGCCACTTTCATGTCATTTTTATAGAAATCAGTTTCCTGATAACTTTTCAACACCAACGCAGATATCTCTGGAACCACTGCATAGATTTTCTTACAGCGTAGCGCGTTTTGTTCTTCTAATATCCCTCTTTCAGAATGTGTAAGTTTAATTTAGAAATATTGTGAAGTTTCCAAGTAAAAGCCATTTGCATGCCACTTTCATGTCATTTTTACAGAAATCACTTTCCTTATAACTTTTCAACACCAACGCAGATATCTCTGGAACCACTGCAAAGATTTTCTTACAGCCTAGCGTATTTTGTTCGTCTAATATCCCTCTTTCATAATGTGCAAGCTTAATTTAGAGATATTTTTAAGTTTCCAAGTAAAAGCCACTTGCATGCCATTTTCATGTCATTTTTACAGAAAT
This sequence comes from Gymnosoma rotundatum, assembly GCA_916610165.2. NCBI lineage: Eukaryota > Metazoa > Arthropoda > Insecta > Diptera > Tachinidae > Gymnosoma > Gymnosoma rotundatum. The sequence continues at coordinate 14,455,917 of OU744341.1, read as the reverse complement.
CAGTTTCCTGATAACTTTCCAACACCAACGCAGATACCTCTGGAACCACTCCATAGATTTTCTTACAGCCTAGCACATTTTGTTCGTCTAATATCCCTTTTTCATAATGTGTAAGCTAAATTTAGAGATATTTTTAAGTTTCCAAGCAAAAGCCACTTGAATGCCACTTTCATGTCATTTTTACAGAAATCAGTTTCCTGATAACTTTCCAACACCAACGCAGATACCTCTGGAACCACTCCATAGATTTTCTTACAGCCTAGCACATTTTGTTCGTCTAATATCCCTTTTTCATAATGTGTAAGCTAAATTTAGAGATATTTTTAAGTTTCCAAGCAACAGCCACTTGCATGCCACTTTCATGTCATTTTTACAGCAATCAGTTTCCTGATAGCTTTTCAAAACCAACGCAGATATCTCTGGAACCACTACATTACTTTTATTACAGCCTAGCGCATTTTGTTTGTCTAATATCCCTCTTTCAGAATATGTAAGCTTAATTTAAAAATATTTTTAAGTTTCCAAGTAAAAGCCTCTTGCTTGCCACTTTCATGTCATTTTTACAGAAATCAGTTTCCTGATAACTTTTCAACACCAACGCAGATATCTCTGGAACCACTGCAAAGATTTTCTTACAGCCTAGCGCATTTTGTTCGTCTAATATCCCTCTTTCAGAATGTGTAAGCTTAATTTCGAAATATATTATAATTTCCAAATAGAAGCCACTTGCATGCCACTTTCATGTCATTTTTACAGAAATCAGTTTCCTGATAACTTTCCAACACCAACGCAGATACCTCTGGAACCACTCCATAGATTTTCTTACAGCCTAGCACATTTTGTTCGTCTAATATCCCTTTTTCATAATGTGTAAGCTAAATTTAGAGATATTTTTAAGTTTCCAAGCAAAAGCCACTTGAATGCCACTTTCATGTCATTTTTACAGAAATCAACATCAACGCAGATATCTTTGGAACCACTGCATAGATTTTCTTACAGCCTAGCGCGTTTTGTTCGTCTAATATCCCTCTTTCAGAATGTGTAAGCTTAATTTAGAAATATTTTTAAGTTTCCAAGTAAAAGCCATTTGCATGCCACTTTCATGTCATTTTTACAGAAATCAGCTTCCTTATAACTTTTCAACACCAACGCAGATATCTCTGGAACCTGCTTAGATTTTCTTACAGCCTAGCGCATTTTGTTCGTCTAATATCCCTCTTTCAGAATGTGTAAGCTTTATTTAGGAATATATTATAGTTTCCAAATAAAAGCCACTTGCATGCCACTTTCATGTCATTTTTACAGAAATCAGTTTCCTGATAACTTTTCAACACCAACGCAGATATCTCTGGAACCTGCTTAGATTTTCTTACAGCCTAGCGCATTTTGTTCGTTTAATATCTCTCTTTCAGAATGTGTAAGCTTAATTTAAAAATATTTTTAAGTTTCCAAGTAAAAGCCACTTACATGCCACTTTCATGTCATTTTTATAGAAATCAGTTTCCTGACAACTTTTCAACACCAACGCAGATATCTCTGGAACCACTGCATAGATTTTCTTACAGCGTAGCGCGTTTTGTTCGTCTAATATCGCTCTTTCAGAATGTGTAAGTTTAATTTAGAAATATTGTGAAGTTTCCAAGTAAAAGCCATTTGCATGCTACTTTCATGTCATTTTTACAGAAATCACTTTCCTTATAACTTTTCAACACCAACGCAGATATCTCTGGAACCACTGCAAAGATTTTCTTACAGCGTAGCGCGTTTTGTTCGTCTAATATCCCTCTTTCAGAATGTGTAAGTTTAATTTAGAAATATTATGAAGTTTCCAAGTAAAAGCCATTTGCATGCTACTTTCATGTCATTTTTACAGAAATCACTTTCCTTATAACTTTTCAACACCAACGCAGATATCTCTGGAACCACTACATAGATTTTCTTACAGCGTAGCGCGTTTTGTTCGTCTAATATCCCTCTTTCAGAATGTGTAAGTTTAATTTAGAAATATTGTGAAGTTTCCAAGTAAAAGCCATTTGCATGCTACTTTCATGTCATTTTTACAGAAATCACTTTCCTTATAACTTTTCAACACCAACGCAGATATCTCTGGAACCACTGCAAAGATTTTCTTACAGCGTAGCGCGTTTTGTTCGTCTCATATCCCTCTTTCAGAATGTGTAAGTTTAATTTAGAAATATTGTGAAGTTTCCAAGTAAAAGCCATTTGCATGCTACTTTCATGTCATTTTTATAGAAATCAGTTTCCTGATAACTTTTCAACACCAACGCAGATATCTCTGGAACCACTGCATAGATTTTCTTACAGCGTAGCGCGTTTTGTTCGTCTAATATCCCTCTTTCAGAATGTGTAAGTTTAATTTAGAAATATTGTGAAGTTTCCAAATAAAAGCCATTTGCATGTTACTTTCATGTCATTTTTACAGAAATCACTTTCCTTATAACTTTTCAACACCAACGCAGATATCTCTGGAACCACTGCAAAGATTTTCTTACAGCCTAGCGTATTTTGTTCGTCTAATATCCCTCTTTCATAATGTGTAAGCGAAATTTGGAGATATTTTTAAGTTTCCAAGCAAAAGCCACTTGAATGCCACTTTCATGTCATTTTTACAGAAATCAGTTTCCTGATAATTTTCCAACACCAACGCAGATACCTCTGGAACCACTCTAATATCCCTTTTTCATAATGTGTAAGCTAAGTTTAGAGATATTTTTAAGTTTCCAAGCAACAGCCACTTGCATGCCACTTTCATGTCATTTTTACAGCAATCAGTTTCCTGATAGCTTTTCAAAACCAACGCAGATATCTCTGGAACCACTACATTACTTTTATTACAGCCTAGCGCATTTTGTTTGTCTAATATCCCTCTTTCAGAATATGTAAGCTTAATTTAAAAATATTTTTAAGTTTCCAAGTAAAAGCCTCTTGCTTGCCACTTTCATGTCATTTTTACAGAAATCAGTTTCCTGATAACTTTTCAACACCAACGCAGATATCTCTGGAACCACTGCAAAGATTTTCTTACAGCCTAGCGCATTTTGTTCGTCTAATATCCCTCTTTCAGAATGTGTAAGCTTAATTTCGAAATATATTATAATTTCCAAATAGAAGCCACTTGCATGCCACTTTCATGTCATTTTTACAGAAATCAGTTTCCTGATAACTTTCCAACACCAACGCAGATACCTCTGGAACCACTGCATAGATTTTCTTACAGCCTAGCACATTTTGTTCGTCTAATATCCCTTTTTCATAATGTGTAAGCTAAATTTAGAGATATTTTTAAGTTTCCAAGCAAAAGCCACTTGAATGCCACTTTCATGTCATTTTTACAGAAATCAACATCAACGCAGATATCTTTGGAACCACTGCATAGATTTTCTTACAGCCTAGCGCGTTTTGTTCGTCTAATATCCCTCTTTCAGAATGTGTAAGTTTAATTTAGAAATATTTTTAAGTTTCCAAGTAAAAGCCATTTGCATGCCACTTTCATGTAATTTTTACAGAAATCAGCTTCCTGATAACTTTCCAACACCAACGCAGATATCTCTGGAACCTGCATAGATTTTCTTACAGCCTAGCGCATTTTGTTCGTCTAATATCCCTCTTTCAGAATGTGTAAGCTTTATTTAGGAATATATTATAGTTTCCAAATAAAAGCCACTTGCATGCCACTTTCATGTCATTTTTACAGAAATCAGTTTCCTGATAACTTTTCAACACCAACGCAGATATCTCTGGAACCTGCTTAGATTTTCTTACAGCCTAGCGCATTTTGTTCGTTTAATATCTCTCTTTCAGAATGTGTAAGCTTAATTTAAAAATATTTTTAAGTTTCCAAGTAAAAGCCACTTACATGCCACTTTCATGTCATTTTTATAGAAATCAGTTTCCTGACAACTTTTCAACACCAACGCAGATATCTCTGGAACCACTGCATAGATTTTCTTACAGCGTAGCGCGTTTTGTTCGTCTAATATCGCTCTTTCAGAATGTGTAAGTTTAATTTAGAAATATTGTGAAGTTTCCAAGTAAAAGCCATTTGCATGCTACTTTCATGTCATTTTTACAGAAATCACTTTCCTTATAACTTTTCAACACCAACGCAGATTCTCTGGAACCACTGCAAAGATTTTCTTACAGCGTAGCGCGTTTTGTTCGTCTAATATTCCTCTTTCAGAATGTGTAAGTTTAATTTAGAAATATTATGAAGTTTCCAAGTAAAAGCCATTTGCATGCTACTTTCATGTCATTTTTACAGAAATCACTTTCCTTATAACTTTTCAACACCAACGCAGATATCTCTGAAACCACTGCATAGATTTTCTTACAGCGTAGCGCGTTTTGTTCGTCTAATATCCCTCTTTCAGAATGTGTAAGTTTAATTTAGAAATATTGTGAAGTTTCCAAGTAAAAGCCATTTGCATGCCACTTTCATGTCATTTTTACAGAAATCACTTTCCTTATAACTTTTCAACACCAACGCAGATATCTCTGGAACCACTGCAAAGATTTTCTTACAGCGTAGCGCGTTTTGTTCGTCTAATATCCCTCTTTCAGAATGTGTAAGTTTAATTTAGAAATATTGTGAAGTTTCCAAGTAAAAGCCATTTGCATGCTACTTTCATGTCATTTTTATAGAAATCAGTTTCCTGATAACTTTTCAACACCAACGCAGATATCTCTGGAACCACTGCATAGATTTTCTTACAGCGTAGCGCGTTTTGTTCGTCTAATATCCCTCTTTCAGAATGTGTAAGTTTAATTTAGAAATATTGTGAAGTTTCCAAATAAAAGCCATTTGCATGTTACTTTCATGTCATTTTTACAGAAATCACTTTCCTTATAACTTTTCAACACCAACGCAGATATCTCTGGAACCACTGCAAAGATTTTCTTACAGCCTAGCGTATTTTGTTCGTCTAATATCCCTCTTTCATAATGTGTAAGCTAAATTTAGAGATATTTTTAAGTTTCCAAGCAAAAGCCACTTGAATGCCACTTTCATGTCATTTTTACAGAAATCAGTTTCCTGATAATTTTCCAACACCAACGCAGATACCTCTGGAACCACTCCATAGATTTTCTTACAGCCTAGCACATTTTGTTCGTCTAATTTCCCTTTTTCATAATGTGTAAGCTAAATTTAGAGATATTTTTAAGTTTCCAAGCAAAAGCCACTTGAATGCCACTTTAATGTCATTTTTACAGAAATTAGTTTCCTGATAACTTTCCAACACCAACGCAGATATCTCCGGAACCACTCCATAGATTTTCTTACAGCCTAGCGTATTTTGTTCGTCTAATATCCCTCTTTCATAATGTGTAAGCGAAATTTGGAGATATTTTTAAGTTTCCAAGCAAAAGCCACTTGAATGCCACTTTCATGTCATTTTTACAGAAATCAGTTTCCTGATAATTTTCCAACACCAACGCAGATACCTCTGGAACCACTCCATAGATTTTCTTACAGCCTAGCACATTTTGTTCGTCTAATTTCCCTTTTTCATAATGTGTAAGCTAAATTTAGAGATATTTTTAAGTTTCCAAGCAAAAGCCACTTGAATGCCACTTTAATGTCATTTTTACAGAAATCAGTTTCCTGATAACTTTCCAACACCAACGCAGATACCTCTGGAACCACTCCATAGATTTTCTTACAGCCTAGCACATTTTGTTCGTCTAATATCCCTCTTTCAGAATGTGTAAGCTTAATTTCGAAATATATTATAATTTCCAAATAGAAGCCACTTGCATGCCATTTTTACAGAAATCAAATTCCTGATAACTTTTCAACACCAACGCAGATAGCTTTGGAACCACTGCATAGATTTTGTTACAGCCTAGCGCATTTTGTTCGTCTAATATCCCTCTTTCAGTATGTGTAAGCTTAATTTAGAAATATTTTTAAATTTCCAAGTAAAAGCCACGTGCATGCCACTTTCATGTCATTTTTACAAAAATCAGTTTCCTGATAACTTTTCAACACCAATGCAGATATCTCTGGAACCACTGCATAGATTTTCTTACAGCCTAGGGCATTTTGTTCGTCTAATATTCCTCTTTCAGAATGTGTAAGCTTAATTTAGAAATATATTATAATTTCCAAATAAAAGACACTTGCATGCCACTTTCATGTCATTTTTACAGAAATCAAATTCCTGATAACTTTTCAACACCAACGCAGATATCTCTGGAACCACTGCAGAGATTTTGTTACAGCCTAGCGCATTTTGTTCGTCTAATATCCCTCTTTCAGTATGTGTAAGCTTAATTTAGAAATATTTTTAAGTTTCCAAGTAAAAGCCACTTGCATGCCACTTTCATGTCATTTTTACAGAAATCAGTTTCCTGATAACTTTTCAACACCAACGCAGATATCTCTGGAACCTGCTTAGATTTTCTTACAGCCTAGCGCATTTTGTTCGTTTAATATCTCTCTTTCAGAATGTGTAAGCTTAATTTAGAAATATTTTTAAGTTTCCAAGTAAAAGCCACTTGCATGCCACTTTCATGTCATTTTTATAGAAATCAGTTTCCTGATAACTTTTCAACACCAACGCAGATATCTCTGGAACCACTGCATAGATTTTCTTACAGCGTAGCGCATTTTGTTCGTCTAATATCCCTCTTTCAGAATGTGTAAGCTGAATTTAGAAATATTTTTAAGTTTCCAAGTAAAAGCCACTTGCATGCCACTTTCATGTCATTTTTACAGAAATAAGTTTTCAGATAACTTTTCAACACTAACGCAGATATCTCTGGAAACACTCCATAGATTTTCTTACAGCCTAGCGCATTTTGTTCGTCTAATATCCCTCTTTCAGAATGTGTAAGTTTAATTTAGAAATATTGTTAAGTTTCCAAGTAAAAGCCACTTGCATGCCACTTTCATGTCATTTTTACAGAAATCACTTTCCTTATAACTTTTCAACACCAACGCAGATATCTCTGGAACCACTGCAAAGATTTTCTTACAGCCTAGCGCATTTTGTTCGTCTAATATCCCTCTTTCATAATGTGCAAGCTTAATTTAGAGATATTTTTAAGTTTCCAAGTAAAAGCCACTTGCATGCCACTTTCATGTCATTTTTACAGAAATCAGTTTCCTGATAACTTTCCAACACCAACGCAGATACCTCTGGAACCACTCCATAGATTTTCTTACAGCCTAGCACATTTTGTTCGTCTAATATCCCTTTTTCATAATGTGTAAGCTAAATTTAGAGATATTTTTAAGTTTCCAAGCAAAAGCCACTTGCATGCCACTTTCATGTCATTTTTACAGAAATCAGTTTCCTGATAACTTTTCAACACCAACGCAGATATCTCTGGAACCACTGCATAGATTTTCTTACAGCCTAGCGCATTTTGTTCGTCTAGTATCCCTCTTTCACGATGCGTAAGCTTAATTTAGAAATATTTTTAAGTTTTCAAGTAAAAGCCACTTGCATGCCACTTTCATGTAATTTTTACAGAAATCAGTTTCCTGATAACTTTTCAACACCAACGCAGATATCTCTGGAACCGCCTCACAGATTTTCTTACAGCCTAGCGCATTTTGTTCGTCTAATATCCATCTTTCAGAATGTGTAAGCTTAATTTAGAAATATATTATAGTTTTCAAGTAAAAGCCATTTGCATGCCACTTTCATGTCATTTTTACACCAATCAGTTTCCTGATAGCTTTTCAATACCAACGCAGATATCTCTGGAACCACTGCATCGATTTTCTTACAGCCTAGCGCGTTTTGTTCGTCTAATATCCCTCTTTCAGAATGTGTAAGCTTAATTTCGAAATATATTATAATTTCCAAATAGAAGCCACTTGCATGCCACTTTCATGTCATTTTTACAGAAATCAAATTCCTGATAACTTTTCAACACCAACGCAGATATCTCTGGAACCACTGCATAGATTTTGTTACAGCCTAGCGCATTTTGTTCGTCTAATATCCCTCTTTCAGTATGTGTAAGCTTAATTTAGAAATATTTTTAAGTTTCCAAGTAAAAGCCACTTGCATGCCACTTTCATGTCATTTTTACAGAAATCAGTTTCCTGATAACTTTTCAACACCAATGCAGATATCTCTGGAACCACTGCATAGATTTTCTTACAGCCTAGTGCATTTTGTTCGTCTAATATTCCTCTTTCAGAATGTGTAAGCTTAATTTAGAAATATATTATAATTTCCAAATAAAAGCCACTTGCATGCCACTTTCATGTCATTTTTACAGAAATCAAATTCCAGATAACTTTTCAACACCAACGCAGATATCTCTGGAACCACTTCATAGATTTTGTTACAGCCTAGCGCATTTTGTTCGTCTAATATCCCTCTTTCAGTATGTGTAAGCTTAATTTAGAAATATTTTTAAGTTTCCAAGTAACAGCCACTTGCATGCCACTTTCATGTCATTTTTACAGAAATCAACATCAACGCAGATATCTCTGGAACCACTGCATAGATTTTCTTACAGCCTAGCGCTTTTAGTTCGTCTAATATCCCTCTTTCAGAATATGTAAGCTTAATTTAGAAATATTTTTAAGTTTCCAAGTAAAAGCCACTTGCATGCCACTTTCATGTCATTTTTATAGAAATCAGTTTCCTGATAACTTTTCAACACCAACGCAGATATCTCTGGAACCACTGCATAGATTTTCTTACAGCGTAGCGCATTTTGTTCGTCTAATATCCCTCTTTCAGAATGTGTAAGTTTAATTTAGAAATATTGTTAAGTTTCCAAGTAAAAGCCACTTGCATGCCACTTTCATGTCATTTTTACAGAAATCGCTTTCCTTATAACTTTTCAACACCAACGCAGATATCTCTGGAACCACTGCATAGATTTTCTTACAGCCTAGCGCATTTTGTTCGTCTAATATCCCTCTTTCATAATGTGCAAGCTTAATTTTAAGATATTTTTAAGTTTCCAAGTAAAAGCCACTTGCATGCCACTTTCATGTCATTTTTACAGAAATCAGTTTCCTGATAACTTTCCAACACCAACGCAGATACCTCTGGAATCACTGCATAGATTTTCTTTCAACCCTCTTTCAGAATATGTAAGCTTTATTTAGGAATATATTATAGTTTCCAAATAAAAGCCACTTGCATGCCACTTTCCTGTCATTTTTACAGAAATCAGTTTCCTGATAATTTTTCAACACCAACGCAGATATCTCTGGAACCTGCTTAGATTTTCTTACAGCCTAGCGCATTTTGTTCGTTTAATATCTCTCTCTCAGAATGTGTAAGCTTAATTTAGAAATATTTTTAAGTTTCCAAGTAAAAGCCACTTGCATGCCACTTTCATGTCATTTTTATAGAAATTAGTTTCCTGATAACTTTTCAACACCAACGCAGATATCTCTCGAACCACTGCATAGATTTTCTTACAGCGTAGCGCATTTTGTTCGTTTAATATCCCTCTTTCAGAATGTGTAAGTTTAATTTAGAAATATTGTGAAGTTTCCAAGTAAAATCCATTTGCATGCCACTTTCATGTCATTTTTACAGAAATCACTTTCCTTATAACTTTTCAACACCAACGCAGATATTTTTGGAACCACTACAAAATTTTCTTACAGCCTAGCGTATTTTGTTCGTCTAGTATCCCTCTTTCACGATGCGTAAGCTTAATTTAGAAATATTTTTAAGTTTTCAAGTAAAAGCCACTTGCATGCCACTTTCATGTAATTTTTACAGAAATCAGTTTCCTGATAACTTTTCAACACCAACGCAGATATCTCTGGAACCGCCTCACAGATTTTCTTACAGCCTAGCGCATTTTGTTCGTCTAATATCCATCTTTCAGAATGTGTAAGCTTAATTTAGAAATATATTATAGTTTTCAAGTAAAAGCCACTTGCATGCCACTTTCATGTCATTTTTACACCAATCAGTTTCCTGATATCTTTTAAATACCAACGCAGATATCTCTGGAACCACTGCATAGATTTTCTTACAGCCTAGCGCGTTTTGTTCGTCTAATATCCCTCTTTCAGAATGTGTAAGCTTAATTTAGAAATATATTATAATTTCCAAATAAAAGACACTTGCATGCCACTTTCATGTCATTTTTACAGAAATCAAATTCCTGATAACTTTTCAACACCAACGCAGATATCTCTGGAACCACTGCATAGATTTTGTTACAGCCTAGCGCATTTTGTTCGTCTAACATCCCTCTTTCAGTATGTGTAAGCTTAATTTAGAAATATTTTTAAGTTTCCAAGTAAAAGCCACTTGCATGCCACTTTCATGTCATTTTTACAGAAATCAGTTTCCTGATAACTTTTCAACACCAATGCAGATATCTCTGGAACCACTGCATAGATTTTCTTACAGCCTAGTGCATTTTGTTCGTCTAATATTCCTCTTTCAAAATGTGTAAGCTTAATTTAGAAATATATTATAATTTCCAAATAAAAGCCACTTGCATGCCACTTTCATGTCATTTTTACAGAAATCAAATTCCAGATAACTTTTCAACACCAACGCAGATATCTCTGGAACCACTTCATAGATTTTGTTACAGCCTAGCGCATTTTGTTCGTCTAATATCCCTCTTTCAGTATGTGTAAGCTTAATTTAGAAATATTTTTAAGTTTCCAAGTAACAGCCACTTGCATGCCACTTTCATGTCATTTTTACAGAAATCAGCATCAACGCAGATATCTCTGGAACCACTGCATAGATTTTCTTACAGCCTAGCGCTTTTAGTTCGTCTAATATCCCTCTTTCAGAATATGTAAGCTTAATTTAGAAATATTTTTAAGTTTCCAAGTAAAAGCCACTTGCATGCCACTTTCATGTCATTTTTACAGAAATCAGTTTCCTGATAACTTTTCAACACCAACGCAGATATCTCCGGAACCTGCTTAGATTTTCTTACAGCCTAGCGCATTTTGTTCGTTTAATATCTCTCTTTCAGAATGTGTAAGCTTAATTTAGAAATATTTTTAAGTTTCCAAGTAAAAGCCACTTGCATGCCACTTTCATGTCATTTTTATAGAAATCAGTTTCCTGATAACTTTTCAACACCAACGCAGATATCTCTGGAACCACTGCATAGATTTTCTTACAGCGTAGCGCATTTTGTTCGTCTAATATCCCTCTTTCAGAATGTGTAAGTTTAATTTAGAAATATTGTTAAGTTTCCAAGTAAAAGCCACTTGCATGC